>OY811971.1:10802741-10830241 GCA_963681505.1 Eunapius fragilis
ACTTATACCTGCACTGAGGAATTGATTGGGGGGGGGGGGGGGGGTGTGCATACACACCATCAACACCAATCAACGACATATAGATAGCGTACCTCGTGCACCCCAACCAACTCATTGGTTCGGTACGCTTAGCTAAATTCATATAGGAGCTCATTTTCTGTCTAATTCGTACATCAAACGACAGAAAAGTGTATATTCAAAGCAATTGTTTTTTGTTCAGCTAAATCAAGATCGTACGTATCTAAAACAATATTGATAGCCACAAAAGTTGTACCCTATTACGTTATTAAATAGCAATCAAGTTTATAAAACGCCGTTCATTTTCTATGGGAGTTATCCGGAAGTATACGCGAATGTACAAACCGCAATTCCCTTTGACCGCGCGGGATATGGAAAGGCAAAGAAACGGTAAAAGCAACTAAATCGATGTACGGCCAATTGCCTGATTGTGTCAATGATCGTGTGTGTGTGTGTGTGTGTGTGTGTGTGTGTGCGTGTGTGTGTGTGTGTGTGTGTGTGTGTATGTGTGTGTGTGTGTGCATCAGGTCAGGGGAGGACCACCTTGCTGCAGGAAGGTGTGCTTTCATTTATTTTTTTGCACATCACTCACTCAACCCTTCGCTCTCCAAACTTTCCGGATCAACCCAGTATTGGGTCTTCATGCTATCCATTTTACTCGCAGGATCGGCTTTGTAGCGCTTCCTGTCGCAAGTCTTCTTTATTTTCATGCGCTTCTTGAAAACTGTCACGTTCCTCAATATCTTGCGACTCGCCAACACAACAGTCATCATTTAACTTTGCGATCTTCTTTGCACGATTCGCTTCTCTTCGCGATCGACGTGACGGCATTTTGAAGAAAACAAACCAAGCTTTTGGTACAACCGTGACAGCAATTGAATAGTATTAACTGTAGCGCACTTAGAACGTGTTCAACCACACGTTCCTGCCCACTTTTATGTCTTTCAAAGGCCGATAAAATCTGTTGTGGGCTAAAAACAAAGGTAAGTTTGCTCAGTAGAGATTGAAATTTGTGTCAAGCATAACTCTCGTTACTAACATAATAAAACAAATCCAACTCGACAATAAGTTTCTAACGTGTTGGTTCTAGTGCATCCGCATAACGGCTAACATTATAATTCAATCGTGACAAAGATGCAATGCAATAAACCTCTTATCCGAGCAAATCTTATCTTATCAGACCGGAAGGAGAAACCTTTTTTCAAGTTAGAGTGTGGGAACGAGAGAGCGTTATCTCTGTTGTCTGAGCTTTCTAAGCGTCGGCAGTTTTATTACATTGTGGGTAATTGTTGGCTGTATCCAAATACGCTCGTTAAAGTCCAACTGATTCTACTGTGCAACGGCAATAGTGGAATCTGGTGTTTTGCTAATCGTATTCATCAGACTTCACATAGGATATTAAATATACTGCATCGATAAATTAAAAAATTATCGGCCATAAAAGTGGGGGGGCAGCTGCCCCCCTTGCACCCCCGGCTCCGCGGGCCCTGCAGCCCTTAGTGGTACTGTTCGATACGTTGGTTGCTAGGGTGGTTAAGACACTCCCTTTATAAGGTTTTCGTTATAGTAAACAAAAAGTCAACGTTTGTTTTTTAAGTTACGGAGCTTCCGAAAGTGGTATAAAGATTTTATTTCAGGCGTACAACATTAATAATCGTAATCGTCATATTGTGAAGCACGTGCCCACATTCTTGAATACCGACGCCTATATTTTGGGATCGAAAGTTGGTGCGGCCAAAACCGTACCAACCACACCGTGTGCGCCGGGCCTGGAATGAACCGAGTGTGCTTCAAATTTACGGCGATCATCCTTACATTAAATATTAATTAACTGCCAAGTATTGTGGGCGTATAAACAAATAATCGTCGCACACGTAATTACCGCACGCTTTTTTTATACGCCCACGTTTATTTGTTTATACACAAAGGAAAAGGGTCACGTTGCAAGCGTCACGTGCTGATGATAGAGGGGTGCGAGTTCTCTGGGTAGTTCGTTTGCAAATATGAGCAATAGAGAAGTAAGCGTTGCATGGGCAAGGGAGTTGATGCGTATGCGTATGCATGTAGCGGGAGGGTGATTTATATTGTGTCCTCTCCGCAAGTACAGGAAGTGTATGTATGTATGAGGCTATGCGTGGTTACGTTTTTTATCTTCAAAACGATATGATTCCTTTAATGTACACAATAGGCCGGGAGCTGTACAATCGAAGTGGCAGATATAGGCTATTAGCTGTACCTTAACCCTAGCTAGGGGCTAGGACGCCCGTAGTACTAATCGCGAACCATTTTACTGCTTTTACTTTCGTTTAAACACGATCCATTTTTTTTCCCTTGGGGAGGTCTTATAAGCGGCAGCTCATGGTATTCAACCCATACACCCGTACAGATGGTGAATACGCATATGCCTCTCGCCGTTAGCCCTTTTTTAACCAGTGTGGCCATCAGGAACTCAGGCGCTGATCCAGAATTATAGGAGGAGGGGTGGCTAGAGGGTAGGGGCCGGCAATCCTCAGCAAGGGGGTCTGTGGGAGCGCTGTAAGCACCCCAGCGGGGTCTGGGGCTCTGCCCCACGCGCTAACGCGTTTTTACTTCATCACGCTCAAAACGCTCCACAAAACTACTGTAAAAAAATGAAAACTAAACCTTATAACTTGCATGTACTACGAAGGATGAATCAGTGAATCATTACAAAAATGCTATGACCATCTATGAATGAATATGAATAAGACCATCTATTAATGAACGGTGGTGATGAATGAATACGACCACCTATGCATGTAAATTAATTGATACATTTGTAAATTGCTCCTTGCATGGACGTCGATGCGCATCATCAGGGCCGTAGCGTCCAGTCCGGCCATGGCCGGACCGGTTACGTCCAATTATTATGTTAATACTACAATTTATTAAATCTCTCATGATCTCCCACCCTCGCTCTTAACAATGGCCGGACCGGTTTATTTATCGTGGCTATGGCCCTGGAATCATAGATACTTTGAGAGTACCTATTATGCGGATCAATATCCACGGCGACGCCCTAAGCCTTATCGAATAAACGTGTGCGTTTTTGTTGATTTGGCCTGCTGTTTCTCATTGTGTCAGCGTTTTTTGGAGTTGATTTGGCCTGCTGTTTCTCATCGTATCCAACAAGGGTAATACTGATGTTGATGAGCAAGTCCATTTTGGACTTTTTCAAGGTTAACTTGGAAAGTGACAAAGTACACATGATTCTCCAGAGGATCATGATCACTCTGAACCATCAGTGCCTGGTCTAGTATCGCCGGTAACTGGCGGCGTTGCTTTGGAGTCCCTGGTAGTGGATGATACAGATTTATTACACGAAGGTCTAGATATAAATCAGCATGCAAGTGACGAGTGTACAACCCCCTCTGAATTTCCTAAAACTCTGGAGTGCTTGCCAATGGAAGAAGACCTTTCTCAGGATGCTCTACAAAGTTTTTCTCAGGATGCTCTACAAGTTCCTTCTCAGGATGCTCTACAAGGTCCTTTTCAGGATGCTCTACAAGTTCCTACTCAGGATGCTCTACAAGATGCTATCAGACAGTCAAGAAAACTAAATGACAAAGAGAAGTATGAGTTACTTCCGGATATCTGAGCAATTGGGGACTTGCAGATGCTGACTTAAATACTATATGGTTTAGAAGGAAGGAAAAGGAATAGGATTCAATTTCAGAGACGTTGACTGCAGGATTATAAATGGCTTCGATATGGTACATCTCAGGGAGGTTGGTGCCTGCCATGCATTTTGTTCCTAACTGAAAGTGACAAGAGTAGTTTGGGTGTTTTTGTATGTACACCATTTACAAATTATAATAAGTCCAAAGAATTACTTGAAAAAAGATTATCACTTACGTGCAGTTGATTGCGCATATGAATTTAAGAAGACATGGTTAAATCCAGCTGGAAGAATTGACACGCACATTATGGATTGCAGTGCAAAGAACTTTATGTTAAATTCCTAAATATTGCCTTTAATTGTTGAAACCGTTCTTTTGTGTGCAAGGCAAAAAATAGCATTGCAAGGTCACCAACAGGACAAAATAGATTTTGCATTTCCTGCAATGAAAAATGAAGGGAATTTCATAGCTATGCTACGATTACTATCCAAAAAACAATGTAACACTACATGAGCATTTGACTTTTGGTGCAAAAAATACCAAGTATACCAGTAAAACAATTCAAAATGAAATTTTGGGAATTGCTGCTGATCAGATTTGTGGGTTTTATCAAAGCTGTCTTCACTGTTGTTCACATTTTTCACTTATAGCTGATGAGGTTACTTCACATGGCAAAGAAATTTTATCAGTTTGTTTTCGGTTTCTTGAAATTGACCACAACAATATTCATGTGAAACCTGAAAAACACAAAGTTTTACTTGATTTCCACTTTCTTGAAAGAATAACTAGTCAATGTATTGCTGAGAATATTTTATATGTTCTGGAGTTGCATAACATTGATATAAGAAATTGTCGAGGACAGGCATATGATACCACTGCTTCCAATGGCGCTGGAGTACAAGCATTCATCAGAGAAAAGGCACCTGATGCAGAATTTCAAGGATGCTGTTTTCAAAGTTTAAATTTGGTCATATGCCATTCATCGCAAATTCAAGCTGTTCGAAACATGATGGACTTTTGCCAACAAGCATTCCTTTTCTTTCACAATTCACCAAAGAGACAGCGTTTCTTTGAACATGTAATCAATCAGCTGCTTGTGCCCATCCGGCTCAAGAACAAAAATTAATGGGTTGTGCAAAACTAGGTGGGTAGAGAGGCATAACACATTCACAACAATTCTTGAGCTTTACCCATATCTTGTGAAAACATGGGAACGCATGTGCTATCCATGTGAGAATGATAGCATTTATATGAATGGAAACAATTGGAACTGGGATTCGGAGTCTTGCAGTTCTGCAAATGGATTAAGACACACATTCACCAGCTTTGAACATGTTGTGTCTTTTTTTCTGGCAAAAGAGCTTCTTGAACCTATATGCCCAATTGCTGAATGGTTTCAAGGAAGTCTGCAGTAAGTGTACTTTGCTTTCAAGAAGATAGCTGAAATTATGAAGCATTACAAAACACTCAGGGAAAATGTACACACTGAGCACAATAGGATTTATGGTAAAGCACTGCTTTTGAGCACAGAAATAGGTAATGAAGAAGGAATGCCTCGAGTAACTAGAAGTCGACAGACAAGACCAAATCCAGAAGTTGCTTCTGCATGTGATTATTAGCGTGTTACAATCACTATTCCCCTTTTTGGAATCAATTATAAGTGAAATGGAAAGTAGATTTGCTGAAGACAAAAGGGCACATTTTGAACTTTGTGCACTCATACCTGAGGTTATCAGAGAACAAGATGTGCAAGCAACATGTAACATTTTGAGTTCAAAGTGGAAACATCTGTTCATCTGTTACTTGTAGAAGGCAACTTTGAGAGTGAGCTCGCTAGATGGAAAGTTCATTGTAATGGTGTTTTTGGAGAAAGTTTGCCAGGATGCTGATCCAATCTTCTTTCCCAATGTATAGAAGCTACTTTGTATCTTGGTGGTACTTCCTATTGGCAGTGCAGAAGCTGAGAGGTCATTTTCCTGCCTACGACTAATACATTCATGGCTTCTTTCCACCATGACTAATGAAAGGCTAGGAAATTTAGGCGTGTTAGGTATTCATGGATTTGATTTTCCACTATCTGTTGACCAAATATGGCAATCATTTACACAAATGCACCATAGAAAGTAATCAGTGTTGTATGAATAAATCACAACTTCATATGATGAAAAGTGTTGTGTAAATGATTGACATATTTAGTAACTTAGTATTATCATGCAGTTTAAAGATGTGCATGCACTGGCAACTATATGCTTACATCGATTTTTCGTTTGTCTATGTACTAGTCACAATTATTATGCATGTATCAAAATAAACATCTGATCACACAAAAAAACAACGCATCATCATCTTTTTTTCACCCCTAAATGGAAGCTGTTGAACAGAAATGCTACTAGCCCTCAAACAGAATTTGCTGATAGTTCTCAAGCAGTATTTTAGTATTCGTAAATAATTATTTGAGGAAGGGGGGGGGGGGGGGGGGCCCTATCCACTCTCTTTGGATCAGCCCCTGGGACTCAACTACGGTAATAGTTCCTATATAGAAATTGACCTGGATCGTGAATATCATTCAAAACGCGACCCGCGTATAGCTCGCGTACCAAGAAACGGATAGTTTAGCTCTTTGTTCCTTTCGATCCAGAAGGCTAAGATTTTAATGTTTTATTCCAGCCTTCAAACTGTTTGATTTAAGAGAACAAAAAAGCCCGTGTTTTACCTCGTCCCCATGCCAATTATTCTCCGTCATCGTCATCTTCTAATTCTCGGGTGAGTATAACTCCGGATAGAAATGGTTTTAAAGAGCGCCAATTATACCAATCGCTTTAGAATCTCCTGCAAGGACATCTTCAAGTATCACATGTATGAATAACTGACATACGTAATCATTACATAATGCGTAGTGTTAAATAGAAGCATTCCCATGGCGACATTTACGTATATTTACAATTGTGCAAACAAAAGAGGAGAGCTAAACAACGAGACGACGAGTTAGAATTCTCCCACGTTCCTTACAGTGATCCTTAACAAAAGCAGGCGTCTGCTCGTGACGGTAATTGAAGCGGAGGGGGGGGGGGGGGGCACTTGCCAGTATTATTGGTGGGATATAGGAATTGGAGGCAATGGGGTGTAAAAAAAAAGGGAACACGGTTTTGAGAAAAGGGTAATGAGATTTAGCACGTGTAAATGTAACAGAACCAAAAGATGTGCTAAACGTAGGATTTGTGTCTCATTACCCTTTTCTCAAAACCTTGTTCCCTTCCTTTTTACACCACCATTGCCTCCAATTCCTATATCCCACCAACTTTCTTGTTAGAGAATGTTTTTCTTTACTTGTTATAACTTGATTAGACTGACCTTTCTGACCTTTGATTGCGCAAGAATCACGTTGGTGCTATTTTCTTAATAACTTTTCAATTTTGAAAATTAATGTATCAATTTTGTAATGGCACAAACCCCCTCTAAAATGCCTATGCCTGGAGAATATCTCAGTGCCATTATGATCCCAGGAGGAGAATCTGTCATGGGGGTCCAGATACAAGGTCAACTCACCAAATCAATGGACTGACTTATCAGGTGATCACAAGTATAGGCTTGCATAGAGCCTGCTGTTTATATGTGTTACACACTTTTGCAAGGGTAGCCATCAGCAGAACCGTAATTGTTGATGAACGTAATGTTCATACATGCCATTGGCTACTGGCAATAAACATGTGGTGGTCCTATCTAACAGTCAGAGCAGTTTATCATTCCCTTGCAACCTGACCTTCATTGACCTTCGTGAAGATTGGGCTACTCACATGCAGGGTAGTTTAGTCACGTTTGGATCATCCCCAAGCAGGAAATTAACTTTCTAGTAAGTAACAGTCAAAAAGCAAAAAATTATAAAAGTTAGATTATTTGGCACTGCGAACTCTAAGCAAAAGCCAACTGGATAATCAACCGCTGCCATATCACTTTATCATGGCAGAAACTTCAAGTGAGCAAGGTTTATCTTCCCTACTCCACAAGCACACACTACACTCTAATATTAGGCTTCCAGTAGAACGGTGCTGAGGTAGCTTAGTGTTTGAAGCTCAGCAGAAGTAAACACCTGTAGGGTCAGAATTTAGTGTTATGTGTTGTCCCCCCACTTCATGCAATACTTGCTTAGCTGGTTAACAAGTGCAAGCTTCAAAACATGTGTAACAGGATATCTAACTGCTAAAAAGGAGGCCATCAATTTTTTTCTGTGATAAGCCATGAAACAGGAGTTTTTTTTGAGCATTTACTGTCAACATTTTGGTATGGCCAAACTCCCCAAAATGCTGATGGTAAATGCTCAAAAAACTCTGCATGCATCTAAATTTAGTATCTCCTGAGCTCCCATAATGATAAAACATGTGAATAACTCTCCTAAGAATAGCTGGTATGAAATGGGACAGTAGTGGTCTAGCAGAAGTCTCTAGGAATTATTTTTAAGGAAGATCCGCCCATCTAACCTTTATGGGATAGGATGGTGTAAAGCATTGGATGGTGTAAGGCATGGGATCAAGGTTGACAGAAATGTAAAAACGAAATACGCACATATATTTATCACTCACTGGCAGTAAGTACAGCGCCAGTATAGTACTATTGTGTAGTGCTATCGCAATGCAGCCAAGAAAGCCATTGTTGTTTACACATGAACTGTGACTGCCACTTTTTGAATGTTGTAACGCTAACTGTCGCTTTTTAGTTTCTGTACTTCCATCTGTAGCAGCTGATTCACGCTTTACTGCTTGCCATATACGCACATGCTATTACATAACAACACCCATAACATTTCACTGCATGTGCACAATCACGATCGGTTTTTCCAGCCAATCAGCGAAGTGGTATGGTAAATGATCGGCGATGGTAGTATATGAGCAATCAAACATGCCAAAAAGTTGAACAGCAAAATGTATCCGATGGCTGACCGCTAAAAACTGCTCTATAACAGTATGGCTGTGTGGGTCACTGTACGTTCAGGGTAATGTGTTGTGTTCATACCTTCCTCCACCTCAGCACTCTCATTGTGGTGTTCTGTTATCATAGGAACAGCTTTGGGCTGCATCTGGGGATGGAAATATTGAGAGGGTTAAGAAACTGCTGGAAAAAAGAGTACTTGTTGATTGTACAGATATTTGGGTGAGTACTATATCATCTCTTAATGTTTTCCCTTGAATGCTCCCCATGCATTGAGTATGAAAGCATGGTTTAAGGTCACTCAGGGTAGTTAAGGCTGCCACCAAATAATTTTACGTCATAAAAAATGGCGGCTAATACCAAAAAGTTATATTTCACGCAAGGACCATCCACTTGCTTAAAACTTGATGTGAGTATGTGTGTTAAATACTGCTACTTCTAATGGCTATGTTGTATGCTCTTTAACACATCTATCGTACGTAACTGTTTGGAAAACGGCTATGTAAACATATACGGCTGTAGGCGGGGATGTTGCGATACAAATTTTAATAAGCTAATTGGCTACAAACAATCTCTTTATGCTCTCACACACTAAATCGACTGGATGCAGAAAATTCTTTGCTTGGTGTTATCACAACAAACGTTAACAAGGGTCAAAATGGCCGTCGACTTGTACGAAATACGATACATCTTCGATACCCTATGCAGTTATCGAAATATCCAGTCGCAGTGAATAACTATAACCCTAGAGGAGCTTGCCTAGCCGAATAAATATACCTGAGAGCTGCGTTTTCATCCCCGCATTTTGAATCTCCGATATTCCCATACAAAGTACAGTGGTTATTAAAATATAACCACCCGCCAAATTTGTATTGCTGGGCAGCTGCACGCTCTTTTCGCTAGTCCATTGTGCGTTTTTTTCCATTTCGTGTACGTTTTGCTCTAGATCACTGTAACGTAGCAACAGTGTATGAATACGATACTGAAATAGTGTCCTTGCGCTAAATGAAGACCGAAACGTATAGAATGACATAACGTCATAATGATGTAATTACAAACATGAATGTTGACAGCATGTTAACATGATTTTTCTTGTGAGGCAGCCTTAACTACCCTGAGCACCCGAATTCTGTCCCATGTTCAATGTCGTTGTTTTTGCCCACTGAGGGGCAGGCAACAGCTGCAGCTGGACATTTGCTACCTAGCCAGCAAGGACCAATGATAAGCGCTGGCTATCATTGGGTCAACCTGTGTTCCAAACCATTATGCTGGCAATGGTTAGGTGGCTATTGGGGTAGAAGCCCAGAGGGTGCTGCCCAAGTTATATTGTAAATATTTTCCCCAAATAGGATTTAAGTGGTTTTGGTTCCAGGCATGGGGTACATCATGGTAGTACTTAAACATTGTGTTTGCATGTGCCAAAATGTTACTGAGCTGATGCTATGACTGCACTGTTTGAAGGCTGTGTCAAGGGGTGACGTGTGTTAACCTTGTAGGCTTCGCTACGCCATCTGCCTAGGATCTTGATGGCCTCAGGTGGTAGACCGCTCCTAGCCACTGCTGTTGCTGCTCCTGTGTGTAGGCTGTGGGTGTTGTACAGCTTTGTGCTATAGCCACACTTTCATATCAGGTGATACAGTACCAATCTCAGTGCCCTTGCTGTGAGGGCTGTCCCTGATTGGAACCGATACAGGAGTTTTCTTGCAGATTGTGTCACCTGACCTAGGTACCTCTGCATTGCAAGGTGTGGGCAGCACTTGGTGTGTGTCTGTGTGATGTGGATCTGGCAGCCTTCGCCCTTCTGGTCAGTCTTAGACCTCATGATGGTGACTACCATGCTGTCCATATGCATGGTAATGTCCTCCATGGTAAGGTGCTGTTCAGGGTTGAACCCATGCTGGTTTGCCACTGTGAACTCGTTGACCTATAGCAGACCGAAGAACTCCAATGTGATGGCTGCTTTGAGCATCAGGCGATCGTGAGCTGTTCTGTAGTCCCTGTCCAGCTGTGACAGCATATGTCCTAGAGTATCGTTGGTGATTGGCTGACATTTTGGTTTGAGGTGGGCTGCAGGCATGGATCGTTCGACACCTTGGACCAGGAGCTTGATCACTGGGTTGTTGGTTGTTGGACTTTCAAAACCATTCATGTGGTGTAGGTAGGACACTGCTGATAGGTACACCTGAATTGTCCTTGGCTGGAGGGTCAAGCTCAGGTCAGTCACGAATAGTGCCAAGGTTTGAGTTGTACCCGGGAGTGGTTTTCGGTGGTGGGTGCTGCAGAAATCATAATACCTCTTAATCCCCATCTGGTAGGTGGTGAAAGTAGATGGGGCCAGTGCTCTGTGGAGAAGCATCTCCATCTGGTGACTTAGAGTTCTGCTAGCTCTGGAGGTACAGGTGTTGGCTGTGGGTTGGCCTGTGGGGCAAGGGCAGAATACAGTGACAACTGATTACGCGAGAGAGCATCCGCTATTCGGTTCAGTTTGCCTGGCAGGTGGACCAGGCGGACAATAAAACTGTGCTTGGCAGTGATGAAGAACAGTGCCCGCAGGAGGTATAGAATTCCTGGGTGCCTGGCTGACTGGTTGGACCAGGTCTGCACTATTGCCATGTTGTCACAGTGCACAGTGATGCGTTGTCCATGCAGATGTCCCCATGTGCAGGCTGCTGCAACTATGGCAAACAATTCCTGCCACCGAATCGATCGCAAGGGCAGTCTCTGATGAGGTGACCAGTCACCACAGAATCATGCCCCGTTGAAGTATGCTCCATAGCCCAGTGTCCCCGAGGCATCTGTAAATAAGTTGATGGTCTCTGCATCATTCCAGTGGGGGTCGATGAAGATTGATTCTCCATTCCACGAGGGCAGAAACCTGTCCCACCATATGATATCCTCCCTTGCCTCCACATTAAGGTGAATGTGATTTTGTAGTTTGGAGACTGTGGTTGACAGCTCTATCAGCCTACGGAGGACGAGACGACCTGATGGGACCACTTCGGCAGCGGACAACTTACCAATCAGCGACAGAAGGTCCCGCTTCGTAGCTTTGTGCTTTCCCAGCCAGGATTTGATTAAGATGGTCATTTCTGTTTGTCAGGTGGTAATCGCAGCTGTTGTAGAGTAGTGTCGATGGTGATGCCAAGGAATGTGATGGTGGTCGCTGGACCTTCCAGCTTGTCCAAGGCAACTGGGATACCCAACCTCTCACATACTCTGCACATGGTTTCTGCTGACTCACTACAAGTGGGCTGTCCAGCTGGGCCCGCCAGGAGGAAATCATCCAGGTAGTGAATCACATCCGCTGCATAATTGGTGGCCATGATCCAGTGGAGGGCAGAGGCAAACTGGTTGAAGAGGTATGGAGCCGAACAAAGGCCAAAAGGCAGGCATGTGTCTACATAGTACTTCCCCTTCCAATGAAGGCCCAGGAGGTCCCACTCTTCTGCTGCAATCGGAACCATGCTAAATGCTGCCTTGAGGTCAATTTTGGCCATCATGCACCCTTTCCTGTATCTGGACACCATTGCCACTGCATCGTCTACTGTGGCGTAGTGGATGGGAAAAGCTTTTTTATCAATGAAGTCATTGGTGCTGCTGCCTTCGGGTACAGACAGGTGCATGATGATCCTCCATTTCCCATTCTTCTTAAGCACTATTCCCATCCTAGATGTATGCGGGTTGGTCAGTGGACGCTCTGAGAATGGACCCAGGATGTGTCCAGTCGCAATTTCTTTCGCTAGCTCAGTGTTGATGATGTCTGGGTGCTTACGTGCTGATGCTAGGTTTTGTGCAGTGTGCGGAAAATGTGGTCCATTATATCCGGTGGAAACACCGTTGTCAATGCCAGCTAGCAGCCATGAAGTCCAGGCGTTGTCGGGATGGTTTCTTAGTTCTTGCTCGAATGTAGAGCTTCGTAGTGGTGTGTGAGCTCGCTGGAGCTCACACGGGTGCCTGCTTGGTGTGAGGGCAGGCTGTAGCAGGGTGGTCCCCACCACTACCGTGACCCCAGCACTTGTGGGCATAGTGGCATTCAGCTCCTTTAATGCACTAGCCGTAGTTAAAACGACGGCAGATTTCCTGGCCTGTGGTGGTGAGCACGGAGCGATCCCCCTGCTGGCACGAAAGGGGTTATGGGTAACGCACCAGACCAATATGTCCTCCTTCAGCATGTCCCATTGTAATGTCGACTTGCTTCTAGCCGCCGCCTCCCGAAATAGCCAGTCGTATTTGAGAGCCGATGCAACCGGGTAAGCGGAGAACAGCTGGCAAACGATGGTCTGATATTTTACCAGTTGCAGCGCTGTCTTGGGAGCCGTCTGAACTTGAATGGCCAGGAAGATATAATTATTCCAGGCCTTCAGCCAACTTGGGAGATCGCAGACCTGCCGCTTGGAAGCCTTGCGACTCTTTTTGGGCGCCACCGCTTGCCCGGGCACCGCGTCCTCTGTGGGTGAGAGCAAACTGTCGAAGTTAGCATACTCATCTCTCTTTATCTTCTTGACGATCCGCCTCGCTGGAGTGGACACGCAAGAGATAAGGGGAGAGTCCGTCGATGACACGGATGAGCTGGAGCTGCAGTGCCGGTGGTAACGCTTAGAGCGGCTCTTTCCCTGACGTCTTGTAGAGCGTCTGCGCTTGCGGTGATTCGAACCATCCGAGCTGCTGGAGGTGGAAGAGCTGCTAGAGTCGGATGAGGCGCTTGAGGAAGAGTTGGTCGATCAACTACGTCTTTTGAGTCCGTGTGCTTTGCATTTGCGTGGATGTTGGGTTTCCACCTCGGGAGGAGGGGAATGTTCTGGAGGAGGAGAACGTTCGGCTTCAGCGATGGGCTCTGGTGTTGCATTCTCATTCGAAAATTTGCTGGATTCCTTGCTGGATTCAGATGCAGCGACAGGCGCGTCGTCTCGCTCTGGCTCCGGCTCGCTAGAGGTTTCGCGAAGGTGCTGGTAGAGGTGATCTACCAGGGCAGCCTTGTTTCTCGTTGTTATGAGCTTTGCCGCGCCTAGCCGAAGGCGGAGGACTTCGCACGTTAGCTTTTCTAGATCTCTACGATTCATTCAGTGACTTTGTAGCTGCAGTGGCTGGTGACTGAGTGAGTCACCCTTCCCAGACCTCTCTTAAATAGGTAATGCCTGGAACCAATACTGCGTAAAAAAAACGGACCCATTTACGCAAGCGGTAAAAACGATGTAAACATGAGGTAAAGCTCAGGTTTACACATATTTACTTATGTTTACAACGAAGTAAACCTCACTATAGTGAAAAGGTGGTACGCAAATATGATGTCAAATGTTACATTTGGTATAGCTTTACACTTCATCGTAAAAGTCAGATTTATATTTAGCACTATTGAGCTTTTTATTTTTAGATCTACAGCTAGCTAGCTACTCTAAATTTTAATTAATCACTTCAAACTGGTTAGCATTGATGAATTTCAAAAACAAATAGCAGTATACCTCCCTCCCATCCATTGTCCACAGCACCCCTGCCACCCTCACCTCCACCTCCCATGACACTGAATTGGTTTAGCGTCGTTGTGCACGCTTGCAAACACCCACAACCACATAGACTTACAACTTCCACCTCAACAAATCCCAACCACATATAACATCCATGAACTTCCCCAACTACACATACACACACACAGAGCGGGGGCCAAACACATAGTGATTTAGCAGGGTGGGCCCACACACCTGCATGGAAAAAACCTCTGTGGGAAAAACCCATTGGGAAAAATCCACACAGTAGGAAAATAACCAAACAACAACCGCTCACAAACAACAAACACAACGTTCTGCTGCCACCTTCCTCCAGTGAAGAGACTCATGATCTGCCGTCTGGTTAAGGAACCTCTTTTCCTGCTTCTTGCCTGCATTATGTGAAACATACAACCCTCCCGGGGAAAGTTCTCGGTGTGCACAAACGCTTAGACTGAATTGTTACGCCCCCTCCACCCTACATATACCCCCCACGTGGCCATCACGTGCTGTCTGACCAATTGCATTGGGAGGGAGCTTAGTTTCTGTCTAATTTAACTCCGTACAAACAACAGAAACGTATATCTCCCTCCCATCCATTGTCCACAGCACCCCTGCCACCCTCACCTCCACCTCCAATGACACTGAATTGGTTTAGCGTCGTTGTGCACGCCTGCAAACACCCACAACCACATAGAGCACCAAAGAACGGGCCCAGGTTAAATACCCGGCCCAGGTTAAATACCCAGACCCTTAGACACCTTTAAACGGCGCTCTAGGGAGTCTTTCACATAACCATCTTTGGCTGATTCAGACTTCCAACGGCCATGCCTCTTGAAAAGTCTATCTTCCACACCGGCATTGGCTGCCGCTGTAGCACCCCCTGCCCATAAACTATGCATGCCGAATAACGCTGGGTCGAAACCCAACTGCGCCACTTTTCCTAATAAAAGCTCCCTCAATCTGGTGTAACTGAGGCCACCATTATTGCACAGATGCTCCCAACTCTTAGTGCTCGCTATCCCACGAAATAGTTTTGCCGGGGATGTGTGGTCTACCTTGCCCATGCGACAGTATCGTTCCATCATAGCAACTGGGCATGTTACCTGCCCAGTGCGCGCAATAACTAGGGATGCTCCCTCCCTGTATTGATCTGTCTTACTAGACTCAATCTTAACCACCATGCCCTCGGCATTAAAGGTTACATCAAAGCCTCTGAGCTTCAGCAGCCCATCACACCGCATGAACCCTGCGTAGGCCACCAAACACACAGCCAACAGCCTGACCTCTGTCAGGGATGGAGCTGGCCCAGCAGCCTCCACCATGGCCTTCAACATATCAGCCGTCACTGGTTCCTTCCGAACCTTAGGCTTCGCCAATATACGCCGTAACCCTTCTAAGGTAGCCTTAACTAAGGGTGACCCACCCAATGGTTGGAGCCCTGCCAACCCATGCAACCAAGATAATGCATGCACTGCCTCCTCTACTGCGGTTTAACTCTCCGTGGACTCACTGAGGTGCTGCATGTACAGCACCAGGTGAAGCTCTTGTATTAGAAAAGTTGGCACTCCTTGCCGGGCTTCTGCCCACGTCTTCCATCTCCGAAATGCTCCAAGGTACTTTTTGGTGGTGCTATCTGCCCTGCTTCTCAGCACTGTTGCTGGGAGGGATTGTGCCAATCTCCTCAGCTCAGGGTCCTCCAGATTGCCCAGCAATGGCCAAGCTCCTGCTGAGAACACACCTGTGTTAAAGAACAAATGGAAACAAAGCCCTGGTTGGCCTGCCTGCATCCGATGCTGGTGATCCAACCATCCAGGCTCACAGTCAATCTCAGCGATCGACATAGCCATCCAGGCTCGCATAGTCAATCTCAGTGATCGACATAGCCATCCAGGCTCACACAGTCAATCTCAGCGATCGACATAGCCATCCAGGCTCACACTGTCAATCTCAGAGATCGACATAGCCATCCTGGCTCGCATAGTCAATCTCAGTGATCGACATAGCCATCCAGGCTCACACAGTCAATCTCAGCGATCGACATAGCCATCCAGGCTCACACAGTCAATCTCAGCGATCGACATAGCCATCCAGGCTCACACAGTCAATCTCAGCGATCGACATAGCCATCCAGGCTCACACAGTCAATCTCAGCGATTGACATAGCCATCCAGGCTCACACAGTCAATCTCGGTGATCGACATAACCATCCAGGGTCACACAGTGCTACCCAACATATCGGGCACTAACCATTGAGGTCTGCACTACCGCCCCCAAAATCTATACACACTGCCAACATAGCAGTAATGGGAAACTTCCCTTTAAACAACTGCCTACCTGATCTACCAGGTCTGACCAACCACTCTGACAGTGGCAATGACTTTATGTCCACAATAAAAGGCACCCAACCTTCACCTTCTGGCCACAGCAACGGCCAGAAGGGGGCTGATTCCCAACATGGAACTACTAGTGTCCCATGGGCTTTACATGTTTCCATATGCCTTATAACCCTTGGTACAAGGCTAGGGGGGTGGACACCACCAACTGATCAAAAATACTCAAATCTCAACTCTTCCCCTGCATCATGTGTGACGAGTAAAACATCACACCAAGCCTGTCTAGATTCTAACAGGGCATACAATGCCCGCGTCTTGAACCTGGCTACTGGGCCCAATGCTAGACTCATGGATATAATTCTGCCTATCAGGCTAGCAACTGTCCTAGCCAACAGGCTAGATGTCTTAACTGCCACCTTAAGGCTGTGCTGCAATGCTCTAACTTTTCCTTCTGGGCCAAAAAATACTCCTTTTACCCAAGTTCAAGTTGAACCCTAGCCAAACAAGCTCATGAGTCGGCACCCATACTGACTTGGACTCGTTACAAACCCAACCTGCCTTATCTAAAGTGTCCCTTACCCATGCAATAGATGCTTTTGCACTGCTCTCATTCTGAGGAAACAATACCATCATCCAGATACACAATTGCTTTAATTCCTTTACTTCGCCATAAGCGGACTAAAGGACGCATGATCTTAGTAAAGAAATATGGAGCAGATGATAAGCCAAATGGTAAGACCACAAACACGTAAGTAACCCCGCCCCATTCAAATCCAAGGTACTTACGATGCTGCCGGGCCACATCAACATGGTGTTATCCCGACTTAAGGTCGAATGAAAACATCCACTCACCTTTCTTAAACATCGCCATTGCCACACGCAGATCTTCGTATTTGAACTTTTGTTTCCAGAGGAATCCGTTAATGTCTATTGTCCTGAGTGTCCACCCGGGGGTACAATTGGACACCCGGGTGGACAGCAAAAAAAGTTTTTGCCGTTCGGTCATGGAAGGGACCTAGTGGCATTTAACGGTACCGGCTTATAGAACAAGTCTTTTTAGGATCGGGCCGAGATAAGTAAGGCTTAAATCCTTTCGATACCCGTAAAACGAGCCGTGCTAGCGGACCTATCCATTACGCTCTGTGCGGTACGTACATATCGTATACGAGCTACGTAAGGTAAGTTTTTTTTGCCAACGTTCATACAGATAGTAAAATAGCTGTTTCTCTGGACTAGTGTTTGTCAACAAAAGGTGATAGAGAGCTTTCAGCTGTCTGTTTGCTGGTAGGGCTATGTTTAAAAGCACATGTACGCGTATAGACTATACTCGTACATGTCCTTTTAAACATAGGCCTAAACCAGACAGCTGAAAGCTCTCTATCACCTTTTGTTGACAAACACTAGTCCAGAGAAACAGCTATTTTACTATTTGTATGAACATTGGCAAAAAAAACTTACCTTACGTAGCTCGTATACAATATGTACGTACCGCACGAAACGTAATGGATAGGTCCGCTAACACGGCTCGTTTTACGGGTATCGAAAGGATTTAAGCCTTACTTATCTCGGCCCGATCCTAGAAAGACTTGTTCTATAAGCCGGTACCATTAAATGCCACTAGGTCCCTTCCATGATCGAACGGCAAAAACTTTTTTTGCTGTCCACCCGGGTGTCCAAATGTACCCCGGGGTGGACACTCAGGACAATAGACATTAACATGTCTCAGATTCACCACTAGACGCTTCTTGCCCACCCCATTCATGACTACAGATAATGGGCTACACACTACAGGTAGTTCTATTTGCCTCCTCGATATATCCTCCTTTTTGTAACTCACTCACTGCTCCATTAACAAATTCTCTCTCTAGCAGCGCAGTACGCTGATTAGGCCGAGAATATGGTGTAGGCAACGAATAAAAAGGGGCAGTATATACCCAATTCTAACTGTATCTAACACCCATGGAGGTGCATGCAGCACCTGTTCCCAATACTGCACACAATAACATAATCTTCCCCTTACAGAAAATGTACCTGCATCGCCCTCTTGCACCTCCCAACACCTGCCATACCCTCCCTCACCTTCACAGGCAACAATATCAGGTGTTAATTCCTTCATACATTCCCCACCATTGTGTGTCACATTCTTACCCCTCCCACATATGCTCTCACCAGCCATGTGCTCACTAACATTAGGCAAAGGATACAGCACACTGGCCAATGCCTTAGGCCACTCCCTACAGAAATGCCCCAGCTCCCCACAGTGGAAGCACCCTCCTGAGGGTTTCGGCGCCATCGGTTTAGGAGCCATGGGGGGCTTCACCGGTGCAAAAGCCATCATTGGCTCCATACTAGGCCGCAACCCACCCTTCTTGGCAACCTCCTCCCTTGTCTTACTTTCCTTCAACCTCCTTTTCTTTGCCACTTTGCTCTCAGCCGCCCTCTCGGCCTTCTCCATCTTTCGCTCGTCTTCAGAGTTCGACGCCAGTGCATCGTCCTCGTACTCCTCTACGACTGCCCATCCGGAGTCTGACCGATCGGCGAATTTGATCATTTTCTGCCTGCGGGAAAGAAGCTTGATACCTTCTTGCAGATCTTCCTTACCTCTATCCAGATGGGCTGCCCTGCTCTCGTCCGCTGCCGTCACTCCCTCAATTCGCGCTGTTGCAGAAGCCACCTGTTCCGTCACCCTGTCAATGAAGGCGGACTGGATTTCATTTCCCTTCTTCTTGAAGGTGTACGCCGGCTTCTTCCCCTTCGCGCTGATCCGTGCGGACTCAATTTGGCTCTCTCTCACCATCCGCGCAGTCTCGTCCTGGCCCTGCCGAACACTTTTTAATTCACTTTGCATGGCCTGCAGCCCAAGAAGAATGCGCGAGATGACGTCCGTGCTGGTGCCTGACGTGCCCGCTTGAGTATCGTTTTCTTGCTCCATAGTGCAGAAAGTTCTCGGTGTGCACAAACGCTTAGACTGAATTGTTACGCCCCTTCCACCCTACATATACCCCCACGTGGCCACCACGTGCTGTCTGACCAATCGCATTGGGAGGGAGCTTAGTTTCTGTCTAATTTAACTCCGTACAAACGACAGAAACGTATATAACACACAAGGAAATTAAAAGTACACTATTGCAGCATGGCGGAGGCTTGGGTGCTAAGGAAGGGTTCGCTCCGCGCCACCGTTTGCGCCGCTCTGCTGGTGCGCCTTTGCTCAATTGTTAGAAGGAACCCCCGTATCTTCATCTTCTCCTGATTCCTGTGTGGACAGATTATGTATTCTACATGAAGTGCATTATATGCATGTATATTTTACCGTCTTTTGACGAGCTGGCGAAGTTTCTGTACATCATGGCATGCATGCATGCACGGTGAACATTTTTTAAAACGTTAAACGCTGGAGACCTACGTGTTTTGCTTTTTTACTTAGTCTCTGCATGCTTCACGTCAGCTCACCACCAGCGCAGTATATTTTCAGGTGCTGACACTGCAGAGTATTTAATACATAAGAGATAACATATTATACATACTAGTACTAGCTCAGCTGCATACCTTACCCTATGCTCCCGTTGCATTTGATTGTCTATCCGATCTTTCATGATACTGTGAATAAAGAACAAATCTTTTGGCTTTCTCTTTTGAGAATCCCAATGGTCGGAGGCTTACCAGCAAATTCATGGCCACTTGGTCCTGATCCGATTTTAATCACACGGAGGGGGTCGGCAACAATTGAAACATGAATGCTCTTATTACAGTTATTTATTATTTCAAATGAAACCTTTAACGATGACCAAGGAACGTACGCATAGAAGAACTTGAACGAAATGGAGTACGTACTGGGAACATATTGTGCTGCACTGTCTGAAATCACAAACTGAACTGCTGCCAACAGCTGCATGTATACCCAGCAAAAAATTCGTACGCTTTAATCGTCAAACGATAAACCCCTTTCGTTCTATTAGCACGATTTTCATAATGTCGGGTGTACTTGATCTGTATGCATCGTACTTATTAACAATGCACCATACAGGTATTCTGTTAGACAAATCGTCATCTATCTTACGCGAAGAATCGCAGGGATCGTATACGAATAGCAACGATCTTTTATGTACTTCGTGTGCGATCGCTAGCTGTCGTACATAATCAAACTTAATTGTAAATAAAATCGGGATCAATCGTTTATATGCTATGTACTATCCGTGGGACTGATCGTATTCTATCTTACACGATGAATATATACGATTAGCAGTTGAATTGTATATAGGTTTCCGTCGTACATAATCAGACGTGATCATGAAATATGACGCATGCATGACGCAGTAAAAATCAATAAAATCGGGATCGGGATCAATCGTTTATGTACTATCCATGGGACTGATCGTATTCTATCTTACACGAAGAATATATACGATTAGCTGTATATAGGTCTCCGTCGTACATAATCAGACGTGATCATATTATAATGATCATGATGTGAAGCATGCATGACTCAACCTTCCATTATCCAATTCTATCGTCCGTACTCGTATATATAAATATACTATCATGCATGATATGAACGATATTAGAAGGTTTGTATTCATATATACCTGATCGGTTTACAATCAATAGCTATCGTAGTACAGCAAATGCCCACATTATTCATAAATTGATTGTTAAATCACCATACAATAAGTAGTTCACACACTAAATCTATGCTTTATGCTTCTTCGTAAAAATGTCAGAACATTTTTAGTTTGCCTGTTTCCGCACTTTCGGCGCCGTTGAATTGAATCTATCTCTGCCAAAGCGCTCAATTATTGCATCTGCATGTAAGAAAATAATACATTAATTAAACAATTATAGATCATTATATACATATTACCATATATTAACTTCACCCTCTTATGATCTGGGCGGGGGCGGGGAGAGGGGGGGGTTAGGGTCATACCCCTATCTCTTTCTGGTCGCTTTATAGCGTCCGTTGGCCATCTCTTCCATGGAGAACAATACATCCATAGCATGCACACAAAATCTAACAGGGTCTTTTGCTGGAATTGCCAGTAGATCGATATCATTCACCTGAAAAATAAATATAAAAACATGACGACATTATTTGCTCTGCATTATTTATTTCACATCAATATGTATTGTTGCTAACTCAATTTCATTACATTCGTAACAGACTATACATTTATACATAGAGCTTTGACTCATACCACGTTTTTACTCCAGTGGTAATAGATAACAGCTGTAGTGTTGGAACAAGGACAGCTGATTTTTGGGCCATCGGTTCAGGCAGGTGTCAGGTGAAGCTAATTCCTTTGCATAAGGCAGGTATATCATTAGCAACAGTAAAGTGTTACATGTCCTTAATTTGCAAGTTGGCATCGATAGTGTTACCATACAGGACCCCACAGACAGTAGTATTTATCTGATCCTCATAAAAACAAAAGTAAGGTTTAGATGACTTTTAGTTCTGTGTGCGAGTGATCGAGTGTGTTAGTGTGCCAGTACATTGTATATGTTAGGTTGTGTTGTTGTTAGCCATATATGTTAGTTTATATAATAATGTAGTTCTGTATGTGCATTTATTCCTTTGATGTATTCTCTTGTAACTTTATTATTACCTGCATTATTATTTAAAAAATAAAAAATAAAAAATAAAAAAGTAAGGCAGGTTTTATAAAAAATATGCTTCTGTTGATTTCATAAGCACTATCATTTTCATCCTTAACTACACACATTAATATAGATGACTTCTTCATATGTGCATACAATAAAGAAATTGCATACAAATATGCACAGTGAGATTAAATACAGTGTCTTACCTGAATAGTAAGGTTCTAATACACTATGTGTATATAAGAAGCAAAAACAATATATGAACTTCTTGATCAATATTTTAAATAATTTACACATGTTTATGTGTACATTTTATTATTGTACATACATATGACATCTACACACAGATATACAACAAATCAATAAGTATTGAACAATTCAACACACTTTATATGATAGTCTCCTTTGTTATTAATTTATTATATTACTTTTATGCACATAACACATTATCGCTTGGAGGTTACTAATTTTAATATTTTCAGGGTGTAATTAAACATTTACACATAACACACTCTAATAATAACTACTTATGATTTATATTCACAAATCACTCAAGAGGGAGCCGCATGAGGAAAGCCCTTGCCAATGGTCAGGTTGAGGCTACCGTATAGTCCGGCAACCACCTTTGTTCGTTGCATCTGGTGGCAAGGCAAGAGGTTAGTGACAGGGTCATAACCAACAAAATCAAAGGTGGTTGCAGGACTGTATGGTCACCTCAACTTGACCTGGTGCGCATTGCAATGCAAGGGCTCTCCTCATGAGGCTTTCTCTTGAGGCAGCATAACTGATACATTGTACTGTAAGGATCATTTCTTATTACATGTATGAATGAAAAATGAATACACAATTATATCAATTGTACTAATACAGAAACTATATGATTACTTACTTAGAACTAATTGAAATGAACTGGCAGTTTGTGTGCATGTGTTTGTATGTGCATGTGTGCATGTGCATGAGTAAGGATTTTAAACTTACATTTTCTTCCCCTTCGAGGTCTAGAGCCTTGTGATAAATGAATAAATAATATGATTGTCTAGTAAGCACAGATTACGTGTTATAAACAGGTTCTATGCACATTCTAATATATGGGTCAATGCAGTGAAAGGAACCTATATTCCAGGAAGGCCTTCAAAGTGGATGTGTGCAATTAAAATGTACACTTAGCTGTGGCAATGTAGTGTAAGCTATGTTGTGCTTATTAATAAGCTTGCACCTACCTGCTGTTTGTCATTTTGAGTCTTGTGATAATAGTCACATATATTCAATGAATAGATGCACATAATATAATGTTTATCACCAAATCACAGGTAATATTAAATTTAAATGCACACATGGTGAGTTTGATGCATTCAACGTTATGGTTAATGACCATTTATATCATAGCAACACTACATGTCAGCATACATAAAGGTCACTGTGTAATGTCACCTTAATTTATGAAGTCCTTTTTAAATAAATTACACAGATAACATAAATTACATATATGTAACTCTTTGTAATAACCATATGCATCACTTGATCTAAGTAATGTTGTAAATAACAAGTAAACAACTTATAATTATACATTTCAATGTGTATAAGCATGATTGATTTACATGTACAAGAACATGGCTGCTTTTCTGTCTATGTATAGGTAAAGTAAAAACATGATTGTGAGCCTTACCAGGTTATAATAAAAATTCCTCCTCACCCTTTGTGAAAATAAATATTAAATTCCTGATATTTTTTCGACACAAAAGCTTACCGATGATGAAGATGTCTGTGGATCATCTTCCTAAATGTTATGCAAGTGATAAAATGCATTCCAAATACTTGTACCACCAAAGTGTTCATTTATTTGCATAGAAACAATTTAGACACCCTATCTTCAACAATGTTGTGTATTACAGCTACATGTATGTTACTGGTGGCGTAAATTTTCAACCTTGTATTTACACAGAACAACCTATTGTAAAATAAACATTTAATTTCATTTACATCATGCACGTCAATTTAGATCGAATGTATCGATCATTATAAATGCATAATAGCCGCTTATAATCTTTAATAGTCACATATTTGGCTTTGATTACAATGCATTTGAGATTTCGGCACACAGATACTGTGATCATGGTAATATCTTGAATTAACTTACAATTTGAGCATTTGTTCTCATCGGAGTAACCTATTGTATAAATCATCACATTTAAATACCTTATTTCTTAAGTGTGTGCTACAACTATGGAGTGTTTTAGAAATATAGATACAACCCTATTAAATATACATTGTAGATACAATCCTATGTGTTACATGTTGCGCCTACAATACATTTTGCATGCTATACAATGGTACAAAGTGTTACTCAGAATAGTATTCACTTTTCTAAACAAAATCCAGCCGCTTGATACTTGAAATAGAATTATGAAATATGGAATGGACGTTGTAATACAGTTTTTAGTGGTAATTAGACATGTATTTATAATTTATTATTCTTATTTGGAACAGTGTCCACCTTGTGATAGATAATCCAAATTTGGACGTGTAAAGATAAGGATTTATAATTTATTATTATTATTTAAGGATTTATAATTTATTACTCTTATTTGGAACAGTGTCCAGCAAAATCACCCTTGTGATACTTTTTCTAATTTTCCAGGACAATCAAAAGAAAAGTAACGCTTGCATTAAAATGTATGGCTAATTATAAATTCAGTGCCTAATAACTTTATGATGAATAGTTCAATTTAGGATGCGTGAGGACAATTTGATAGAAGCTCTTTAGAGTTCACGGAAAATCAAAAAATTTGAAAACTTGAAAAACTACGAAGAAGGGTGATTTTGATGGACACTCCATTTGGCTTAAACCTATAATCAACAAATTATTTATATCTTGTCATTCATTATTCTACATGTAATCCAGTGCACAGGAAATGGTTGACTTACTGATGAATGTGCAACTTTTGAGGCAATTCCTTCGTGCTATTATAAACAAGTAAATATTTTAATGTGGCATATCATAACAGAAGCACTAATGACTTTAAAATGTATAATAATCTAGAACACTTCCTCAAACATAAGGCATTATACATGTGTGACCTCACTACTTACATCACAGGCTTATGGAATGTCACTTAAATCCTCTCATCACAGATATCCACTACCATGTGAATTATTAAGTTGCATAACTTAGTAAATCTAGTGCTTATTTTGGAAATGCGGCATTGGTCAAGCAAGTACATCATACTCTTTATTCCCATACACTTATAAAGGCAGGCTTTTGCATTATTTCATGCTCTATGATATTCCTGTCTGTGATAAAAATTTATAGGTAATTATACAACTGAATAAGCTTTGAGATTATGCAATGTTATCTGTGATTTCATAAACTGTACAGGGGACAAATTCTATTTTGGACCCTGGTACCCGTAGCATTTGTATCATTGATTAGAGAGTCCAAATCCTTGTCACTTAGGCACTCTTTGTCACTTGTGGCCAGTGACGTTACACAAACCAGCCTCCTGATTGTTGAGCCTTTTGTGGCTATTTGACACGTTTCTAATAACAAACATTATAAGAATACTTATTTTACAACAGATTAAACTGTGTGGGTGGGGAAGATTTTTTATGCGTTTTACGTTACAATAAATTAATCTTACTCCTAATAAAACATTATGATTTAGTTTAAATATTTAAAAACCTAATTCACACCTACTGTAATTAATCAAACTTAAATACTAAGGAAGGTCCGAGTGTTCCTAATGGAGGCTACATTGAAGCAGTGGGTATAATGCTTTGTCGTTGCGACACTGATTTTGCATGTGACAAGATCAGGAAAAGATAGCTCAGTACTCCCCTCTGTAGCAACAAGCGTGAAAGCCAAACCTGAAAATCATTCCAAATATATATATTAGGTCCTCTGCTGACTGGCAACAGCACCTGCTGGCGTAGCGGACTGTGCCAGGTGAGAGATTTCCATGCAGGTAGCAAGGCTGGTAGTCAGGGCTCGATGAATGATGTCATTGAGGGCAGCAGTATTATGATAGTGATGACTGAAATGACAACTTGAAGTCCAGACTTGCATGCATGTATAGTTATAGTTGCACAGTGCTGGCAAGAATTTGGGCAGCTTTGATTTATTAATTTTACCATCATTACAGTGAAAAGGGACCTAGCACATTTCTTTTGTACACGTATATTTAACGATATCTTATTTTCAATCTTATCTTTATGTATGCAATAACCATCAATGTTAAGTTAGCACTTGTATCATCCCCCCCCCCCACCCTGCATGCTTAAAGGCTCGAGAGTTATGACTAGATTCATAGGGTAGCGACTGAAGGTCCCCTTAGGGTAGCAACTTTTCACAGGCTAAATGTGTGTGTGTGTGTGTGTGTGTGTGTGTGTGTGTACACATTTATGTGGTCATATTTAGATACATGTATCACAGTTCACTAGATTTATAACCTACCTACCTCCATGCATGTGTACACACACATACACACACACAAATACATCACACACAGTGTGTGTACACATGCATGGAGATAGGTAGGTTATTTATTTAGTAGTCTGTGCATCTAAAAATGACCACATATGTACACTATGCGCGTGTGTGTATGTGTGCGTGTGTGTGTGTATGTGTATGTACACATTTATGTGGTCATTCTTAGATACATCACAGTCTACTAGATTTAAAACCTACCTACCTCCATGCATGTGTACACACACACACACACACACACACAATCACACACACAGTATGTGTACACATGCATGGAGATACGGCATCTAAAATGACCACATATATACACTGTGTGTGTGCATGTGTGTGTGTACGTGTGTACGTGTGCATGCGTGTACATGTATGTGCGTGTGTATGTGTGTGTATATGGTCATTTTTAGACAGATCACAGTATACAAGATTTATAACCTACCTACAGTACCTCCATGCATGTGTACACACACATACACACACATACATCACACACAGTGTGTGTACACATATATGGAGGTAGGTAGGTTATAAATCTAGTAGACTGTGATGTATCTAAAAATGACCACATAAATGTGTACACACACATACACACGCACACACACACACACACACAGTGTATATATGTGGTCATTTTAGATGCCGTATCTCCATGCATGTGTACACATACTGTGTGTGTGATTGTGTGTGTGTGTGTGTGTGTGTATGTGTGTGTACACATGCATGGAGGTAGGTAGGTTATAAATCTAGTGGACTGTGATGTATCTAAGAATGACCACATAAATGTGTACATACACATACACATACACACACACACGCACACATACACACACGCGCATAGTGTACATACATGTATGTGGTCATTTTTAGATGCACAGACTACGAAATAAATAACCTACCTATCTCCATGCATGTGTACACACACTGTGTGTGATGTATTTGTGTGTGTATGTGTGTGTACACATGCATGGAGGTAGGTAGGTTATAAATCTAGTGGACTGTGATGTATCTAAAAATGACCGCATAAATTTGT
>OY811971.1:10832741-11232741 GCA_963681505.1 Eunapius fragilis
ATGCATGGAGATACATGTAGGTAGGCTATAAATCTAGTAGACTGTGCATCTAAAAATGACCACATATGTACATTGTGTGTGTGTGTGTGTGTGTGTGTGTGTGTGTGTGTGTGTGCACGCGCGTGTGTATGTGAGTGTACACATTTTTAGATACATCACAGTCTACTAGATCTATAACCTGCACCTACATGTACCTCCATGCATGTGTACACACACATACATCACACACACATGCATGGAGATACATGTACATGTACATGTAGGTAGGCTATAAATCTAGTAGACTGAAAAATGACCATGTGTGTGTGTGCATGTGTGTATGTGGTGTGTGTGTTGTGTACACATGCATGGAGGTAGGTAGGTTAGTCTTGACTATCTGTACATGGATGAATCAATACATAGGATATTTTGGCATTAATTCTTGCTACTTCCTATTGCATAACTATTAAACGATTCTTCCAATGTTTGGGACAGGTAAGCAGGTATGTTGTCAAACATGAACAGGTAAGCAGGTATGTTGTCAAACATGAACAGGTAAGTAGGTATGTTGTCAAACATGTACAGGTAAGCAGGTATGTTGTCAAACATGTACAGGTAAGCAGGTATGTTGTCAAACATGTACAGGTAAGCAGGTATGTTGTCAAACATGTACAGGTAAGCAGGTATGTTGTCAAACATGTACAGGTAAGCAGGTATGTTGTCAAACATGTACAGGTAAGCAGGTATGCTGTCAAACATGTACAGGTAAGCAGGTATGCTGTCAAACATGTACAGGTAAGCAGGTATGCTGTCAAACATGTACAGGTAAGCAGGTATGTTGTCAAACATGTACAGGTAAGCAGGTATGCTGTCAAACATGTACAGGTAAGCAGGTATGCTGTCAAACATGTACAGGTAAGCAGGTATGTTGTCAAACATGTACAGGTAAGCAGGTATGTTGTCAAACATGTACAGGTAAGCAGGTATGTTGTCAAACATGTACAGGTAAGCAGGTATGTTGTCAAACATGTACAGGTAAGCAGGTATGTTGTCAAACATGTACAGGTAAGCAGGTATGTTGTCAAACATGTACAGGTAAGCAGGTATGCTGTCAAACATGTACAGGTAAGCAGGTATGCTGTCAAACATGTACAGGTAAGCAGGTATGTTGTCAAACATGTACAGGTAAGCAGGTATGTTGTCAAACATGAACAGGTAAGCAGGTATGTTGTCAAACATGTACAGGTAAGCAGGTATGCTGTCAAACATGTACAGGTAAGCAGGTATGTTGTCAAACATGTACAGGTAAGCAGGTATGTTGTCAAACATGTACAGGTAAGCAGGTATGTTGTCAAACATGTACAGGTAAGCAGGTATGCTGTCAAACATGTACAGGTAAGCAGGTATGCTGTCAAACATGTACAGGTAAGCAGGTATGTTGTCAAACATGTACAGGTAAGCAGGTATGTTGTCAAACATGAACAGGTAAGCAGGTATGTTGTCAAACATGTACAGGTAAGCAGGTATGCTGTCAAACATGTACAGGTAAGCAGGCATGTTGTCAAACATGTACAGGTAAGCAGGTATGTTGTCAAACATGTACAGGTAAGCAGGTATGTTGTCAAACATGAACAGGTAAGCAGGTATGTTGTCAAACATGTACAGGTAAGCAGGTATGCTGTCAAACATGTACAGGTAAGCAGGTATGTTGTCAAACATGTACAGGTAAGCAGGTATGTTGTCAAACATGTACAGGTAAGCAGGTATGCTGTCAAACATGTACAGGTAAGCAGGTATGTTGTCAAACATGTACAGGTAAGCAGGTATGCTGTCAAACATGTACAGGTAAGCAGGTATGTTGTCAAACATGTACAGGTAAGCAGGTATGCTGTCAAACATGTACAGGTAAGCAGGTATGTTGTCAAACATGTACAGGTAAGCAGGTATGTTGTCAAACATGTACAGGTAAGCAGGTATGTTGTCAAACATGTACAGGTAAGCAGGTATGTTGTCAAACATGTACAGGTAAGCAGGTATGTTGTCAAACATGTACAGGTAAGCAGGTATGTTGTCAAACATGTACAGGTAAGCAGGTATGCTGTCAAACATGTACAGGTAAGCAGGTATGCTGTACAAGTAGTCCCCCAGTTCTGTTTTTATGTCTTTCTCCGAGTAATGTGAGATGTTTACATAAACACCCACAACTAATTAATAGGAGGTACGTTGTAACCACAAAGACTGATACCAGCAGCTACTTCCCACAATACTAGTGCTTCAACTGTCCACACCATGGCCTATTTATTCTTTGCTCATACATCCATATGTATCTCAACCTAATTGTAACCATATGGACCAAGCAGTATTGCCTTACTTGAATGTTAGTTACAACCTTACCTTGCTGTTCCTACACCATGCCTACTTTCCCATCCCTCCATGCAGAGTAAAGATGTGGATTTGAAACCCCAATGACAAAGGAACATAGAATGCCTGTACACTTACTAGCCATCTTTTCCACCACTAATTCTCTACATCACACCTCCCTCTGCATCCCCTTCAAGGGATAGGTGATCCATGGGTCGCTGGTTCAATCCCGGCTCAAAGAACTTTATCTTTGTCAGGGCGTGACACATTGAAAGCTGGAGAGGGGTGGAGGTGGTGATGGAGAGGGTGGAGAATGATAAGGCTAACCATCTTTTGAGTTTTCTTGTCCATGTTGTCAGTGTAGGGTGAACTGAGACGTGAGAAAAAGGCAAAGTGAGTAGGAGGGAGTGGAGAAGAATATATATTTTTTGCACGACTGTTCTATCTATAACAAGCTAGAGGTGATATCTTTATCTAGGAGATATAAAAACTCCAAAGGTTACAGACAGAACAAAACACCTACACCATAACCTACCTGTTGACATCAGAAATATAAAAATCTCTCCAGAAATAGATTCATCAGGTAAGGGGAAATACTAAGGTTATAAAATTCATACGCTAATGTGTGCACAGTACTGTCACCTGCTATGTGAGTGTGACAAATAGAGAAAAAAAACCTTGGAACCCAGGTAATTGTAGAACCAGCAGGGCTCTAAGTACTTTCTCTAACGCTTCGCTGGATGCTGAAAAACCTGAAAATAAGAGGTGGATCCATGTAAGCCTTTGATGATGTGGATGGAATTCACATGAGAATGCATGCCTCATATTTCCAGCATCCAGTAAAGCACAAGAAAATTACTTAGGACTCTGCTGGTTCTTGAAGAGGCCCACGATAACCTAAGAAGGTTTGTCTCTCTATTTTTCCATACTAACATCCACATAGCCACACTTGCACACATGCATACAGTGTAGATCACATGTGCACTGTTAAACCACCATGTTATCTCTCTCTGCCTTGCCATGTAACGGCTTGGGCTGGTACTGCAAGGATGATTGCTCCTGCCAGTGTAAACATCCTCAGACGGGAACTTCGTACGTATTTACGTATGTACGCACATTTGAATGTATGTGTGCATGAGTGCATGTGTGCGTATGTGTATGTGTATGTGTATGTATGTATGTAAGTATGCATGTATGTATTTATGTATGTATATATGTATGTATGTATTTATTTATGTGTGTATTTGTGTGCGTGTGTGTGTGCATGTATGTATGTATGAATGTATGTATGTATGTGCATGTATGTATGTATGTATGTATGTATGTATGTATGCATGTATGTATGCATGCATGCATGCATGCATGTATGTATGTATGTATGTATGTATGTATGTATGTATGTACGTATGTATGTATGTATGTATGTATGTATGTATGTATGTATGTACAATAAATCTTCATCTTCACAGCAGGTATAAGAGTGATAGATAACCCACAAAGAAATGATAAACACATGGACACACAAATGCAATCACACAAACACATGCACACATATACTCCATACAACACACCCACAATACACACACACCCACATACACGCTTACAAACATGTACTTACACACACACACAAACACACACACACATCCTTCCCCTCCCCTCATCCTCATCAGAATATAAGTAATGTACATTTTGGCACACACACCTATTGCCACAGCAACAAGAGCAGTTACTTTAACTCAAATATTTACTAGAGAGCACCACTGTGGACCAACCATTCTAGCCTTCAATGACCTTACTACTCTTGCTACACCCTCCCCATACCCAGGTATGCATTATTGAAAACTTATCTATCCAGCCAGCGTCCCGCGTAGACACTGCACCAGGTCCAGCACTGTAAAATATCCACTTGGTCTTCAAAGACAGCCTTGAATTTTGCATGACCTTAATCCGCAGAGAGGATCCTCTCTTGGTTCTCGAGGTCAACTCCTCGGCCCCGTTACCTAGCCTAGTCTCCAAAGACAGAGATCTGGATCCTTATAATAGCGCATTCGGACGCATTCCGCTCGCATCGTGGTTTCAGGTCAGGTGGCCATCTATACGTAAATGTAATACCGCGTACCGAACGGACAACAAGGATAAATTATTAAGGATTAATTTTTAAATCTATCATTGTAACCATAGCAACATCTATTTTCACGTGCGTTTTGATGGCTCCCAAATGCAAGAGATCGAATATTTGCGAAATCCAAACAAAAGTGTGCCGACATCAACAGCCTATGAGTGGAAGCGGAAAAAAAAAAACGATGGTGAGTTATGATCCATTGATCAGATGTAGTAGCATAGATATTAAAATAGCTATGCTACTGGTACTAGTACCGTACTACTAAGCGCTGCAGCTCCGCCAACTGCATCGCCATAATTTTTTCATGATTACATTGTTGTATTGTATACCATTGATGATACATGTAATATATATGAAATAAATAAATTAACCACAAAGTTATGTTTAGGAACTACATGTACATGTATCTCCCTCCTGGATGATATATCCCTTAAGAGGAGGGACCGAGCATTGGCCCGCACTAGTATTAAATTCAGGCGGCCATACAAGTTGGAGACCACCTAATGAGGGCCGTAGGAACGGGAATAAAACCTGTACGGCTAATGGATGGAAGCGTGGTCAAGATAGTCGGGGTGGGTGTGGAAGGGGGGACTCCTGCCACCCCAGGTAGGGGGTATGGGGGAGCGCTGTAAGCCATCGGGTCTGGGGCAGAGCCCCAGAAGCTCTGCTACTATATTTTGAAGTCATGAAGTCATGATTGGTGGTTTCTATATCTGAAGCAGATTCATACCAGCCGCTATGAAAGTTTCAAATAATTTTTTCAGTAATAACTTATGCTCTGGCCAAAAACCTGTATGGCTTTGGCCGTATAGGCCGTAGTGTTTGCTACAGCCCTGACCTTGCTTGGACTTTGGGGTGTTGGTCCTTGTGGCAAGGTGTGAAGCAAGTCTTGAGAAAGCTTGGACAGCTTCCCTGCCCCAAGCTCCATATGACTCCACCACAAGGGGAATGCATGTCCATCCCAGCTCAGAACACTTAAGCATCATTGGCCGAGTGCTTTCTTAGGTCTGTGGCAACTGCTGCTGACCCTGCTGTGAGACCTGCTTCAGAGAGAAGGGATGGGTTTAGAAGTCACAGAAAGGTCAAAGGCAGCAGGCTTGCCACAGAGCCAATTCGAAGCTAAGATGTCAGCAGAACGCGTGTGCAGGAGCTCATGTCCAAGTCCACTGCCAGCTTCTGATGCAGGCACGATGGCAGGTTTGGAGCACTACATCCCTGAACTTATTGTGCCTGGATACAGCATCACCACCTTGCTTACATGTTAAGGCATGGTGTCCTAGGGGATCCAAAGGGTGTTCTGGGCACAAAGCACAGGGAGGTGAGCCAAGTGAGGTGTCTAGCCCTAGCCACCACTTGATGGCCATTTGGTGTTCATTGGGGTCTAGGCTTAGACACAGGCCTGGAGATGGAACAGCAGAGAACCATGCAGAGGCATGGGGCAAAGACACTGACAGGAGATGAGCCTTGTCAGCAGTAGAGCTCTCTGTGAGAAGAGAGTTAAATTGAGTAGACTCTAATGTGGCTAACAAAGTGTGCTGTCGACAAGGAGTAGTGGCCAGACTGTCGACATCAACTGCACTCTCAGGGGGTACAGGCATGTTGTACACCGCCTCAACCAGGAAATTATCTGAAGGTGAGGTAAGGCCAGCAGTATTGATGGATGCAATAAATGCTGCAGTAGAGTGGAGTGCTAGTAAGCGGAGACCCAGGCCACCTCTGCTTAAACTCAACTGGGCCTGCTTCCAAGAGCTGTCAGTAGTGTGAATGTGTCTGACCTGCTGATCGAAGGCATGCAGCTCATCTAATGCCAGGGATGGAGGAGTGGACCGTGCAATATGGACCAATTTAGTAAATCCAACACACATGAGTAGCAAAATGAGAGCAATCTGAGGATCACATGAGCCAAGCTTCTCCAAAGAGGATAACAATATGGAAGCAGCAGCACGTTTGGAGGCAATAAAGGATGAGCAAAAGGCCACATCTCCTATGGGTGCTCCAAGGATGGTAAGGTTGGGTGTGCAAGATTTGTTCATCTCTGAAGGAAATAAGCTCAGGTCACCTTGACTGAAAAGCTCACATTTTGGTGGATTTAAATGAAGCCCCAGTGAGGGACCTAAATCCTGATGTACCACATGTTGGAAAGAGGAAGATGGACCAGCCACCACCCCATCATCCAGGTACCAAGCATTAAAAAGTAGATCTTGGCAGCTATCATCCTTGGCAATGGTAAGAACCAGATGGTGCATGACCAAGGCGAAGTAGAAGGGGCCCAGAGGATTCCCTTGCTGCACACCAGTCTCTAAGGTCAAAGTTCCCATAGAATGCCGAAGGAAAGAGTGTTGCCTGTAGCACCACTGGGTCCATGGGAGTAGGAGGGGGAAATGTAGGGCACATTGATCAAGGAGGGACTGCACGGCGAGATACTAAGTTAAAGGCATTTTTCATATCCACCTTAATGCATACAAAACCAGGACCACTCACATCCTTAGGGAGAGCAATGCCGAACTGGAAAGGCTGCATGTAAGAAAGCAGAAGCATCCTCTTTAATTCAACCACAAAGACATTTGCTTGTGAGTCGGTGAAGTGATTCACCCACCCCAATGGGCCTAATGTCCTGTGCGCCTTTCCTTAAAGCAACTAGGCTACCCCCTGCCATGTACTGAGAAATTGCAGCTGGAGCTTGTCCTGAGGCCAGGATGTTGATTACACCTCGAAGGAGGGAGCAAATGGAAGTAGGAACTGGAACTTCAGCCACATCAAGGAGGTGTTGGATGCACAAGCCTGTGGGGTCAGCTGCAAAAGCCTTGGGGAAGTACCAAAGGGCAGAGAGCACATTGAAGTCTGGTGGTAAGGTTTGAGAGGACATGCAAGTGACTGATGAGCAGGAGGAACTGGGGGGGGGGGGGGGGGTCTCATGGGATGTTTAGCTGATAGTTTCGTCCATGTGTCCTCAGTATTGGGAGCTAGGCCTGAAGAGATAAGGATCTGGCAAGCCTTTCCATGAAGCCGTCCTTGGCGAGAGAAATTGCTTCAGCAATCCTCTTTTCATGTACATCAGGAGATGAAGACCAAGACACATGCTGTTTTGTACGAGCCCAGAGGGAAGCAAACTGACCACACTCCCAGGCCTCACACAGCAGTTTGATGTCAGTAGGGTGGTGACGGCGACCACGGCATGGGGCAGAGGGGAGGGCTCATTTAGGTAGCATAAAAAGTTATATATGACATTTCCTTTATATTTACCATATTTACTAACACATTTGCACCACATTTGATTAATTGTAAATCAAAATTATTATACAGTGATATACACTGAGCCTTTGGCCCCAAGTCTAAATAAATCAATGATAGTAGTTAGCTATAGTTTCAAATATATCTTTACCGATAATAATTCTTGTGATTGCAAACTGCCTGTAAATTATTTTGGTCTATGTCAGTTACTGAAACTGTTCACGTATCGCACGCCTCACTTCCCAACCCAACGGGGTTATCCCTCTGCAATAGATTACATATAAAAATGACAGCCAGTTGCATTTGAAACGAATAAAGTAAAACTTCAACAAAAGGTAACAATTACATGTATATGTATTATGGTAATCTAGTAAGTGCCCATGGAGGTGCCATCCTGCCTCAATAGACCCAATCCTTGACCTTTACTGCACTGCTTAACACATGCCCCTGGGGCATGATATACATGTAAGCCCATCACACACAACAGATCTACTCAGCAGCTGGGTTTTCATCTCTTAGTAATCACCCTCCCACCACACTCCCAGTGCCTTGTCACACTTGTGCATTTGAATGTACCTCACACTTTCTGTCTCTCACATCACCACAGGTCTGTATGAACTTGTACTCTTGCTGTTGTGTACCCTCTCATTATTGCCATTTGTTGCTCTTATCTAAATCGGTAGTCGGTCCTCTGAGGGGCCACTGCTCAACACATGGCTACCCTAACCCTAGGGCTAACACCCTGAGGTGGGGTCACACAGGTAAAGCAACAGCCTCTGCTGGCCTCTAGGGTACATGACCCACACCACATTAGCCCCACAATGAGGCCACCTAGGACATGGTGGTGTGTGCCCTACCTAAGACCATGCATATACAATGTAGTTGGCGCACCAATCACCCTACAATGGCTCCATCTGCTGTATGGCTGTCGCTCTTGCCTCCCTTAGCTATCTCTAGCGATTTGGGCACATGGTCTCATGGCGTGCTCTGCCTGACCCCCTTTTACAACATCCAGTCAACAGGGTGCATGTACTGGGCTAGCTGCTAGTACGCATGCTACATGTAAGTAAGCTAGGAATTTATGGTAATATAGTTAAGTTTCTCTTGGTTTTCGGAATGTGCACGTACATGTATGCTAGCTATTTTAACATATACAAGAGTTGAAAATAAAGTAGAACTTAACCATTGGCATTCTACAACGCATAACAAAAGAAATTCACATTGCTCGGATATCTTGTGGAAAATATTTGATAAAGGATAACAGCATTTTATGCATAATGCTTAATTATGAATTTATTTTCCATACAGATATGTTTGCTCCTTGTTCAAATGAAAATCAAGAAGGATCTATTTTTAATGAACGTGCTGATAATTATGAAAGTGGTGATGGTGATGGTACAGATAATGTTCGTGGTCTTAATATTGACGGTGATGGTACAGAAAATATTGTTGGTCTTAATATTGACAGTGGTGGTACAGAAAATATTGGTGGTCTTAATATTGACAGTGGTGGTACAGAAAATATTGGTGGTCTTAATATTGACAGTGGTGGTACAGAAAATATTGGTGGTCTTAATATTGACAGTGATGGTACAGAAAATATTGGTGGTCTTAATATTGACAGTGGTGGTACAGATAATGTTCGTGGTCTTAATATTGATGGTGATGGTACAGATAATTTTGGTGGTGATAATGATGATGATGATGGTTGTATTGATGATGATGATGATGATGATGATGATGATAGTGATGATGATTATGACAATGATTATGGTAGTGGTGGTAACGATGAAAGGGATAGTGATGAGAGTAATAACGCTGATGGCGAAATGGATAATGACATGAGTCAGTCTTCATCATCAGAATATGTGAATAAATCATGGAAGAATATAGCCATGTTTATGAAGAAGCATAATCTAACAGATTGTGCCGGGGGTGAACTGCTAAAGTTATTAGAAGAACACAATCAAAATGATGAATTACCTTCCTCCATTTATGTGTTAAAGAAAAGCTTTTAGTTTAGATGTTGATGTAGTAAAGTATTGTGCTCTATGTTTAAAGGAGGTGACGGAATTGTGTGATAATAAGCAGCATAAAGGAATTTGTAGACACATGATATTACCCTTTGAAGAACAAATGAAGAGGATGTACGAAGGTGCGTTTGTAAATATCAGTCAGTATTTGCACTAAGGGATATGTTACAACAGTAGGTAGCATGTGCAATTGAAAGCAATTGAAATACATGTATACAAGAGCATTGAGAATACTTAACTTCACAATGAATTAAGTTACGGACAGTTGTACAAAATCTAATTGTGCGTGAAATAGTATGAAAATGTATAAGGTGCTTTTTGTCATATATTATTCCATTTACGGGTATTAATAAATTTAAATACTTATTATTCATTGTAGGGATGTGGGAGATATTGAAGGAACAACATAGCAAGCGGAAAAATGACAAAGATGTTATTACAGATATATACGATGCTGATGCTATGAGTTCAGATCCATTTTTTGATTTCCCAGAAAATGCAGGAATTATGCTTTGTACTGACGGTGTTCCTGTGTTTAAATCTTCAGGTATGTAATATTGATGTATAAATATACAGAATGATGTCACTCTTTATTTCCAGGAAATGGTTTCTGGCCTATTGAACTTGTCATTGTTAATTTGCCACTCCATATCAGAGTTAATCGTAAATACATAATATTAGCTAGTATATGGTATGGACTTACTAAACCAGACATGAATATACTGTTGAAACCTGTTTTAAGTAAACTACATGAGCTTCATACAAATGGTACAACTATTATAGTCCGGGACAGCATTGAGGAAGTAAAAATAATGTGCCATTTATTTATTTTAAAGGTGTCTTTGGGGTCCGATAAGAACGTTCCTTATATTGGTTTCACTAGCCCAACTCGTTTTAACAAAAAATTCAGTGAGTTGAATTATAACTATAAACATTATTTCACAATTAGCAGCTAATTATATTCATTGAAAACACTTGCCGTTTACATAAAAACGCTGCAGTTAGGAACAAAGGAAAGGGCTTATCGATGAGATTGTTGAGCAACGCTCTTACCAATTACAGCTGTTAAGTAAACTATGGGTTCACAGTTACGTTGTTTTGCTTACACAAGGTTAAATATGGCTCCAGTAATGAGGCAAAAACTTTAAAAACTTGTCTTGAAAATCTTATGGACAGTTTTTAAGCAAAAAATGAGATTTTAGGTATTTTTGGATATCATTACATGTAGAATCAAAGTATGATTTTTAATTTTGGACGCGGTACTGAAATATTGTCAAACTGAATAATTTTTTTTAGTACCCCCAATAAACTTGAATTTTTTGACTTCAAGTTACGCTATATAAGTTTCGTTTTCTCACCATACATAGCTTACATATTTTACCGAATTGTGGTGATTGATTTCCTATGAATATAATTAAAATACATGCTACATAAACGTATACTTCCTTGATGCTGTCCAGGACTTTAATACAACCGATGGAACTAAAACACTGAAATCTAAGTTGTTATTATGTGTTTTCGACCTTCCAGCAAGAGCTATGGCTGTGAATATGAAAGAGTTTAACGGGTATTATGGATGCTTAATTTGTTTAGACAAAGGAATACGCATAGGCAAACAAAATTTACCTACAGAGCCGCATAATTAACGAACTATGGAAATGATGATAAAGTATGCACTGGCTAAGGGCATTTCAATATATGGAGTGAAAGGTCCATCAGTTTTAAAAATATATTTCAATATTGTGAAACATGTTGTTATAGATTACATGCATTGCGTGTTATTAGGTGTAGTAAAACAGCTTCTTGATATTAGGTTGGATCCATCATATAGTTCATTTTATTATTATATAAATCCTACAAAGGCAAAAATTAAAAAGTATTTGCTTAACATAAAACCCCAGATATTTTTAGAATACATGCCCGTTTTCTACTTGAAAGAGTGCATTGGAAAGCCTCAGAATACAGGGCATGGTTGTTGTATTCTTCTCTACCAATATTGATCCAAGTTTTACCTGGTGACTCTATGTTCACCATTATGCATTATTAGTTAGTTCAATGCATGTGTTATTGCAGTAGAGGATCTGAAATTTTCCCAAAAAGCTCTGAATGCATTTTATGTTATACTGCCTACTTTATACTCACAGCATGTGTGCTCAGCAAATATGCATGCGTTAATTCATTTGCCTCTATGTGTTGCGCGATGGGGACCCTTGTGGGCATATTCCATGTTTGGACAAGAAATTTATCATAGTAATCTCAAGCGAAAAATTCATGGTACTCGTAATGTTTTGCCAAAGATTTGTAAATTTATGAAACTTGAGTACTTGCATGATAACTTCACTTCATTACCAAAATTGGATGTAAATGTGGGGAAACTTTAGCTGGTAATCCTTTTGCCTGAAGAGAGAAAGGCATTTCTAAAAATAGGTATTAACATAACTGGACCCATTGTAACTTTCCGTGGGTTGCAGAGGCTGTATGATCAAATACACTCATACAGCCAGAAATCAGTAAAGAATGGGTCCATTTGTGAGATCGAACTCTTTCAGGAACTCCGTTGTCTTTGGTCCAAAATCTCCACTTGTCTCTATTGCCCCTGGAGTGAAAAAGTAGCATGAGTCAAGGTGTTTATGCTTCTGCATCTTCCTATCTAGATTGTAACATTCGCTTGCAAATCTAATATAATAATCTATGCTGACATGTCTCACACTTATTGTAACTCATATTGTTAGTGTTGACAGACACTTCCCACCGAAGTGATTGACAAGACGTCCTGGACAGGCTTCTAGTTCCCTGTGACGGTGAGTGTATCTGTAAAGATGTACAAATGGTTGTGTGTGACATGTGTGTCTATGTGTTATGCAGGTGGTGTTTGGGGTTTTTCATCAGTTTCACTCTGAAAAGGATGAGCACTTGGATTGTTACATTACCAGAAACAGTTTATAACCCACTCGACCAGATGCCATAATGACGTTTGACAATTCTCCCAACGGCTGAGGTCTTGTGTGTAACAGAGGTATTTGTGATTGGATTGGTAAGTGATTGAACCTTTTGAAACCTTTGGTGGCACAGGGGTGGTAACATTCCCCTGTCTGGCCATCATTAGAAACACTTCTCTGTATGACTCCTGGCAATTCTTTTTGTACTTGCTGTACTCTGTCTAGGTATTGCATTTACCTGAAGATGGCCAATGCCTTCATACTGGAGCTTGCAAACCTGAACACGACACACACACACACACACACACACACACACCCACACACACACACACACACACACACATACACACACACATGCACACACACACACACACACATGCACACACACACATACACACACACACACACACACACACACACACACACACACACACACACACGCACACACACACCTGAAGCATTTTAGGAACTGGCATGAGCAAATCAAGTTATTGCACTTGGCACATGGTGGCTACTATATGAAGCTACTGTCTATTTCATTCCCTTATCTTGGGCAAGAACACTTGTTACTACATGTATGCACATGTTTAATTTATTTATTAAGTGGATAATCAAGAGTTGTACAGTGCATTATTTTTCAGATATAGTGGCACTCTTTGTGCACACCGTTAAACTGAGGGAGAGTGTACTGGCATGCATAAAACGTTCTTGTCTGTACCATGCTTGTGGTATAAATTTCAGATTTATTTGTGCGATGCTGTACATGTGAGGATGTTGTATAAATCATGGATTCGACATTTGTACGAGTAGAAATAACAGTGGCCTATGTGGTAGGATGTAAGGTTTGAAAGTTATATCTATCGAGTTCGATTCCTGGAAAAGGACCGGAATTTTTGCTTTGTCATCTTATAACGCATTATAATCGTACTAAATCGTACTAAATCGTGCTATTTCGTACTATGTTTTTTATTTTTAAAAAATCCAGCTCTTCCATTCGAGGGGCATCTTTCTTTTAGCGACCCTCATCTCTTAAGATATTGATCCATACACACGCGCGCGCGCACACACACACACGCACATGCACACACACACACCTGAAGCATTTTAGAACTGGCATGAGCTAATCAAGTTATTGCACTTGGCACATGGTGGCTACTATATGAAGCTACTGCCTATTTTCATTCCCTTATCTTGGGCAAGAACACTTGTTACTACATGTATGCACACGTTTAATTTATTTATTAAGTGGATAATCAAGAGTTGTACAGTGCATTATTTTTCAGATATAGTGGCACTCTTTGTGCACACCGTTAAACTGAGGGAGAGTGTACTGGCATGCATAAAACGTTCTTGTCTGTACCATGCTTGTGGTATAAATTTCATTTGGTGCGATGCTGTACATGTGAGGGTGTTGTATAAATCACGGATTCGACATTGTATGATTAAAAATGACAGTGGCGTATAAGGTAGGATGTAAGGTTATAAAGTTATAGCTATCGAGTTCGATTCCCGGAAAGGGAATTTTTGCTTTGTCATCTTACAACGCGTTATCGTTCTAAATCGTACTAAATCGTGCTATTTCGTACTATGAACTAACTTTTTATTTTTTAAAATCCTCTTCCATTCGAGGGGCATCTTTCATTTATCTCTTAGTTCAAGTGAAGATATTGATCCATGCTACAGTGGAAAACCAATCTTGTACCCCTGGGGCAGTATATAGCCTTAGCTGCTGAACATGAACCAGCTAGGAAACATGCTGCAGTACCTAACTTAATTCGCTAATATCACATGAAGGCATACGTAACTCACATAGTTTGATACTTACCGCTACCCCCGTATATAATCATGGGTTCAAATTCATATGAGTACGGAATTGACAGTGGGCTTTATGCTATAGTATGAGAGACCTGTAAGCAGTAGGTATCGAGTGCGGTTCGATGGTGAAACTTTAAAATAAAATCGCACTATTACTGTTAAAAATACGTTTGTTATTTTTTTCCTTTCCCCTCGAAGAACGTGTCTTAGTGTGCACATCTCCACAGGGAAAAAACGCGTGGAATCATTTAGGAAACATTGTGTGATTACAGAGAATCATACACAAATCTCACGCGTCAGATTCTCTATGTAAGATCGCGGTTATAAATCCTCAGTAAAATCAGAACTTGATTCCACGCGTTTCTTCCCTGTGAGCTCTTGAGGTTATGAAGATGTGACAGTATCTTTCAAAGCCCAGCCAGAAAACGTGCCGCGATGCTATTATGTGCGAAGTAATTTAGCTGGAAAGTCTTGAATTCTGTGTGCTGTCGAAATTAATGACAATTGTGGTTACAGTGTAAGTGGCTCATGATCAGGCTTATAGTGCACTGAAGGCTCCTGATAGCAATGGTAACACGATTCCTTTCCAGTACAACTCCTTTGTTAGCATCTACAGTGCTGCTTAAAACTACATTGTTTCAAAGTTGAGGCCGGATAATGACTAGTACTCACACATCCGGGACACATATCTCTCTAATATTGTTACACTGGCGTTATCGTTATAGAATTTATAAGCACATACACATGACTGAACACATACCCGCGCCGTATCCATGCATGTACGAATATAATTATATTTGCTAGTTAGTACATTGTACGATAGTGTACATAAAAATAAGAAATTGAACGCCGGGTAGTATATTATCTAATCGACGTACACCGTGTTAAATCATTTCATCGTGATTTATGCGATTAAGAAATTGAACGATAGTACATTATCTGATTTATTGACGATACACACTGTTAAATCCATTGCTAAATTGCTAAGGTTATTGAACGATAGTATATATTATCTAATCGACGATGCACCGTGTGAATTCCTTGGTATAGCATCGTATTGTGATTTGAAAAACGACATGATTAAGATATTGAACGATAGTATATTGTCTAATCGACGATTCACCATGTGAATTCCTTGGTAGCATCGTATTGTGATTTAAACACGACATGACTAAGAAATTGAACGATAGTCAATTATCAAATCGGCGATGCACCGTGTAAATTCCTTGGTAGCATCGTATTGGTGATTCATAAAACGACATGATTAAGAAATTGAACGATAGTATATAATCTAATCTACGATGCACCGTGTAAATTCCTTGGTAGCATCGTATTGTGATTTATAAAATGACATGATTAAGAAATTGAACGATAGTATATTATCTAATCGACGATGCACCGTGTAAATTCCTTGGTAGCATCGTATTGATGATTTATAAAACGATATGATGAAGAAATTGAACGATAGTATATTATCTAATCGACGATGCACCGTGTAAATTCCTTGGTAGCATCGTATTGATGATTTATAAGACGATATGATGAAGAAATTGAACGATAGTATATTATCTAATCGACGATGCACCGTGTAAATTCCTTGATAGCATCGTATTGGGATTAAAAACACGGCATGACTAAGAAATTGAACGATAGTGTATTATTTTAACATCGTAGAATAATTAAAAGCACGATGTATTTTTCGTGAAACGATCGTAAACGTTATTGTACGGATTTTTTGCTGGGTATGAGCGTTTCGCGCGCACGCAGGTGTAAAATTTGATTGGTCCGATTTTACCGCCTTGAATTAATAATTTGTGCATGACGTTGTGTTGTACTCTCGATGGCCCAAAGACCCTACCTCAGAGGGAAAGATAAGCAACAGAACCGGAAAACTAAACCCGATTACTTTGTTGTAAGTGACTCGCGTGCAGTTTTGGAGACGGGCTTTCTTTAAATCCTGTCCGCCGTTGCCGCTTCAATCCTCAAGCTGTGTGTGTTGTATTGGGCTGAGTTGTACCCCAATCCTAATGTGGGTTGGGGGCTGATCACAAAGGATACCTAGCTCTGATGATTAGGTTCAGCGTCAGATTGGACTGCTATACCCCTGAGTGCGATGGAGATGGGACACTGCTGCCTGTGTAGTGTTGGCTTGGAGTGTCACGCCAAGCTCAACAGTATGTTTGGACCCATGTTCTGGCAGAAGGAGAGGTACCTCCAGATCCCTACCCCTTAGGTGGAGGAGCTAGATGGAGCCACGTAAGGGGTTTACATGTTTGTACTGGTGATGTGATGTGTGTGTGTACATGTGTGTAGGGAGAGGGGAAATGTTATGTACTGTTGAATAAGTATGTGTGTACACGTGTACATGTGCGTGGGGAGAAGGGATGTGTGTATGTATATGTACATGTGCATGCATGGGTAAAGGACTTTATATACTGGTTAATTAGTATGCGTGTGTGTGTTTGTGTGTGTGTACATGTTCATGGTTGCATGACACACTTTATGTACCGGTGAATAAGTATACATATTATGCAACCAATACCCCTCTCCCCATGCACACACACACACACACACACACACACACACACACGCACACACACATGTGTATCACACAGCCAGTTTTTACACACAAGTAGTGTACACACACGTACCGGAGGTGATGAATGAGTGTGTGTACATGTGCATGGGTAAAGGGGAATTGGTTGCATGATACACTTTATGTACCTGTGTGTAAATGTGTGTGTATGTGTGTTATGTATACTGTGTGTTGTGTATGCGTTTGTGTGTGTGTTGTGTGTTGTGTGTGTGTGCATGTGTTATGTATACTGTGTGTGTTGTGTGTGTTTGTGTGTGTGTGGTGTTTGTTTGTGTGTGTTGTGTGTGTTTGTGTGTTTGTTGTGTGTGTTTGTGTGTGTTGTGTATGTGTACATGTGCATGGGGAAAGGTGAATGGGTTGCATAATATTAAACAAGTGCACATACATATACACACATATACACACAACATGCATCACGGAGCCAATTTGTGCACACACATACCAGATGTGATGAATGAGTGTGTGTACATGTATGTGTGTGTTATGTACACATGTGTGTGTTGTTGTGTGTTTGTGTGTGTTGTATTTGTGTGTTGTGTGTGTGTGTGTGTTGTGTGTGTGTTTGTGTGTGTGTTGTGTGTGTTTGTGTGTGTTGTGTGTGTGTGCATGTGTGTACATGTGCATGGGAAGAGGTGAATGGGTTGCATAATAATAAGTATGTGTGGGGCGGGAATCGATTGTGGTGTGTGCACTTGAGTGTACAAATTGGTTGCGTGATGTGTGTGTGTCTGTGTGTGTTGTGTGTGTGTTCATGTGCATGGGTAAAGGGGATTTGGTTGCATGATTCACTTCATGTACCTGTGAATAAGTACAAGTATATGTGAGTGTGTACATGTGTACAATCATGTGCATGGGGAGAGGTGAATTAACTCATTGCATAATATATTACACTGTATGTAGCACTTGTGTGTGTGTGGTGTGTGTGTTTGTGTGTGGTGTGTGTTATGTGTGAAATATGTGTGTGGGGGGGATCGAGGAATAGGTTGCAGTGTGTGTGTGTGCACTTGTGTGTACAAATTAGTTGCATGATACATGTGTATGTGTGTATGTGTGTACATGTGCATGGGTAGAGGGGAAATGGTTGCATGATACACCTGTGAATAAGTGTGTGTGTCTGTTGTGTGTATGTGAGTGTGTGAGTGTGTGAGTGTATGTATGTGTGTCTGTGTGTGTGTGTGTGTGTGTGTACAAATACAAGTGGTACCTGTGGAAAAGTATCGACGGAGCCTTTGACCATGTGTATGTGTAATGTGTGAGAGGGGAATTGGTTGCATGGTAGATATTTTACATGTGTATATGTATACGGGTATATGATTCATTTGCATTCTATCTCTATATACAGCATATTTGCCAGCGGAGACTCTACGTACAGAGGCCTGTTCATCGTTGGAAATTCTATATGAAAGTGTATACATGTGTGCTATGCCAGACGATGTATATCTATCATATACATGTATGTGTGTATGGCATTGAGCGCGTTGAACGCGGAGTGGACATACAATACAATAGTAAGGGCAAAAGAACACTCAAGATATACGTTGGACTGTCTGCGTCTCTCCGCCTATTGGAGTGCTATCTATATGCATTCACATCGCGATATCACCCTCTTAACTTTGTACTAGAGCGTTGGGCGTAGCCCGACCTTCGCTACGCAAATCGAAGGTCGAGCAACGCCCAACTAACCACGTAGACTCGTAGTGATAGCAGAGCCTACTAGTGCATGTACTTGTGTAGTCATTCTATGAACGAAGAAGCAGTGAAAACAAGGGACTGGGTTTCGTTTTAATAAATTAGGAAGGTGATCCCAAATCTATAGCGAGCAAATTAAACATGTAGCAAATACATGCGTAAATCATGCTGACTTTACTCGTACTGCGTAAATATGTATGTAAATATGTTTGTACCTTTACGTACGCGGTAAATGTAGTGTAAATATTAGCGTAAAGCTATAAATGTTTACGTCCATGTAAATGCGAGCGTAAATATGATGTTTCACATTTGCAATAAATTCACCCGTAGCGTTCAGACATAGTAAATCCATTATTTTGTCCAGTGCAAACCCTTAACTATTTGGTTGTTGTGGTTGCAAGGCTGAATGGGCTGCATAGCTGGGGAGGGGTTGTATGCTTAGCTATGCCTTTGAGCTCATCAACAGGCAGGGTTATAAACTTCCTGAAGGTAGCATTCCCACCAACATTAAACAATGTTTACTTACATGTAGACCTAAACACCCCACATAACCACATTGATAAAAAAATGAGATATTAAAATTACATTAACACAGCATCAAAACACTATAACATGTCCAGGAAACCTGAGGGGCTGGTGTACTTGAGTAATTAGATTTCCCTCCACATCATACCTCCCCCCACACCCTCACCTTTCCCTCCACATCACACCTTCACCATTCCCAGCACCTCATAACTCACACCCTCACCATTGGTACAGTACCTCTTCACCAAGGTACACTAGGGTACACACACCATTCACTCCACTGTTAGGCCAGATGAGAGCATTACATTATATACATGTAGCATGCAGTGGAATTACATGTAGTAGTATACTAGCGCTGAAGACATGGCACCCTCACCCTCCCTCCTCCCCTTTGTATGAGGTTAAACCCATACAAGTGCACACCTATTTGCATCAAATGTTTCCATTTCTCTTCACACATATAGAAAATGTGTGATGTCATTTTGTACCTAATGAAGTCTGCTGTGCCATTACATTTCCTAATGTCATGACTGTACACTTGTTATCATCCAGACAATGGTTGGAGTAGGGAGTAGTACATCAATCTTATATTTGGACTCTTCCTACTCACCTGCCCCACCCCCACCTCCTGATTCAAATTATTTCCTCCCATGTGGTTGTTTCCTCTGTGACTGTGTGAAGGATGGGTTGCGTGGTAGGATGTTCTTGGTACATCCATAATCATATGTTCATCTCTTCAGTATGGACAGTCATCACTGATGAGAGCATCTGGGAATGGCCATGAAGAGGTTGTGAGGATATTGCTATCTGCTGGTGCCAAAGTTGATCTAAAGGATGAGGTGAGTAGTACCAGCCCAGCCCAAGGACATGTGGTGACTTGTACTCTGATGTGAGAACTGTAAATTGAACTATAGTACAAGGACATGTGTACACCGGACCATTGAGTTCATACCACTAGAGCTGCGCACTTGTATGGAATTATCTTCATTAAGGGGTGTGGCGTTATGTGTTATAATGTAATCCACAATGCAGGGGAGTTAAGGGGCTTGTAAGGTGGAAAGTAACATCTGCGGGATCAATGGAAAATGCAGGAATTCGATTGGCTTTTCCTAATTGGAATGTGGAGTGCAATCACAGTTTGTTTACAATCTAATTTGTCAGAAATACTATATCAGGTAGTACATGTACATGTAGCCACTGGCAGAAATCCTTTGTAACTAATGATGCAGTTATTATGACAGGTCCCTACTCCCACCATACATGCTGAACACATGCCCACAATGGCCCTGACTTGTTTAGCATGTGTGCAAGACCCTATTGCAATGACCACAAAGCTCACCAATGGTGCAAGAGCATCTGCCACATGTCTGCACAACGCTTGTAACACTTTCCAGAGCACTGGTCAGTAAGACTTTATGGACATAAGAATCTGTGTGGGCATTACTGGTACCAGTATGTGTGTGGCAGTACTTGGTAATGTGCATTACTGAGCTGAGAGCATGTGGAAGGATAGTAGAGGTATGAATGCAGTGAGTGTGTGTGTGCATACGAGAGTACCCTTAGGGTAAGCAAGAGCACATGGCATGTCTTGGTTCCCATGAACCTTTGCACGTTGAGTGCAATCATTGTCAAAGACCATCAACCCCATCTTCCTTTTTTTCTCACACCCACACCATCCCTCCACACCACACCCTCACCTTTCCCTGACCATCACACCCCACCTTCCCAGCACCTCACAACTCACACCTTCACCTTTGGTAGTCTAAGCAGTCCACAGTCCTGTCTGCCAGGGTACACTAGGGTACACGCACTATTCACTCCACTGTTAGGCCTGATGAGAGCATTACATTATATAGCATGCAGTGGAATTAGTATATTGGCGCTAAGCAGTCAACATTGGCATGTCCACCCTCACACACGAATCGTGCACCGACCTGCAAACATATGCTAAGTGGACATACTGACTTTTACATACTGTTAGTGTACTAGTACCTGCTAAGTATCAGAAGTGAAAAACCTGCAGGTTGTGTACATGTAAGTGTTGGTGGTGGAGTGTAGGTAGTGTCTGTCACAGAGTTTACTACATACATGGTCTAGCATGACAATCTTTGGGCTTTTCTCGATAGTGTTGAATGTTTGGCACGAGTACCTTCTTCGCGGCAACCAGAAAGTTACCTTATCATATTCATCCCAAAACGTGACTTCAAGAATCAGACTGTGCAGACCCTGTTGTTGCCATTTAAATCATAAAACATATGAAACTTTTTTACATAATTAGCTGTGAACTGGTTATGTTACATAGGTCAACAGGCTTATAGTCTAGGATGCAACGATTTTGAAGGAGCTTCAGATGTTGATTGACACCCCAACAATAACAAGTCTGAACAGAAGCCATTTTTAGCCCAAAATTTTGGTCACACAGCCAGCTGACTGCTTGTGTTGAGAGCATTGATTTTAATTTGGGGAAGTTCGCTTTTAATGGGATGGGTTTGTGGACCAGACGTTTGAGGGCTCTTGTGAGCATCAAGTGATCGTTAGTTGATCTCTGTTTGCTATACATCAAAGGATCACCTGATACTTGCAATGCTCACAATCCCCTCCCATGTAGGTGGTTAAACTCATACATGTACAACACCTCATAACCCATAATAGTGTGCATCTCATTTGCACCAATGTCTTTACACATATACTGTAGAACATGTGTGAAGTCATTTTGTACCTAATGAACATTTCCTAATGTCATGACTGAACACTTGTTATCATCCAGACAATGGCTGGAGTAGGGAGTAGTACATCAATCTTATATTTGGACTCATTCTACTCACCTGCCCCCATCCTAACCTCCTGATTTAAATTATTTCCTCCCATGTGGTTGTGTCCTCTGTGACTGTGTGAAGGATGGGTTGTGTGGTAGGATGTTCCTGGTACAGCCATAATCATATGTTCATCTCTTTAGGGTGGAATTTTTCAGCATGGAAGGTCATCACTGATGATAGCATCTGGGAATGGCCATAAAGAGGTTGTGAGGATATTGCTATCTGCTGGTGCCAATGTTGATCTAAAGGATCAGGTGAGTAGTACCAGCCCAGCCCAAGGAAATGTGGTGACTTGTACTCTGATGTGAGAACTGTAAATTGAACTACGGACACCACTGGAGCTGTGCACTTGTATGGGTTTATCCTCATTAAGGGGCGGGGGCATTATGGATTATAATGAAATCTACAATGCAGGGTAGTTAAGAGGCTTGTAAGTTGGAAAGTAACATATGTGGGATTAATGGAAAATGCAGGGATTTGGTTGGCTTTTCCTAATTGGAATGTGGAATGCATATACATGTAGTTTGTTTTTACAATCTAATTTGTCCAAAATATGCAATGGAACGAATCAATGCATTTTTTCAACAATTTGGGGATGTTACTTTCCACTTTGCAGCCCCCCCTCCCTCTAAGAGGTCTGTTGTTGATACCTCTGGAGGTATGAACTTTTATGGGTGTAGACTTTAAGAGATGAGTTGTGTTATGCGTAGCTATGTTAGTGATGTATGGGGACCATTATTGGTGTGTTGGTGAAGGGGCCCTTAGGGTCCATATGCTTTTGCTGTGCCGTTACATTTTCCCACATTCAGGTGGATGTTACAGATTTTTATTCAATGCATGTACTCAATTTTAAAACTCAGGTAGCCACACCAGCCCACAGTTCCATGTGCTTTGCATGGTAGCTATACCAGTGGTGGTACATGTAACCACTGGCAGAAATTATGCAATAATGTGTGTGGCATTACTGGTACCAGTGTGTGTGTGGCAGTACTTTGTAATATGCATTATTGAGCTGAGGGCATGTGTAAGGATAGTAGATGTATGAGTGCTGTGAGTGTGTGTGTACCCTTGGGGTAAGCAGGAGCACATGGCACGTCTTGGTTCCCATGAACCTTTGCACATTGAATGCAATCCTTATCAAAGACCATCAACCAACTTTCCCTTCTCCTTACACCCACACTATCCCTCCACCCCACACCCTCACCTTTCCCTGCCCATCACACCCCACCTTTCCCAGCACCTCATAACTCGCACCCTTACCTTCGGTAGTTTCAACAGTCCACAGTCCTGTCTGCCAGGGTACACTAGGGTACACACACCATTCACTCCACTGTTAGGCCTGATGATTGAGAGCTAAGCAGTCAACAGTGGCACCGCCCACCCTACCTCCTCCCCTTTATAAGGTTAAACCCATAAATGTACAACACCTCATAACCCATAATAGTGCACATCTCAATGTTTCCATTTTTCTTTACACATATAGAACATGTGTGATGCCATTTTGTACCTAATGAAGCCTGCTGTGCCATTACATTTCCACTGAACACTTGTTATCCTCCAGACAATGGTTGGAGTAGGGAGTAGTACATCAGTCTTATATTTGGACTCTTCCTACTCACCTGCCCCACCCCACCTCCTGATTCAATTATTTCCTTCCATGTGATTGTGTCCTCTGTGACTGTGTGAAGGATGGGTTATGGGGTAGGATGTTCCTGGTATAGCCATAATCATTTGTTCATCTCTTCAGTATGGAGAGTCATCACTGATGAGAGCTTACGAGAAAAGCCATGAAGAGGTTGTGAGGATATTGCTATCAGCTGGTGCCAAAGTTGATCTACAGAATGAGGTGAGTAGTTACCAGCCCAGCCCAAGGATATGTGGTGACTTGTACTCTGATGTGAGAACTATAAACTTAACTACAGTACAAGGACATGTGTACACCATTGAGTTCATAACACTGGAGTTGTGCACTTGTATGGGTTTATCCTCATTAAGGGGAGGGGCGTTGTAAATTATTATTTAATCTACAATGCAAGGTAGTTAAGGGGCTTGTAAGGTGGAAATCTGTGGGATTAATGGAAAATGCAGGAATTTGATTGGCTTTTCCTAATTGGAATGTGGAGTGCATCGTAGTTTGTTTTTGCAATCTAATTTGTCAGAAATGGAACGAACCACTGTATTTTTTCAACTATTTGGGGATGTTACTTTCCACTTTGCAACACCCCCTCCCTCCCCCCCCCCCCCACCCCCCCATAGTGGACTGCTGTTGATACCACTGGAGTAGCCTCGTCCCCATGCAGGCCGTGAATTAAAGTTTAGGAAAAAAGACGGCCCGGTACCTATTGCCACTATGTGAGTGCACATGCGCTGGCCATTACCTGAAAAACACGTAATTGTATTCTTCGCTTGTAAACATTTGACATCGAATACGCTACGCGTATACGTATATGATGTCAAAGTCTTGTAGGATTTGTGACAGTGTTTTGTCTCCTACGCATTATGTTGCACTTTTTTCAAGGGAATCTTTGGCATCATGATACCGATGTCTTCTGAGAATTGTTTGTCCAAGTTCATTTGCATGCCTTGCAAAAACAAACTTGCTTCGTGCGGAACGGTTTATGGAAAGGTTTACAAGCTAAGTATTCGATTACGTGTTTTTCAGGTAATGGCTAGCGCATGCGCACTGACATAGTGGCAATAGGTACCAGGCCGTCTTTTTAAATTGACGGCCTGGGGAGGAGGCTACCACTGGAGGTGTGAACGTCTATGGGTGTAGACTTTAAGAGATGAGTTATGTTATGCGTAGATATGTTAGTGACGTATGGGAACCATTATTGGAGTGGTGGTGAGGGGGTCCTTAGGGGTCCATATGCCTTTGCTGTGTCGTTACATTTTCCCATATTCAAATGGATGGTATAGATTTGTATTTGATGCATGTACTCAATTTAAAAACTCAGGTAGCCACACCAGCCCACAGTTCCATGTGCTTTGCAAGGTACATGTACAGTAGCTATACTGTATTGGCAGAAATTATGCAAAATCCTTTCTTACTAAAAATGAAGGTATTATAATGACAGGCTCCCACCCCCACCATACATGCCCAACACATGCCCACAATGTCTGACTTGTTTAGCATGTGTGCAAGACCCTATTGCAATGACCACAAAGCTCACCAATGGTGCAAGAGCATCTGCCACATGTCTGCACACAGCTTGTAACACTTTCCAGAGCACTGGTCAGTAAGGCTGTATGGAAAAAAGAATCTGTGTGGAATTACTGGTACCAGTATGTGTGTGGCAGTACTTGGTAATGTGGATTACTGAGCTGAGAGCATGAGGAAGGATAGTAGAGGTATGAGTGCAGTGAGTGTGTGTGTGTACGAGAGTACCCTTGGGGTAAGCAAGAGAACATGGCATGTCTTGGTTCCCATGAACCTTTGCATGTTTAGTGCAATCATTGTCAAAGACCATCAACCCCAACTTTCCCTTCTCCTCACACCCACACCATCCCTCCACCCCACACCCTCACCTTTATCACACCCCATCATTCCCAGCACCTCATAACTCACACCTTCACCTTTGTTAGTCTCAACAGTCTACAGTCCTGTCTGCCAAGGTACACAAGGGTACACACACCATTCACTCCACTTTTAGGCCTGATGATTGAGAGCTAAGCAGTCAACAGTGGCACCCCTACCTCCTCCCCTTTATAAGGTTAAACCCATACATGTACAACACCTCATAACCCATAATAGTGCACATCTCATTTGCACCAATGTTTCCATTTTTCTTTACACATATACATGTAGAACATGTGTGATGTCATTTTGTACCTAATGAAGCCTGCTATCCCATTACATTTCCTAATGTCATGACTGAACACTTGTTATCATCCAGACAATGGTTGGAGTAGGGAGTTAAGTACATCAATCTTATGTTTGGACTCTTCCTACTCACCTGCCCCACCCCCACCTCCTGGTTCAAATTATGTGGTTGTGTCCTCTGTGACTGTGTTAAGGATGGTTTGTGTGGTAGGATGTTCCTGGTACAGCCATAATCATATGTTCATCTCTTCAGGGTGGATGGTCATTACTGATGAGAGCATCTGAGAATGGCCATAAAGAGTTTGTGAAGATGTTGCTATCTGCTGGTGCCAATGTTGATTTACAGGATAAGGTGAGTATATCCATGTGGAGACTTGTACTCTGATGTGAGAACTGTAAATTGAACTACAGTACAAGGACATGTGTACATCATTGAGTTCATAACACTAGAGCTGTGCACTTGTATGGGTTATCCTCATTAAGGGGAGGAGTGTTATGGATTATAATGTAATCTACAATGCATGGGAGTTAAGGGGCTTGTAAGGTGTGTGTGTGTGAGTGCAGTGAGTGTGCGTATGAGTGCAGTGAGTGTGTGCATGAGTGTAGTCAGGGTGTGTAAGCACATGCACGTCTTGGTTCCCATGAATCTTTGCACGTTGAGTGCAATCATTGTCAAAGACCATCAACCCCAACTGCCGCTTCTCCTCACAACCACACCTTCTCTCATGCCACCCTTACTTTATCCTCCACTCACACTCTCATTCCATCCATATCATATCCTTACTTCCCACCTCCCACTTCACTCCACCCTCACCTTCATCCCGCATCCTCACTTTCCCTCCACAAAATTGGTTCTGTTATAGTGATATATATGATGTGCCAGGTCTCTAGTCCAAGTACATTGTATTAATACTACATGTATAAGACTACTATACATGTGCAACATTTGTAAAATAACCTACATGTACACTGTAGTATTTGGCTCAAATTGACAAAACCTATTTGGGAATATCGATTTTTAATGATCGTGTGGTAGGATGTTCCTGGTTCAACCATAATCATATGTTCATCTCTTCAGGGTGGGTGGTCATCACTGATGAGAGCATCTCGAAATGGCCATGAAGAGGTTGTGAGGATATTGTTATCTGCTGGTGCCAAAGTTGATCTACAGGATAAGGTGAGTAGTACCAGCCCAGCCCAAGGACATGTGGTGACTTGTACTTTGATGTGAGAACTGTAATATGAACTACAGTACAAGGACATGTATAAACCATTGAGTTAATACCACTAGAGCTGTGCACTTGTATGGGTTAATCCTCATTAACGGGAAGGGGCGTTATGGATTATAAAGTAATCTACAATGCATGGGAGTTAAGGGGCTCGTAAGGTGTGTGTGTGTATGAGTGCAGTGAGTGTATGAGTGCAGTGAGTGTGTGTATGAGTGTAGTCAGGGTGTGTAAGCACATGCAGGTCTTGGTTCCTATGAACCTTTGCACGTTGAGCGCAATCATTGTCAAAGACCATCAACCCCAACTTCCCCTTCTCCTCACAACCACACCTTCTTTCATGCCACCCTTACTTTTCCCTCCATCCACACTCTTATCATTCCCTCCATATCACATCCTCACCTCAGCTCCCACACTTCATACCACCCTCACCTTCAACCCACATAATTAGTTCCGTTATAGTCATATACATGATGTGCAAGAACTCTAGTCTTTAATATTACAAGACTGCTATGCATGTGTAACTCTGAAATCAATTGCAAAATAAACCTGAATAACCTACACTGTAGTATTATGCTCAAATTGACAAAACCTATTTGGGAAAATTGATTTTTAAATATTTTTGATTGTGTGGTAGGATGTTCCTGGTACAGCCATAATCATGTGTTCATCTCTTCAGGATGGATGGTCATCACTGATGAGAGCATCTGGGAATGGCTATAAAGTGGTTGTGAAGATATTGCTGGATTCTGGTGCCAAAGTTGATCAACAGGACAAGGTGCGTACATGTAGTACCAGCCCAGCCTAAGGACATGTGGTGACTTGCACTCTGATGTGAGAACTGTAAATTGAACTACAGTACAAGGACATGTGTACACCATTGAGTTCATAACACTGGAGCTGTGCGCTTGTATGGGTTTATCCTCATTAAGGGGAGGGGCATTATGGATTATAATGTAATCTATAATGCATGGGAGTTAAGGGGCTCGAGATGTGTGTGTGTGTGTGTGTGTGTGTATGAATGCAGTGAGTGTATGAGTGAGTGCAGTGAGTGTGTATGAGTGCATATGTATGAGTGTAGTCAGGGTGTGTAAGCACATGGCACGTCTTGGTTTCCACTTACCTTTGCACGTTGAGTGCAATCATTGTCAAAGACCATCAACCCCAACTTCCCCTTCTCCTCACACCCACACCATCTCTCATGCCACCCTTACTTTCCCTCCATCCACACTATTGCACTTGGACTAGAGTCCTTGCTCATCATGTATATGACTATAACAGAACCAATTTTGTGGAGGGAATGTGTGGATGTGGGTTGAAAGTGAGGGTGGTGTGAAGTGTGGGAGGTGTGAGGTGAGGATGTGATATGGAGGGAATGATGAGACTATATGTATAAGACTACTATTCATGTGTAACACTGATATCCATTGTAAAATAAACCTGAATAACCTACATGTACACTGTAGGATTTGGCTCAAATTGACAAAACCTATTTTGGAATATCGATTTTTAATGATTGTGTGGTAGGATGTTCCTGGTACAGCCATAATCATATGTTCATCTCTTCAGGATGGATGGGCATCACTGATGAGAGCATCTGGGAATGGCCATGAAGAGGTTGATCTACAGGCTGGATTCTGGTGCCAAAGTTGATCTACAGGATAAGGTGAGTAGTACCAGCCCAGCCTAAGGACATGTGGTGACTTGTACTCTGATGTGAGAACTGTAAATTGAACTACAGTACAAGGACACATGTGTACACCATTGAGTTCATACCACTGGAGCTGTGCACTTGTATGGGTTTATCATCATTAAGGGGAGGGGCGTTAATTTTAATGTAATCTACAATGCAGGGGAGTTAATCATAGATTGGAGGTGATATTGTGACTTAAGTTGACTGACTTAAGTCACAAATCTTAGGTACTAGAAGTTATTTCACGTGGTCTGTCAAAACTTAGTTACCTCTTATGTGGCTGATTATGTACCCTGATAGGATGGCAACAAAATCTATGAATCTTATTACACACTATGCAGGCACTTTCTGCATGTATATCTACATACAATTTTTCCTTTCATGACGCATTGCACTGTGCATTCAACCACACAAGACAGTTTCTGTTTCCAATAGAATTAATATAAGTAAGGCACAAAAACTAAATCGTGTGTTCCGCGTCTGTTTCGGAGATGCCATTGTCGGTTGGAGATTGCGTGTCGTGTAGCGCAAGCAAGGTCCTGGGGAAATAGTCAGCAAAACAAAGGTTTGGCAGGCTGTCTACAACTAAAGAACTGTATGGGATAGTCCAGAACCTTGAAGGTATGGGAGAAGTGTGAAGTACATAGTCTATTTTAGTGAGGTCGAGGTGACGAAATCCTTTTCGTCGTGCAGCCTGAAACGTCAGGCCACAGCCACCAATGAAGCAAACAGTTACAGTGATGCACACATTCCACCTTCCATTTCAGTGGTTGATCCAGCTTCCGCTGCATTAACACGTATAGCACAACAGCATGAACCAGATCTAGAGGTTGACACCACTCTCAGTGCTAACGTCTTGCATTGCCATGGAATTGAACGGAAGGTCGTTCATGGTATCCTTGAAGACTGGAGGTGTATGCCTAAATTTGGAGGACACATTATGTGGAACAATGACGTGGATGAGAGACAGAGGACACCATTGGATTATTGGATGATGTCATTTCTGTCCAAAATGTTACCAGGCATCAGCATCTGGACTTCAGACCACTTGCCTCAAGGATGTGTAAATGCCAAAGAAGTATTGGCAGTATTTGGTGCCCTATGTTCTCTGACTAGGACCTCGAAAGGTAGGCGAGATTTGTGGTCCACTGAAGATGGTCTTTTCCCTGCCCCTCATTTTGGGAAGCGATACGGCCTGACACGTGATCGCTACGATACCTATCATTTTGCCCAGTGCATGAGGTTGTTGATGACAAGTGGGCACCTGTTCTCCGCCTGATTGAAGATTTCAATCAGCGTAGAGTACAAAAACTGTATCCTGGATGGCAGCTGTGTGTAGATGAGTCTGTGTCATCATGGAGAGGCAAAGATGGAGACTTCTGCTCAGATGGAATGCCCCATGTGACACGGATTGAGAGGAAGCCTAAAGGAGTGGGTTGCAAACTTAAGTATTGTGCAGATGCTGACACGAAGGTTATACTACAACTCGAAATACAAAAAGGTGCAGATGTAATGGCATATATGGATTATATAGCAGAATATAAGCTTGTTGGAACAGCCCAGCTTCTTAGGCTGACCAAACCATGGCATGGGTCAGGAAGGGCTGTTAGTGCAGATTCAGCATTTGCTAGTGTTGCTACTGCTGTTGCTTGTCGGGAAAATGGGCTTGGTAAAAACAGCTACTCGGATGTATCCAAAACAGTTCATTGATGAAGTAGAATTCCAAGTTATTGGTGATGACATCACACTTACATCCAATGTGGAAGGCTATAACATCATGGCACATGCATGGGGTGACAAAGTGAGAAAGTGTTTTGTATCAATGCATTTCGCAACACTTCCTGGAAAACCTTCCAATAAGCGGAGATGGTGAGATATGCTAGATGAAGATGGGGATGAAGTTGGGGAGACAGAAGTATACAACAAAACAGTCAAACAAAAGAAAGTTGTAGAAAGTTATTTTGATGCAGCATCTATCATAAACATTAATAATCATATGCGTCAAGGAGGCTTAGCATTGGAAACAGCCTGGCGAACCCAGTCTTGGGCAAGTCGTGTTGTGGCAACAGTTCTTGGCATTGTTGAAACTGATGCTTACCATTTGTATAAGAAGTTCCACCCAGGAGGCACAAGGCTAAGTCACTTTGATTTCACAGAAACTGTTGCCAAAGGCTTGCTACTGCAAAATAGTGTTGGCATCCAGGCTACTCATGCAAGAGTTGAAACTGAAAATGCAGCCTTACCTAACAATATTCTACCACTCAGTTCTCTTCTGATGTACAACAGTGCACTGGTACTTATGCTAGCAGGTTATGCAGTATATGCAGGGATCCTTGCAAAAATTATTGCTCAAATAGAGCAAAGAACCAGATTGTTTCTTTGTGTAGACTACATGTAAAATCAAAACATGGCAACACATGTTTAGTGAAGCACGTTGTACAGTGAAATTATATCCATGTTATACCCCAACTAGTATTCTCATTTTGCTTCTTTATGCTTCCTTATGACATTCATAGATTTTGTAGCCATCCTATCAGTGTACATAATCAGTCACATGAAAGGTAACTAAGTTTTGACAGACCACGTGAAATAATTTCTAGTAACTAAGATTTGACTTAAGTCACAATAGCACCATCAATCTATGATTATGGGGCTTGTAAGGGATTTGATTGGCTTTTCCTTATTGGAATGTGGAGCGCAATCATTCTTTGTTTTTACAATCTAATTTGTTAGAAATACACAATGGAATGAATCACTGCAAATGTTCAACTATTTGGGGATGCTACTTTCCACTTTTCCCATATTCAGGTGGATGTTATAGATTTGTAGTCAATGCATGTACTCAATTTTTAGCCACACCAGCCCACAGTTCCATGTGCTTTGCAAGGTAGCTATACCAGGTAGTACATGTAGCCACTGGCAGAAATCCTTCAAACTAAAAGACCCCCCTCCACCCAATGAGGTCTGTTGTTGGTATCACTGGAGGTGTGAACTTCTATGGGTGTAGATTTTAAGAGATGAGTTGTGTTATGCATAGATATTAGTGATGGATTGGTATCACCTGATGCTCATATAGTTCACAGCTTTTATAGACCCTTTAAATTCCATTGTGGGTGTACATGTATAAGCAAATAAATGTCGCAAATGTAACGCACATGTGACGCACACGTATTTTTTTAAAATCACCTCTGGTCCACAACCTCTTCCCCTTAACTCTTTGAACACCAAGTGCATTTATGTATACATGCTCAATAAATGACAATAATCTGCCTCACCATTCATGCATGTGGTGTGGATCAAAATCACCTTCCATTGTAGATGAAACAAGTGCAATACTGACCATTGTAAGTAACCTTAAAATATTTGAACATATTTGGGCCCAGTGTAAGAACATTTTTTGTGTCCAAATTGTAACTTGCTGGTAACTTTTGTTGCTACAACCCGTTAGCAAAAGGTGGAGGAGTGACATACTACACTGAACTGAGATACACATTCTTGTTCTTAGAGTACATAAAGTGGTGCATTAGTGAAGTGAAGTGAGGTCATCCGAATAATGGGGTTTCTTAGGCAGTGCGAGAAGACTTCGTAGATGTACTTATATGGTTACAAGTGCAGCAAGCATATGCATGCATCATCCAGTTGTGACTGATTAATACATTCCTGCAAGCAAGATCTAAATCATGCATGAATGGTGTAACGTTTGTGTGTGCATGCATGCATAAACAAACTTGGCGTTCAAAGAGTTGAGTTAGACACATCGAAGTGCACATCTCCATTGGTATCATGGAAATCAAATTTTTACATTTCTCCTTGCCATAATATGCTCCTATTGAACATGTGTGTACCTAGTCTAAGTGAAGCCTGCTATGCCATTACATTTCATGACTGAACACTTGTTATTATCCAGACAATGGTTGGAGTAGGGGCTAGTACATGTACATCAATCTTATATTTGGACTCTTCCTACTCACCTGCCCCACCCCCACCTTCTGATTCAAATCATTTCCTCCCATGTGGTTGTGTCATCTGTGACTGTGTGAAGGATGGGTTGTGTGGTAGGATGTTCCTGGTACAGCCATAATCATATGTTCATCTCTTCAGTATGGAGAGTCATCACTGATGAGAGCTTCTGAGAAAAGCCATGAAGAGGTTGTGAGGATATTGCTATCAGCTGGTGCCAAAGTTGATCTACAGAATGAGGTGAGTAGTACCAGCCCAGCCCAAGGACATGTGTACACCATTCAGTTCATTCCATTGGAGCTGTGCACTTGTGTGGGTTTATCCTCATAAGGGGAGGGGCATTATGCAAACTGTTTGAGGATGTTTGCAACCCCCACCCCCCTCCCTCCTAAAGAGATTTGTTGTTGGTATCACTGTAGGTGTGAACATCTATGGATTGTGATGGGTTGTGTAATACGTAGACCCCCTCTACATGTATGTGGTTAGTTGTTGATACCACTGGAGGTGTAGACTTCTATGGGTGTAGACTTTAAGAGATGAGTTGTGTTATGCGTAGATATGTTAGTGATGGAGGGGAACCATTATTGGTGTGTTGGTGAAGGGGCCCTTAGGGGTCCATATGCTCTTGCTGTGCCGTAACATTTTCACATATTCGGGTGGATGGTATAGATTTGTATTCAATGCATGTACTCATTTTTAAAACTCAGGTAGCCAGCCACACCAGCCCACAGTTCCATGTGTTTTGCAAAGTGTATGAGTGCAGTGTGTGTGTATGAGTGCAGTGTGTGTATATTGGTTTCATATCAAATAATCATGCATTGGGGTATTAAACCTCAATTGAACAATGAAAATCTGCTTTTTTCCCTTTGAATTGTTAAAAAACACTGATCAAAGTTTCAGGCTAATTTAGATATGAAAATCGATTTTTTTCAAATACTTTAAAAAAAAAAAACATAATCGATTTCATTGATCTCTGTTTGCAACGAAGAATTACCTGATGCTCACAATGCTCACAACCCCCTCCCCTGTATGAGGTTAAACCCATACGAAAATGGATCTTGTGGATTTAATTTAATCAAATTGATGTATGTTCCGAAATATTAATGCTATTGGGTTTCTATTTTTATCACAGCTTACCACCCCATTACTACAATGTATATGTGAGAATACATTTTGGTGTCTTTACACATGCATGGTACCAACGTTACAATGTCCGATATCCCGTAGGGTTCAAAACAGCCATATCTCCTGGTAGGAACGTCCAAATAGGTTCAATTCGGAACATATGTACAAGGGTCCTGTTGCTATTGATTTGTTCCGTTCGTATATATATATATACGATGCAACTTCCTGGAAGTGTTAAATAACTATGTCTCCGCCTATCTATACACTATACAACAAGTACGGAGTTTTCGCTTCTTGCAAACGTCTGGTTCTGTTCCCCCTCTTGGCTTCTTCAACATAGTGAACAGAATAATTTAAAGATTCGTAATGCGTGGATTCAACGGTTATCAGCATACGCAACATGATAAATATACGTAAAAATCAAGTGTGTTGACTGTTGGTTCGGCCGAGTTCCAACTCATGTTTGAATGCACAACGCTACCCTTTTTGACTCTGCATATGCACAGATATATCAAACTTGCACCCCCTTGTAGCTTACAACATGCTGTACTCTCATTGACCTACTAAAACCTCTTTCTAGTTCAATTTATCTTCATTGTTGAACCATATACATGTATATTTGGTTCAACAAACAAATATCCATACAAAATAAAACCCATTAGTCACACACACACTCACATACATACACATCCTCAGATCAGAGTAATTTGTGTCATTTAATTCTGTCAGAATGTTCCCACGGGCTTAGTTTGTAATTGGTTTATGCTTGGCATAGTTGATTGTTTGCCCAAAAGGGGTCGTGCGACATTGGGTGTGCTGTCCCCTACTCTGAGTGTGTCTGGACCCAAGTTTACCATTTGGTTAGCCCACACCTTGACGCTGATTAAGGTATGGTGGTTAGGTCAGGGTAAACATCCAAAGGGTGCGGCCTACCATTGATGTATAAAAAATAACACCTGGAGCAATACATGTATAAGTACAACCAATGCACAGGTGGTAAGCTATGCAGCTGTCAATCAGCTGTAAACTGATTGATTGTCTACCGTCCTTTATATATACATGTGTGACCTGGAACCATATCATACCTATGTATTTTGGGGACAGTGTGTTAGATTGGGTTTGACTGAAAGTCAGGGAATTAATTAAATGGATGTGAGGCATTTCCCAGACTTTTAGAAATGAAGGGAAGTGAGGTTTTTCTCAGGGGATTTTCCCAGGCTTTAGTTGGGATTAAGCACATTGGTATTGGTCCCATTCACCAAAACATTAAACCAAGTTTTATACATTTATGTAAACAAACACTACGAGTACATGTTTGGACCTTAGTGGCCTGGGTAGGTAGCCCCACTGTTAGGGAGTTAAATTGAGACATGATGAAAAGGACTAGAACCATTTTTTTTAAATATCTGGTTATAAATGTCTGGTGTTGCCATGTGCACTTCGTACACACACACACACATACAGGCACTCACACAGACACACACCACAGACACACACACACAAACACACACACACAGACTCACACACACATAAATGCCATGGGCAGTCAGTCATTCACACATCAACGTCCATGCTTTGCTGTTGTAATTTTATTTCCTAATTGTCCACCCATTTATAAACATAAAACTGCCTTAGCCATCCTATTCATCTTTTGTATTTTAGTTTGTATTTCTATTTAAGCCTTTGCTTTTTCTAAATCATCTTGTGCATTTTTATCATGCACATACACCATGGCCATGTAAGTGTGTTGTGTGTGCATATGTATTATTATTATTTCTGGTGTGTGAGAATAGGTAGTGTGTGGGTGTACATGTTCGGATCTATATGGCCTGGGTAGCCACACTGTTAGAGGGTTAATTTGAGAGATGATGAACAGGTCTAGAGCCAATTTTTTAAGCATCTGGTTACTAAATTGTCTGGTGTTGCCATGTGCACTTCACACACACACATGCACACATACACACAAACACACACACACACACACACACATGCCATGGCCCTACAGCAGGGCTGGCATGCCAATAATGAACCTGCATGCAAGCTGTTCAATGACACCAATTTTCCACTTGTTGCTAAGGTGCAGAGGCATTAGTTTTAAGCTGCCTCAGAAATCTAAATTTTATGTACTCCATGTCTTTAATACATTTGATGGTTGGTTCTCACGTTGGCGCTTTAATGTGGCAAATAGTGTGTAAAACACTCCTGCAGACCTGTTGTGCACTTGTGTGTGTGTGTGTGTGTGTGTGTGTGTGTGTGTGTGTGTGTGTGTGTGTGTGTGTGTGATAGGCGGATCCAGGATTTTTGGCTGGGTGGTGCACATGAATATTAATGAGGAGTGGGGCATTGTAAATTATAAGCGCAATAACCGTAGCACTCATAAGATAACATGTACCCCCCCTCCCCCGGTAACGTGTATTAGAGCTCTTTCATGGTCACATGACGCGTGGGCTTTAATTGCGTTAATTGATTTTTTATCCGCCATATTGGTGCTAGGTTTACTATAGTATCTATGATAATTAAATATAAGGGCTTATGCTTGGTTTTGGTACTTTTGATATGTATAACTTGCGCTCCGAGGGCACAGTCAAGTAAAAATCATATTTTTACAAATGTTAGTCATGTGTTAGACCACAATAATATATATTTAAACAACACTCCTGAAGTAATGTTACGTACTGAAACTAAACATCAGCTCATACTTCTCCATTGTAAACGAGCACCAATATGGTGGATTAATTAGATGATGAATGCAGAAAATTGGCTGAAGCAACTTAAAATTATACATTGACGTTTCATAACACGCGCCACCGAGGACTAGGACATAGAAATGAAATTTCATAAAGTACATAGTTAATTAATGAATTAACTATTGACTGGACCTTGTGGAGGGGGGTGCTGCCCGAGCACCCTAGGCACCCCCCCCTGGATCCGCCTATGTGTGTGTGTGTGTGTGTGTGTGTGTGTGTGTGTGTGTGTGTGTGTGTGTGTGTGTGTGTGTGTGTGTACGTGCGTGCGTGAGCGCTGCATGTCATTCAAATACATTTCAATCCTTTGTTCAATAACACAACCAGTGAATTAAATGTCCACACCCACAATGTGTACACAGAGCGCAACCCTGTTTACACTGTGAATCATTACTAAGTTTTGCTATGAACACCAACAGTTGCCATAAGATCTGGGTGAATCACATTAAAAATACCCCTACTGTGCTTTATTGGGAATGTGCTTTTAAAAATATTTCCTTGATGTGCCTGAGTGTTTCTACATGTTGGTGAGTTCTATGGACAGAGGCATCAGCTATAGACTGCCCTCTGCTTGTCACCACCTCCTTACACGTAGCTAATGGAATTTCTGGATGTCATTTAGAGATTGATTGTGTGTGTGTGCCTGTGTGTGTGTGTGACTGTTGTATGTGTTGTGTGTGTGTTGTGTGAGCCTGTGTGTGGTGGGATTCATATGTGTGGTTCTTGTACTGTGGAAAATGGCTTACAGTCACAGCTAGGAAATAAGCACATTAGCACATTCCAAATAAGCACCCGAGATCGTAATAATTGGTGTCATAAAACAGGCTGGCATTACTCAACCTGATAAGTTAGTACTTAGAATCATGGGACATGAGCATGTAGTGGAGGCCATGGGTACATTAGTGGAAGCCAAACAGGAACAGTAAAAAAAAAATCAGAGAAAATTGCATATGAGGTGAATTAAACACTAACATGCTATAATGCTGGAGGTACAAGTGTGAGTGCAAGTGCAAGCAGAATGGTGTCAACAAGAGTGGGTGGTTTGCACTTGTGTACATGTATGTGTGTGTTTATTTGTTTGTGCATGTGAGTGTGTTTGTTTGTGTGAGTGTGTTTGTTTGTTTGTGTGAGTGCGTGTGTTTGTGTGAGTGTGTGTGTTTGTGCATACTTGCCTGTGTTGATAAGTGTGCATTCTTGTAGTGCAGGCTCACATCTAAATGTGCACATAGCAACAAGAGACAACCAGGAAATTAAATAATAATTCAAACACAAATTTACGAAGCAGAGGCCAGTAGTGTGTATGTTGGTGTGTGCATATGTGTGTGTGTGTGTGTGTGTGTGTGTGTGTTTGATGATGATGACTGGCAAAGCCATTTTTTTGTGCATGTGGGTGTGGGTGCATGTGCATGCATATGTCTAAACGTGCAAGATACCTGTTGGTAAGGTATTAAAATTACCAGAGCAAAAATTTACACAAACAATAAACATGTGACTGCAGTTGCAAGTGCTTATGTGTGGTGTGGATGTGTGTGCATGCATAAATGTGCACATTTAAACACAAGATAATTTAGAAAAAGCAAAGGCTCCAATAGAAATACAAATTTAGATACAAAGAGAAGCATGTGATGAATAGGATGATAGCTAAAGGCAGTTTTATGTTTGTACACTGTATGTGGGTCGACAATTAGGAAATAAAATTAATTGCAATGGCAAAGCATTGATGTTGTGTGAAGGACTGTGCCCATGGTGTGTGTATGTGTGTGAGTGTGTGAGTGCACATGGCAACATCGTTATTCACTAAATTCCCACCTAAATTTTAGCCTGGAGTATTCCCTTGGAAAACCTCGCTTCCATTCAACCCTGATCCTAGAAAGCCTCGCCTCCATTTTAAAAATTCCCTCACTTTGAGTCATACCCAATCTAACACACTGTCCCCATAATATTGACACCTGGTATGGTTCCAAGTCATCCATGTATATTTGAAGGAAGTTATAGTGGTGAACTGCAATCACTCAGCTTACAGCTGAATGCCAGCTGCATAGCTTACCACCTGTGCATTGGTTGTACTTATGCATGTATTGCTGCAGGTGTTATTGTTTTTACATCATGGAGGCAGCACCCTTTGGCCGTTTACCCTGACCCAACCACCTTACCTTGATCAGCATCAAGGTGTGGGTTAACCAAATGGTAACCTTGGTTCCAGTCACACTCACTGTCGCCTGACCCCTTTTGGGCAGACAATCAACTATGCCAAGCACACACCAATTGCAAGCTAAGCATTCTGACATAATATGACACCAATTGCTCTGATCTGAGGTTGTGCGTGTGTGTGTCCGTGTGCATTATGGATTTTATTTTGTACGGATATTATTGTGTAGAACCAAATATAATCGGTTCATTAATGAAGATAAATTAAACAAGAAAGACGTTATAGTAGGCCAATGAGAGTACTGCATGGTGGTAAATACATGTAGCTTCAAGGGGGTACATGTTTGATATATTGTGCATGTACAACGTCAAAGTAAAATGGTTTCTTTTCAGGTTAAGCTAGCCCTAAGCGTTGTGCATGCATAAATGGATTGGAACTTAAATAATTTGACCGAGCCAAACACGCTAGATTTCTACGTGCTCGTATTAGTAGGCCTAAGTACCGTGTCGAGCATGCTGATGGCAGCTGAATCCACATATTACGAATCTTTAGCTTCTGTTCGCTATGTTGACGAAGTCATGAAGGGAACAGAACCAGATGTTAAAGAAGCGAAAACACCGTACTTGTTGTAAATGTATAGTGTATGGATGGATGGAGACATAGTCATTTCAGACGATGTTGTATCAAATTAACAAACAGAACAAATCAATAGCAACAGGACCCTTGTATTTTTTGTATTTTCCGAATTTGAATCTATTCGGACGCTCCTACCTCGAGATATGGTTTTTTTTTTTTTTTACCGTATGAGATATCGGACCTTGTAACATCGGTACCTCGCATGCGTATAACACCAAAATGGATTTTCACATTTAGAAATGGTGTGGTATGTTGTGTTAAACATAAGAACCAGATTGTGTAAATACTTCGGAAGATGATTTGTATGTTATAAAATTAAATCCATAAGACCCATTTTTGTACAGAACTTTCCATAAAATCTAACTGTACAGATGCACATTTTTATCATGTTGTCAAAACGAGGTGCATCACGTGACCATCATGTTCTACGACTTACGTTCTCAGTGACCCCAGTGATTTTTGCTATATATCTTCACACGCAGGGATAACAGATCAGGATGATTATTGGAATGTAGCGCACCAACCCATAAATCGTGTGGTCGAGCTAGATTCTGAACACGGCAAACTGTTCGTGTATTTTCAACTGATACGTAGCTTTAAGGACAAAAAGTTTTACTCCTTTTTTTCTCAAAGCAGTCGGTTCATGCTAAACAAAGCAGTCAATTGTTCTGAATGATGATTAATGCATCGTTTGGGCCCCTTTTAGTAATGTAACCGCATACTTTTCACTGTAAATCAAGCCACGGAAGGTAACAGCATGCCATCTTAGCTAAGTCGGCTAAAGGCTCTCAAGTTAACCTTCACAAGATAGAAATAAGTCCTTAAAACAACTATTTGCCGAGATCTTAGCATAAAAGGCGTAGTTTAAACCTTCAGAACCTTTGTGGCACGTTCAATGTAACAGTGCCCCCAAGCAGTGCTAAACTAACCATGAATTAAATTTAAATGATGTCTTGCGTTTAACCTTCTGCGGTTCCCAAAACGAGCTGTTTTGTAAATACATAGAGACAATGAATCCAAATGTATCTTCCATGTACAAAAAATTATCGTTCGGAAATTGACTTAAATATAAAAAATCATGCTATAGACACATTTATGACTTATCCCTTTCACCTCTTGTATGAACACATATCATAGCTGGATTGTACACTAAGAGAGCATTGGTGTGATGGACATGTTGGACATGTAAATGAAGCCATACAATTACTGTGAAAAAGGTGTTATGACTCATGAAAGTAACTAAATAATTAATTATTCACGACCAGTATATTTCATAAACCATTTGCGTTAATACTTTTTTTTTGGGCCAAACTAATTTTCATATTAGCTCATACAAGTATGAGTATTTGCACCAAAATCTAAAGCATAGGTTCAACTCCAGTCCCACAGGATATGGTCTGACCACATGTATGAGAAGGAATTATGGTGGCACTAGGTGGTTGGCATTTATAGAAGAGGGGGTTTCCCTAAGTGTGTGGAGGTGGGGCATCTTCTGGTGGAGGAGTGTGAGAGCCCAGACCTATGGTTACAGAACTGAATATGTATATAAGTGTATTGATCGTATAATTATGAGAGACTTCGAGAATATAAGTGAACTACTGGCCGTGGCTGTCTCGTAGAGCATAGAGTCGGGTCTAGTGGTTTCCATTGCGCAGTGACAGACTGGGGGCTACCAACCAGCTCTGTCACATATATGGTGGCAGCGGTGGGATCTTTTAAGTCGCGACGGGTTTTGTCCGACGCCCGTGCTGTTGTGGATGACAACGCGTTCGGGAAAAAGTTACAAGCAACCTAGAATGGAAGAAATGCAAGGTATGTTAAAATTACTTGTCGAAGACCGTAGGAGGAGAGAGGAAGAAGTTGCGGCGGAAAGGTTGAGAAGGGAGGCAGAGTTTGCAACGGAAAGAACCAGGATGGAGGCAGAAAGGAAGAGACGAGAACTTGAGACGGGACAACAGATGGAGGAGTTGCGAGGACACTTGGAATCCCTTATGAAGGTGGTGGCGGATTCACGAAACCCGAGGGCGTAAGTCACAAGCGGGAGTTGAGTGTGAAATTGGTGCCGCTAACAGAAAGGGATGATATAGAAGCGTATCTCGTAACCTTTGAGCGCATTATGGCAGCTCACCAGGTTGAGAAGGACTGCTGGCCGCAGTACTTGGCTCCGCAATTAACAGGGAGGGCTCAATTGGCATTTGCTGCTCTATACCGGTGGACGACTTGGGCATCTATATGACGCAATTAAGTTGGCCATTTTGCAGCGCTACGATATTACAGAGGAGGCGTACAGAAGACGCTTTCGGAACGCTGTAAGAGGAAGCGGAGAGACCAATAGGGAGCTCGCAGTGAGGCTCATGGACCTGTTGGGGAAATGGCTGAAGGAGTGCAATTCGGTGGAGGAGGTACGTGAATCAATAGGGATAGAACAATTTTTCAATACGTTACCAGAGGAGAAGAGGCTTTGGGTAACGGAGCGCAAACCAGAGACGTGCTTGAAGGCAGGTGAGCTCATGGATGAATATGAGCAAGCCAGACGCCAGGGGGTGGACTCGGAGAGAGCTGTACGTGGGAACTCTCAACCAGAAAGAAAATGCCATTATTGTGGGAAGGTCGGTCATGAGGAAGAAGTGTGCTATAAGAAAACTAGAGATGAAGGTGGCAGACAGAAGGGCATTGTGTGCTTCAATTGTAAGAAGCCTGGTCACCCTGCAAGACGGTGTCCGAACAATAGGGCATTGTTAGGGCGTGAGTCAAAGGTCAATGGGAACCTGGGATTGTATTGTAAGGGTTTGGTGGAAGGTCGTGCGGTTAACCAAATCTTGTTAGATACGGGGTGTTCCCGTACCATGGTGAGGAGACAGCTGGTCCCTCATACTAAGATTTTGGAGGGGAAGATGGTGTCTATAAAATGTGCTCATGGGGATACAGTGCTCTATCCCTTAGCAGTGGTGGACATGGAGGTGGAGGGAATTCCTGTACATGTAGAGGCAGCTGTGGTGGACACCTTGCCAGTCGGAGTTCTACTGGGGACAGACGTGTCGGAGTTGCCTCGGTTGCTTGGCAAACGGGCGAGCTATGGGTTTTTCTCGCAAGACGATGTCATGGTGGTAATGACTAGGGCAAGGAAGAAACAAGAACTGCAGCAGGAGATCTTGTTAAAGGAGAAGGAGGCTCTGTCAGGAGTGGTCTCAAAACCTTTGAACCCTGAAGGAGTGGATATTCCAAGAACCTTATCACAGGAGCAGAAACGGCATATTCGTAAGGATTTGGGAACTAAGACACAAGGGGAGGGGTTGGAATACTGCAATGTGGATGCTACAAAAATGAAAGAATTGCAGGAACAAGATGTCTCTCTATCTGAGGCAAGGGAGGCAGCCAGGAAGACACATGGCACAAAAGGAGTGTGGTTCTATAGGGAGGGATTGCTGTACAGAAGATGGACCCCAAGAGGAAGAGGGGAGGAGTCCGAGGTTGAACAGCTTGTTCTGCCTAAGGCTTGTCGGCATGTTGCATTGTTAATGTCACACGATATTCCTATTGCAGGCCATTTAGGACGGGACAAAACCAGGCAAAGGTTGCTGAGAAGATTCTTTTGGCCAACGGTGTTTAGAGATGTGGAAGAATATTGCAGGACGTGTGGAGTCTGTCAGAAAGCTACCCAAAGAGGGGTTCAGAAGGCTCCTTTGGTACCACTACCGATCGTGTCTGAACCTTTCAGTCGAATTGCTATGGATATAGTGGGACCACTACTAAGAAGCCGGTCGGGTAACAAATATCTGCTAGTGATATGTGATTATGCAACTAGGTATCCGGAGGCGGTCCTCTAAAAAGCATTGATGCCGAAAGCGTAGCTGAAGAATTGATCAAGGTCTTCGCACGGGTGGGCGTTCCACGGGAAATACTCACCGACCAGGGATCAAATTTCACATCACAGTTGCTTGCGGAGCTGTACCGGTTACTACAGGTTCAACCTATCCACACTAGCCCATATCATCCGGAGACTGACGGATTAGTTGAACGATTTAATCAAACATTAAAGTCGATGCTGCGGAAGGCCGTAACCGACACAGGGAAGGACTGGGATAAAATGATACCTTACCTCTTGTTTGCCTACAGGGAGGTGCCACATACGTCAACGGGGTTTTCCCCCTTCGAGTTGCTTTACGGACGGGATGTGCGAGGCCCTTTAGACACTTGGGAATCAGGTACATTCAGCGATGAGAATGTCATCAGTTACGTTCTGTCAACGAGGGAAAAGCTCAGCCAGATGGCGGAAGTAGTGAAAGAGAACTTAACCAAGGCCCAGCTGCATCAGAAAACCTGGTACGACAAAAGGGCGCGGCTTCGAGAGTTTAAGACGGGAAATTTAGTCTTGGTTCTACTCCCAACAACTTCCAACAAACTACTTGCTCAATGGCAGGGGCCTTATCAAGTCATCCAGAGGATGGGTAAGGTTACATACCTGATTGACATGCAGGATAAGAAAAAAAGGAAAAGAATCTTTCATGTGAATATGCTGAAGGATTACCACGTACGTGAGGGTGCTGGAGATCAAGGAAGCTATTTCTCTGAGGAGGATCAGGAGGAAGAACTAGAGATTCGTTCATGGCGGGGAGGTGAGTCAGAAAAGATAGTCAGGATGGGGGAGGAGCTGGATAGCAAAAAGAGGGCGGAGTTGACGGAATTATTGCTTGGAAAATATGCTAGGGTCATGAGTGACAAACCAGGAAGAACTAGTCTGTATGAGCATAAAATTGAAACCGATAATGCTAAACCGGTTAGGTCACTTCCTTATAGGTTGCCACATGCCTATAGAGAACAGGTTAGAAAGGAGTTGATTGATATGGAAAAGGGGGGCATAATAGAACCAACATGTAGCGATTGGGCTTCTCCGATAGTGGTAGATATAAAGAGGAATGGGGAATTGCGCCTGTGTGTAGACTTTCGGAAGTTGAATGCAGTCACTAGGGTGGATACTTACTTAATGCCTAGAATTGATGACTTGATTAATGGGCTAGGAAAGGCAAGCTTGATTACCACACTAGACCTAACGACAGGTTATTGGCAGATTCCTGTAGCCGAAAAGGACAGGAAAAAAACACCAATCGCAACTCCTTTTGGTGCATTCCAATTTAAAGTAATGCCATTTGGGCTAAGTGGAGCTCCAGCCTCGTTTCAACGATTAATGGACAAACTATTGCAAGGGTGTGAACAGTTTGCGGCAGCCTATATCGATGATTTTGTTATTTTTATCTGTGGGTGGAAGGAGCACCTTGTTCACTTGCAGACAGTTCTTACCAGGTTACACAGCGCTGGACTCACGGTGAAGCTAAAGAAGAGCAAGTTTGCCTACAAGAGCTGTGAGTATTTGGGGCATATTGTAGGGAATGGGGTGATCAAGCCGGTGTTGGACAAAGTGGAGGCGGTTCAGACATTCCCAAGGCCAGAAACCAAAACGGCAGTAAGAACATTTCTGGGCCTAACAGGTTACTACAGACGATTTATGCCTAATTTTGCGTCTGTAGCAGCCCCGCTCACAGATCTGACAAAGAAGTCAGCGCCGAATTCAGTGATCTGGAACGACGAATGTGAAAATGCTTTTTAAGCCCTGAAGGACATGTTATGTTCTGATCCCGTGTTGAACAGCCCCGATTTCAAGAAAAGATTTATAGTGCAAACTGATGCATCAGATCGAGGTGTGGGGGCAGTATTAACTCAAGTGGGAGGAGACGGACATGAACATCCGGTGGGGTATTATAGCCGAAAGCTATTACCTAGGGAGCAGCGTTACTCCACCATTGAGAAAGAATGTTTATCGATCAAGCTAGCGTTCGAGGCATTCAAAGTTTATCTACTTGGAAGAAAGTTTGTAGTACAGACAGATCATAGAGCGCTGGAGTGGATGGAAAGACTCAAAGAGAACAATGCAAGGCTATGCCGATGGAGTCTAGCTCTCCAGCCCTATTCGTTTGTGGTGGAACATCGTCCAGGAGCTCAGAACGGATGCCCTCTCTAGGAATTCAGCAATGGCATTGCTGCAGGAGAAGGGGGAGGAAGTGTGAGAGCCCAGACCTATGGGCATGCGCATTACAGAACTGAATATGTATATAAGTGTATTGATCGTATAATTATGAGAGACTTCGAGAATATAAGTGAACTACTGGCCGTGGCTGTCTCGTAGAACATAGAGTCGGGTCTAGTGGTTTCCATTGCGCAGTGACAGACTGGGAGCTACCAACCAGCTCTGTCACAAGGAGAGGAGTGTCTACTGGAGGAGGAGATGTAGTGGAGATGTCTACTGGTGGAGAAGGAGGGAGGGGTATCCCACTGAAGTGGGGGGTTGCAGTGGAGGTTTGGAAGACAGAGTATCCTGATGTGAAGGAGAGGGGTGCATCTAATGGTGGCTCTGGAGGAGCGGGGGGCATCTAGTGTTAGTGGGGACATCTCTACATCATGGAGCTAGCAGGCATGCATGTCCACTTGTGGAGCAATATACAGAACTTTTCAAAGCATAAAAACCAATACAAAGCCCTATTGGGCATTAGATACACCCCACATGCAATAAGCAGGTCAAAAAATGGGCTATTGGGACGGCATGTTTGGGCTTTAAAAGAAAATCAAGTTCATACTGTTTTTGTCCATGCAGATAAAATTTTGTTTGTACAGATATATTTGTGCTTTACACATATCCTTTGGGAGGCAGTTGAAAGACCTCTTGTTACTGCCTCCTCTTGGCAGCTCTGATCGTCTTAACTGTCTCATAACCATGATTCGTTTGCCAGAATGAGGTCAAGAATGTATCTCTATTTGAAGACTTTCTGTAATAATGGAATGATTTTCTTCTGGCTCAGGGATATCATCTTCTGCATTTTTGGCTCCAGATGCACCTAGGTCAAGTCACGTCAGTTCCATCAACTGTTAGCAATCTTATTCATATCTAACCAAGTATGTATCATGAAGATATGCGTTGATGTGCAAAGTTTGGACTCTGTAACATTTACCACATTTGAACTACAGCTCGCTGACAGTTTGACTATTCATGGCCGCATTATGTAAACCAGGGGTTGTTTCAATTTATAAAGTCCTTAATAAACTAGATATAGTACAAACGAATTTATAAAGTGTCACTATAAACCTTTAATGTGCGCATTTTTAATAAAGTTTAAAAAAAAAACTACCGTAACACTGGTTCTCTGAGAATTTTCGCTTGTTTGTCGAACTCACTTTAATTTTGGAAAATTAGTCGAAAGGGTTCCAATTTCCGCATTTACAGTTGTCCCTGGTAGTTCAACTCCCTAGACTTTGTTTGAAGGTACAGCCAACCTTTTAACTACTTCGGCTGAGAACCTACGTTGTTTAGAGTCGATAGGGTAAGACCGCTTACCGGAATCGGGACACATTTTTCTGACGAGGTTTTGTGAACAAAAAAACATCATACATATGCTCGCCTGGATTCGATAGGTAGCGCTCCAGCATATCCTATCGTTCGAGCATCTAAACAAACACTACATCTTGTCTCCGGACCCAAATATAGGTGGTGTGCAGGCCTACGCGCTTGCGCGAGTACATGAAAATCAACAAGATATAAAAATTTAATTAAAATAAAATTGGTGATGTAGGATTTGTAGACAGCAATTGAGTAAAAAGTAAGGAAACAAGGAATTACGGATTTTAGGCATTCATTTAATTATAAATATTACATACCTACATTTAGCACAGAATTTTCAAGGAGGTAGATTTGCTAAATAATGTAGGTCTGTAATATTTATAATTAAATGAATGCCTAAAATCCGTAATTCCTTGTTTCCTTACTTTTTACTCAATTGCTGTCTACAAATCCTACATCACCAATTTTATTTTAATTAAATTTTTATATCTTGTTTCACACATTTTTATGCATGAGAATAAACGAAGGAGAAAGTATATATGCATATTGAGGCATGTATTCGGCAACCTTAGAATCATACTCTATCGTAGCATAAGAGACCGTTTGATCTGCTCACATGCATTGGGCCTTCATGCTATCCTTCTTACTCTCAGGATAGGCTTTGTAGTGCTTCCTGTCGCAAGTATTCTTTTTTTCATGCGCTTCTTGAAAACTGTCACGCTCCTCAATATCTTGCGACTCGCCAACACAACAATCATCATTTAACTTTGCGATCTTCTTTGAGCAATTCATTTCTCTTCGCGAGCGACGTGACGGCATTTTGAAGAAAACAAACCAGACACGTCAAGCTTTTGGTACACCGTACAACCGTGACAAAAACTGTAATAGCGCACTATATGAAATATAGAACGTGTTCAACCACACGTTCCCGCCCACTTTTATGTCTTCCAAAGACCGATAAAATCTGTTGTGGGCTATACTAACAAAACTAAGTTTGCTAGAGATTGAAATTTGTGTCAAACATAACTCTCGTTACTAACATAATAAAACAAATCCAACTCGACAATAAGTTTCTAACTTGTTGGTTCTAGTGCTTCCGCATAACGGCTAACATTATACTTCAATCGTGACAAAGATGCAATGCAATAAACCTCTTATCCGAGCAAATCTTATCTTATCAGATCCGGAAGAAGAAGATGGAGAAACTTTTTTTCAGGTTCGAGTGTGGGAACGAGAGAGCGTTATCTCAGTTGTCTGAGCTTTCTAAGCGTCGGCAGTTTTATTACATTGTTGGTAATTGTTGGCTGTATCCAAATACGCTTGCTAAAGGCCAACTGATTCTACGGTGCAACGGCAATAGTGGAATCTGGTGTTTTGCTAATCGTATTCATCACACGTCAAATCCTACATAGGACCTACTAACGTAGGTCCCGATATCAGTAGTTACACTGTTGATACATGTATGCGTGTGAAGAACAAATGTTAGCCATATGCGCTTGATCAGTTCAGGCTTGTTGCCAGTCTTCTTGATGTGGTGGTGGACTAAGTATGCCTCCAGTTCTGGCTTGGTCCACTTTAACAGGTCCTTTGACACATCAAGCTCATCCAAATTTATTCTGGACTTCTTCTGGCCTTCATCACTGTGGGGCCTTCCACGCTTCCGACCACCAGCTAACAAATCCTGGGACTTTGTTCCAATGCTTTGGTATACAGCACAAATCTTCCCAACAAGAGGCAGCTCACTCAAATGAATTATCGTCTGTAACTGCATCTCCTCCAGTTGGGCATACACACCATCGGCTGATATTTTCACCCTGCCCAGCACTCATGTATGATATGGATTACTATAGAGGTCAGCTCAGGGTGCATATAGTTCCTCGTGTGAGCCCAACCAGAATAAAAGTTGGGTTCAAAGGTTGCATATGGAATCTCACCAGTATCATCCACAAATATGTTTGATGCATGAGCTATGGCACCATCAACAGACAAGTCCATCTTGGACAGGAGTCATTAGCATGCCTCATTGCGATGCTCAGGGCATCCTGAGGCTCTCCTATACCATCACACATGTGCTTGTCCAGCAATGTCTGTGACTTGAAGTGGTAGTGGCAATTAGTACACACTGCTTGAATGGTCTTCATAGCCTCCTCATCTGCATGTTCAGTAGCTTTTGTACTCTTAGCTCCTCTCGCTGGCTGATATCCCGACATCTCTTCCTGTATCGCCTTTTTTCCTTTATTACTTGAGCACATGTATCATGGCTGTCACTGTTCAGCATCACACTAACACCTGTGAAATTGATGCCCTCCTCACCCATTGGGGCAATCAGTGATGCAGCATGGCACAAAAGAATGGACGCAATCACAGAAGGTACCTTTTGGCCAAGACTATAGTACATTATCATCTGCTGTTTGCCTGCAGATGTGTCATAGTGGGTTGCATACAATTCCGATATACCAACCACAGAAGGCATGTGTGTAAAGTGAAATGGAGCTCGAAAATCAGGCTTCACCAGCAACACTGTTGTGTTGCTGACTGAGGTGGTCATCAGAGCTACAGCAAGCTGCTTGGGTGTAGAAACCTTCCTTCCACCGTCTCCCTGCGCCAGGTAAGCATCGACTCGAGTTTGATGATGGGAGAAGTGTGCATCACACACATCCTTTCCACTCTGTGCCTCATTGTGGTAGTAGGCCACCAACTTCAGCCCAGCAGTCTAGCACACATGAGGCAGGAGCAACTTGGTCTGCTTGCCAGCAAGGTTTTTGGCATTGTCGCTCTAAACAATCACCTTAGTCAAATAGGGAAAATGACGCTGCATAGCATGCATGGCTGCCTCAAAGCAAGACAGCACAACATTGGCATCAGCCTTCTGTTCATCTTGGATGATACAGTCAATGAAATGAAGAGCCACTTTCTTTGTCTGTAAATCATTATCCTCCACCACCTCCTCATCCTCCTCCACCTCCTCCCCACCATCCTCCACCACTACTTCATCATCCTCCACCTCCTCATCATCCTCCATCTCCTCATCTCCATCCTCCACCCCTCCTCCCCACCATTCTCCACCTACTCCCAACCATCCTCCACCTCCTCACCATCTTCCTCCACCTCCTCCCCACCATCCTCCACCTCCACCAGGACTCAATGTTCGTCTTCCATCCCTTCCCCACAATCCTCTTTGTGCTCCAAACCACTTACCTCATTTACCTGCAGGTCCTTCAACCGTGCCCTCTTCGCTGTGAAATCTATCTCCACATAAGGTTTCATGATGGGCTCATCACTCCTGGTATCTTGCAGTGTGTTCGCCTTTACATGCACCCCAGCTCCCCGCCACAGCATTCCTTTTTTCCCGTAGTAAGAGTCACCTCCCTCACGGAATCCCTTTGCCAGGAACTTCTGTTTGATATCAAAGACCACATAAGCAGTGTTACAGTCCATTTGAGCTATAGCCATCTTCATATGGTATGCCTGTTGCACTGCTAGCTTGACATGGGCCATATACCGATACGTGCGACGCTCACACTGATGCAAAGCAAGCAGCACATCAGCCATCTCAGGCAGTCTGGTGGGGTTCTCATCCAACCTAGCCAGAGCCACACGCCTCAGCCTGTCATAGAATAGAAAAGTACTCCTGCAGGCATTGCACTCCAGTTGACCACTAGCTTTTGGATTCCTGTTTGGTTTCCTGTTTGGTGCCAGGTCTAGTGAAAACACTGGTGAATGGGTGATGGCGAAATTGCTCTTACTCTCCACAGCTCCCCTTGCAAGTCCACAGCAGTTAAGTTGCTCTCAAATGTGTCTCACAAACTCCACCTGAGTGGCTAGCACATCATACATGTCAGGATCTGAAAGCAACTTATCTAGCTCCTTGTATGCCTTAACCTGGACCACACCCTACGTGATGAGCTGTGTGGCCTCCGTTCCCATGTTTACACGTTCCTCAGCTACAGCTATGCTGCACAGCAAGGGAGGGGGTGAGGGTAGCAGAGGACAGGGAAGAGCACAGCCATCTGCCCCAGGAGCACGAAGCCCAACAAGCAATAACATCAATGATCTTGTCCACAATGACAAAGTTGTCAATGTGGAAGTTGACCTTGATGTAGTCCACCCCAGCACGTGCTTCCTGCTGCTTTCCACTACCAGTGATGTTGTTAGTAATGAAGTAGAACAATGTTATTCCAAGAGGTGGCTTCCCAGGCAAAGCATTTTTGTACTTGTCAGAGTACACTCTGAACATGGTGATTACATCGTGCTTTAACACCAGCGACCTCATTGCATACTCATTTTTCCATCTGGGATTCCTGTTTGGGGAACACTTATGGGCTTCCCATGCTAGACAACCATGCAATGTTTTCATCGCTGTACTGAGATGAAATCAACAGCTGAATGGATCCCATCCTTGTGTACCCGAGACTGCGTCCCACTATGCTCTTCAAGTTCCACACCATGTGTAAGGTAGAGTTTATCCACCTTGGCTTGAAATAGCAAACGTTTAGCTAAGCTTTTACTGATTGCAAGGTGGAATGCTACTTGTGCACTTGGAAGACTGGCTAGAGGGACAAGAAATCTCCTTGCGTCGGTTGATGTGTACCGTTTCTCATGAACAAGCACATCCCTGATGGTGGTGGGAATAGTGGTAAGCATGTCCATGTCTAGCGGTGGTGCAGCAACAGAGGGAACCTGATCATTATCAATTGGCTCAGCCTCAGTGATCCCTCCTATGGCAGCCACAACAGACTTTATACTGAGTGCAGTCTTCAAATCGGCATCACCTTTTAGCCTGAGATTTGAAAGTATAATGCAGGCCCATGCCTTGACTCCTCTCCAAAACACATTTTCTACCCAATGCATACCAGCAGCGTCGATCTCGTTATTGGTAGCACTTGCTGCCCATGCGGGAGTTTCATACGCTACCATCATAATCCTCGCAGCCCATGCACTCCAGTATATCATTGATGTGTGCTTGCGATGACGCATGGCGATAGGTGTGTGTGCTACATGTAGGCCCACTGCAATCCTCAACCGCCATCCCAACAGATACATCTGCAGAATGGACTCTAGCTTCCCTTTCAGGATTGATCAGTTTCAGATTCATCCGACTTCCTTGGACGACCTCTAGTTTGTGGTTGGCATGGGCATCGTTTGGGGCATTTTGTTCCAGCATCGCAACGATCGCAAACCGGCTTCTCATGCTTCAACGATCATACGAGTACCATACCATGAAATCCCCTAACCACAAATAATTTGTGAAAAAGTATATAGCCTGGATACGAGGCACAGCTGTGTTCTGCAAGAACCGAACCATCGTAGAGTACGATAACTACTGTGGTCTTAGTTTGGTACCAAATGAAGTCTAAAAGTGCATCCAGGCATGCTATCAACAGCTTCAGAAAAAAGTGTATTCAGCTACGTTCGAGTCGAACCCAACTTTAGGGAAATTAGTCAGAAAAGCGCCAATCATGTGGAAAAGTAGATTTTAGCTTAGTTTAACTATCGCAGAGATGTTTGCCGTTATTTCTAGCCTCGCATGTATAGCATTGGCTAACCAGTATGCACTCATAGTGACGCGGTTTGCTGTTTTTCGGTCCAGAAGAAGTATTAATTCTCACGGAACCAGGGTTAAAAGAACTCCAATATTTTATATACAAGTAGGCATCATCCTTGGACTATGAGTGCTCAGGAAAAGCAATAGTTAGTCGGGGACTTAATTCTGCAGGTTATGGAGATATAGGGCATGACAAGAGAAAGAGCCAAATGTTTTATAAGCTTTGGCAAATATATAGTTTATGCCGTAAGAGCAATCGTTTACGTAAGTGGTTTTCATTGGGGCTGTTAAAAAAAAGAGAGCTTGCAGTAGTGTAAACTGTAATTAACACATTTGTTAATGTTTAATCTCCCACAGTCCTTATTTAAGGATGGCCATCCTTAAATAAGGATGATGACCACATTCTAAAAGAATGATGTAAACTTGGTGCTTTGTTTTATATTAGTGATTCATTAGATTCAAGATCATGCAGATCAGCGATGCTGCCGCGATTAAAACGGGTTTGGGTTGCTCAAAAACCGGTATTCCAGTGTAAATACGGCGAAACCGCCATTTGCCGCTGGCGATATAGTAGTGAGCAAAATTAACTCAAAGCGACGTATGGCAAGGTAGGGCAGGTTTCTGGTAGCTCTAGGAGTAGAATGTACACTGATAGATGGATCAATATCCACGGCTTCAACAATCTACGTTCACTTACCGTCCAGCGAAGCGATGGCATACATTCGAAAGCGTCGAGCTAAGCAACCCTGCTTAGATACCGAGGGGAGCCACAGAAAGCGATGGATGTAATTCCTCAGTACGGATGGATGACATACATGTAGGCCTATAGGTGAACAAAGCGGCAGCAGCACTGCTTGATTTGTCAAATGATAGTGACAGCAACAGCAACAGTAGGCCTAGGCAATGGCGTGGTCTCCTCGAGTCTGATTAATTGGGACTAAGCTCCACTAAGCTTGAACACGCGTATTGTATGCCAATTAGCAACGCTTCCTAGTACCCCGCCCCCCCCCCCCCCCCCCCCCCCCCCCATGCACCATTCTACATGGTTCTAGTACTGTACTCAATGATATAGGACCTCCTATATCATGCACGTTCCCTTCCCCCATGACATTTCACATATTTGGTTGCGTCATCTGTTGTGCACGCCACTGTCATCAACTCAACCCTCTAGAAGTTACAACACATAGCACATACATAACTTCCCTACAGCTGTTCGTAACACACACACAGAGCGGGGGCCAACACACATGTTAATTTAGCAGGGTGGGCCCACACACCTGCATGGAAAAAACCTCTGTGGGCAAACCCATTGGGAAAATCCACACAGTAGGAAAAAGACCAATCATTATCCGCTCACACACAACCTAAACACACAAATAAGTCCCAATGTTCCGTCGACAACACTCTCCAATACTGCTCCGCTTCCTGGGATAGTAAGTCTTCGCGCTTAGACTGAACTGCCCTTGCCCTTGCCACATGAATATTTGCATGCCTCCTCCAGAATGCTGTCCTCCCATGCAGTGAAGTGCCAATTTTCTCCGCACATTCTTAACCAACAATTAGGAGAGAAGCAGAGGGCAGGGGGGGGGGGGGGGGGGGGGGGGGGGGGGCACAGCAGCGATGCACACTTGCACAGACGCCTAGATTGAACCCAACTGAACTGACAGACAATATATACCACACAACACGTGGCCAAAATATGCGTACGCATCTCATCACCTACATAACAGCTGAATACATGGCTATTGCACCATCTCTCACCTAGCACCTATACTCAACAGCTAAGCACATGACTATTGCACCACCTCCCCCTCCCTCACTCCACACTATCCTATTATAACCAATGGGTCATTACACTTTGCTACATTCATATAGGAGCTTATTTTCTGTCTAATTCGTTCCTCAAACGACAGAAAAGTGTATCTCCTATATCATGCACGTTCCCTTCCCCCATGACATTTCACATATTTGGTTGCGTCATCTGTTGTGCACGCCACTGTCATCAACTCAACCCTCTAGAAGTTACAAAGAAAGCATACGGCACGCTACACAATCGGCCTAACCTTCGTACATTGGTTGCCTGCAATGCATTACATGTAACCGGCCGACACGCAGCCTCTAACAGGGCAACACGCTGCCATCCAACAGGCCAACACGCGGCCATCTCCGGTATACCCAACCGTCTAACATGCCAACACCCGGTAGCCACCCACCGTATTCTGACGCACCGACAGCACACACGGCACCATAGCAGTCCACTTAACCCCGACAGGCAGTACCTTCACTGGTTACACTGCAGATTAGATACCCCCCTCGCACTTATCTTCTTACGGGACACCTTTTAATTCACACATTCTTTCTATTAATCAACGCGTATTAATCAACGCATAATGCACGCATGCACGCATGCGCAAGGAATGAAGTCAAAATTTCATATAAATGCAGGGCACTATGAACGAATCACTTAGGAAGTTAGGATGGCCCAAGCGCAATTGCCTCAAAGGTCTGTTGGTTCGATGACTTATAGTAAACTTAGTTTGGCACTATCTGATGGAGAGGCGGCCGTGTATTGGTGTCAGCGGCACAAGCTGTTATCTGACAGCAAGAGTTGTCCAAAGTGTGGAACAGACATGCGCCTTGTTAAGAGAAAGGGTGCAAATCCTGAGAATATGGGATGGAGATGTCCCAGAAAAGGCTGTAGAAAAGAGGTGGCCCGGCGATCAGGGACGTTTTTTGAGGGCAGCCACCTGCGTATTTCACAATTCCTCTCCATGATGTACCTCTGGTCTACAAAGACTCCAGTAGGCAAAATGATTACAGAAGTTGATGTAAGCTGTAGGCTTGTAGCCTAAAATGACATCTGATCATGATCCCATATTGCGTCGTGTGTAGGTTGCTTCGCATACCGCTGTCGACTGGTACAGTTTTGTTCGAGACGTATGCGCCCTGTATTTCGTCGATCACCCTGCTGTCATAGGAGGCCAGGGTGTGGAAGTTGAAATTGACGAGAGCAAGTTCGGGAAGAGGAAGTTTAATCGAAGGAGGGTTGTTGATGGTCATTGGGTGTTCGGTGGAATGGAGAGGACGACTGGTGAATGCTTTCTGGTTCAAGTGGAACCTAGAGATGCAGCCACACTTCTACCCATTATTCAGCACTATGTTAGACCTGGCAGCGTTGTATACAGTGATGAGTGGAGTTCGTCCTGCAGCCTCAACACGGCAACTGGTTTGGTTCATAACACCGTAAACCATTCACTCCACTTCGTAGACCCTGCAACTGGTGCTCATACCCAAGGTGTTGAAGGGATGTGGAGCTGCTGTAAGAGAATGTTGAGGGAGGAGAAGACTATGCACTCGAAGTTGTTCGATACATACCTTCCTGAGTTTATGTGGAGGAAACGTTTTGGAGGTCGTCTTGCATTTTCAAATATACTACAACACATTGCTGAACAGTACCCCGTTTAGGTACATGTGTATATTGTATGCAATTGTGACTGCTCGTGAGAGATGATGTTGGAACGCTTCATTCCTTGCGCATGCGTGCATGCGTGCATTATGCGTTGATTAATACGCGTTGATTAATAGAAAGAATGTGTGAATTAAAAGGTGTCCCGTAAGAAGATAAGTGCGAGGGGGGTATCTAATCTGCAGTGTAACCCCTTCACTAAGTAACATGCGGCAATCTAACCTGCACTCGTGCATTCAGTACATGTATATTCGCTCAAACTTTTTTTTAATTGTTTTTTTTTGTTGTTGCACATGCGCGTGATCATACCAATGCATGCTATTAAATCATTCAGTACCGTTCAGAGTATTAACACACTTACACGCTTGGCCCGGGCACCGCGAGCCTCGCAGTGGCCGACTTCGGGCAGTATCTGCTCAGATGGCCGATCTCTCCGCAACTGTAACAGGAACCAATCCTCCCTGGGGGAGCCGCGCCATGCCTCCTTGTCTGTTGAGCCAGGTCTCCCATCAGCGGTACCGGTGCGGCATCGGGTGTTGCGCACCTTGGCTTCTTCTTTGTTGCTCTCTTAGCTGCTTCTTTTTCCGCCCTCAACAGCCTCTTCTCATCGTCGGAGTCCAGCGCCAGCTCATCGTTCTCGTATGCAGCGATCATGTTCCAATCATGCTCCGATCTATCCGCGATCTTTATTAGCCTCAACCTGTGTGCGAGCAATGCTTCTCCTTCCTTTAGCCCTTTTAGTGCCGCTGCGACCCTCGTCCCCTCCACTTTCTCGGTTTGCCAGGCTGCATCCCTTACGTGCTCCAGCACCTCCTCCACGAACATATACTGCGCCGCATTTCCTGGTCGTCGAAAAGCATGTGGTCGCTCTTGCCTGGCACGTTTGACGGCCAATCGGATAAGTTCCTCTTTCTGACCCGAGATTTCTTCCTTAAATTCTCGCAACCCCGTCATGAATTCGGTCATCTGAGTTAGGACGGCTTCCGCTTGCGTGTGCGCCTCCTCCGCTTGGTTGCCTTCTTCGCGATTAGCCATTCGATCTTGTACAGCACAGCAGCGATGCACACTTGCACAGACGCCTAGATTGAACCCAACTGAACTGACAGACAATATATACCACACAACACGTGGCCAAAATATGCGTACGCATCTCATCACCTACTTAACAGCTGAACACATGGCTATTGCACCATCTCTTACCTAGCACCTATACTCAACAGCTAAGTACATGACTACTGCACCACCTCCCCCTCCCTCCCTCCCTCCACACTATCCTATTATAACCAATGGTCATTACACTTTGCTACATTCATATAGGAGCTTATTTCGTTCCTCAAACGACAGAAAAGTGTATTAGAAGCACACTGTTCAATAGAGCGGCGGCAGAACAACCACATGCAGTGCACGTGGTTTCGGTGAGGCTAATGTACATCCTGCATGCTGGCATTTGAGCAGAAGGGAGCATCTACATCAGTACACGTCATTGTACAAATGCTTGATATTAATTTTGAAGTGTTATGGTCTATATAAGCATAACTGATTAACCACAAGTTATTTCTTCGACGAATCAAGTTGTGAGTATAGCTGGATCAACTGGCTATCAGAGAAAATCAAGAGTTATAAAACCATTATGGTTTTTATGGTCAACAAGTAATAAAAACATTCTCTACACGAGAAGGTTGGTGGTATATAGGAATCAAAGGTGATGGTGGTGTCAAAAGCAAGGGAACAAGGCTTCTGATTGAAAAGGAAAAATGAAATAGACCTATATTAGCAGCATGTTGTCATATTTAAATTTGCGTGCTAATATAGGTCTATTTCATTTTTCCTTTTCAATCAGAAGCCTTGTTCCCTTGCTTTTTACACCACCATCACCTTTGATTCCTATATACCACCAACCTTCTCGTGTAGAGAATGTTTTTATTACTTGTTTCCTAAATTTTTTCTGGTGGATTTGGTATTGTATTTAGTTCTTGAATCGCATAGAATCAGGTAGCATAAACGTCAACTTGCGCGATCATGACAGGTTTATTTTAGAATCTGCAATTTTGTTGACCAAATATTACACTAGTCCCCAGACTATCTCCATTGAGGAGCAAAGGATTGATAAAGGTTAAAAGCGAAGCCATATAATACATAAGATAAATGTACTCTACGTAAACTGATCTCACGCTATAATCAGATAAACCATGCACCACAATACATGACCAAATTGACGTAAGCAACTTTGGCGTTATACACACATTTCAAACAGCGCATATTACTATAAAACGGAGAGACGCAGTATCTACCGTTGTAACTAAGCTATTCCTTCCATTTTAGCGATATACCATGCATGTTCATAATTTATCGATCCAACATTTATCGATGCCGTAACGTACCTTTGGGTGGTCATTTTGTTGTTCTTTTCGGTACCGCGCTTGACATACGCACGTTTGGCAGATCTGGCAGCTTATTTCCACTTTTAAATGCTCCAGTTGGAATCAGAATTGTCCTTGAGATTGCATGGTAAAACCATCGAATTTGATATCGCTGGTTGTATTATACTGGTGCGTCATGAACATTGTGATAGCTGATGTAATGTGCTATTTGTAGATCAACACCAAATAAGGTACAACTAGCTTCAGCTAATTGTCCGATCGGTAAGGCGTCTAACAGATACCTGAAGATTACATGCGGACACATCCTGAAGCGATTGGTACACATGGCGTGCTTTACAAACGTTTCTGTTGTGAGTTATGCTATCCCGAAGGAAGAAGAAGAAGAAGAAGACGGCGACGGAGGAGAAATTTTAGGTGGGACTGGTTACGGACGATGGGGACGAGTATGTTTGTTCTCTAAAAGTACACCGTCTTATGACACTTATATAACGCAGAATTGTTCTCCTTTTTGATATTGCTCGATTGCGACTAAGAGCGAAGTGACCCGACTCTTGGCTGTCCCGCTAGACGCGAGTGACGTTTTTTTTAATGACATTCATGATACTGCAGGATTCCTATATGGAACCTACTCGCGTAGGTTCCGATAATCTCTACTGTTGTGATCCTTAAATAAGGATGTGCCACTTCCTCCCTGTTTTACCACATGGACATTGATCATATTTAAGGTTTTTTATGGAGGCTAATCAGTATACAATTGACCATAACCATTTTAAAAATCTTACTTACTTGGTTAGCAAAAATATTGAATGTAAAAGATGATCCTTATTTAAGGATAATGACATCCTTAAATAAGGATTTTTCCCTGGAGATAAAACATTAAGGCTTAAAAAACATTTGCTTCTTTCTCCTATTTGGTCCAGGCTAAATCTCAGAAACCCAGAGAGGTCATCGGTTAACTATTGCTTTCCCTGATCGCTCATAGTCCAAGGATGGTGCCTACATAAAAATATTCTTTAAGGTAGTTTTTTTTAAATAATTGAAGTCACACACATTAAATTTAGTTTTTTATGAGCATTATTAAAAAAACACAATAATGCACACACCAAAATAACACTTGATAAATTGGCACGTTCATTTGTACTATAATAGAAATACCCCCTGGTTTACATAATGCAGCCAAAAATGTCAACAAGCCATAGTTCAAATCTGGTTAGTGTTTCAGAGTGCAAACTTAACGCATCTTGTGGTTCATCTGGAGCCAGAGATGCAGGTATCATTCCCTGAGCCAGAAGATAATCAAAATTATTACACTGCACGAAAGTTTGGTTATATATAATTACTACTGGTCAAATGTGGTGCAAATGTAAATGTGTTCGGAAATATGGTATATGTGACATTTCCGCTATTGTAAATGAATCTTTATATTTCCTGTTGTGCTGATGTCGCATACCATATTTATGAACACATGTGCACCACATTTGATCAGTAGTAAATATATCGTAAATCCAAACTATCATGCAGTGTTACCCGACTCACTTTCATAGAATTGGCTTGTATTCTTACAATGATGACCACGAGCAACTTATCTTGTGTTGCAGCAATCATTGCTGACACCAGATTGGCAAGTACTGCACCGCTAGTTCATTTCCCTTTTCCATCGAAGCAACCTGGAGCCAGGTTACATCATTTGTGCAGTCTATTAATTAAAGTTATTTGTGAGCATTCAGTAGGTACAGTAAGCCTGAAAATGTGGCTGTGAAGTATAAACTAATATTTAATTCCTACAGAAATTATACATACCTTGACTAACATTAAAAAATATAAGAAATCATGCTAGAAGAAAGTGAACTGGAAATAATGCAGCACATGGCAACTTTGACATGTAGTAATGAATGGTTATTAGTGTTATTGATTGAGTTATATATATAGGGTCGAGGCAGCAAAAAGGGACCTAGCACATATTATAAAAATTCCAGGAAGGAGCATCAAAGTCCACGTGAGCAATACAAATGTACGCGTAATTAAAAAGAGGACCCTGTAACTCCATGAGGGACAGACTAATTTCCAGTGCATAAGAAAGTAGTTGTAGAGAACATAGCTTGTGTGCCTCCCTTAGGTAGGTACTGAATTTATAATTAGCCATACATTTCAATGCGAGTGTTACTTTTCCTTCGCTTGTCTGGAAAATTTGATAAAGTATCGTAAGGGTGATTTTGCTGGACACTGTTCCATATATTGTTAAATCAAAAACACATTTTAATCCTGCAAACACCAGAATTTGGGCAACATTTCACATAAAAATATGAAATTCAGTGATGAAATATTAACAATTAACAGGATGTAAATGTGCATTTAAGCAAGACATTCTGTGTGTTACATGCATTAAGAATTATAATCAATCTGTATGCATTCTGGTGCTTTATTGCATGTATGCATTAAAGTGATGTACATTTACTATATGTACGTCTACATGTAGGATGGAAATACTGCATTACATTTGGGTGCAGAGAATGGTCATGAAGGATGTGTACGACTCCTCCTATCTACACCAGGCATTGATGTTAACCTTAAGAACAAAAGAGGCCAACCAGTCTTGCAGCTGGCTACTGAATATAACATACTAACAATGCTTCAGAAGTATACTACCAGCTGTGAAGCCTTCCCTGTTCACACTTATGGAAAAGTGATCATGTGTGGGGATAGTGGTGCTGGGAAAAGCACACTGACAAAGGTCAGGCACATAAGTATATGAATTTGACATGAGTTACACATATTTTCTGCAAGAACTGTTCTATAATGGTCCTTGGTTGGGGCAAGAACTGTTCTATAATTGGGGCATGTGATCACAAAGCATGCTGTGGATGGGTGATGGTATATTGGTGTGCATTAATTGCCACCACTAATGATTGTTTCCTGCTGCAGGGAATGTAACAAGTGGGAGTAGCATAGTATCTTTTTTACCACAATGTATGTAAGCTATTTGAACCCAAACTCCATCCTTTTCCTAGGATATAATAACTTGGATTTGCATTTGCTCTTTAACCCTGTACCAGTGTGTTTAGATGTGGATACATGTCAGTATAAAATCACTTTTTATGCAGACCATTATCAATTGTTCACAAAAAGGAATTTTTAAGGTGAGCACATGTCAATGTAATGCTGATAGCCATGTCTGTGTGGTCATACTATACTGCTAGCATGTGTAGCTACATCATGTACATGCAAATGTGCAATTGTAAATTCAGACACCTACCCTGAAATCTGGGATTGTAATCCCCTACCCTCAGTCCAAATACATGTACACTGGCATCTCTCTCGGCAACTTTCTCGTCTGATCCTGATAGCAATCCCTAGCATCCTACATTTACCACCTTTAAAGGTTCCCACAGTGTGTATAATGTCATCTTCATATGCCTTTTGAGACACTATTTAGGCTTACCTTCTATCACCATTTTATCCCTTAATACATGTTCATTGTATGAGTTACCTGCACATGCGCGCACTAGCACATGCTTAAGCAGACGCAAGTTGCAATCTGCGGTTTGACGTAAAAGACGCTAATGGATTTATCCGACAAACTAACCCAGTTGGCTCTCATCCAACTCAGAGTGTATACCTTTAAGAATCTGAGCAGATGGCTTGGCTGGCACTTTGTATTCAGGCCCCTCACTTGGGGTAACACCGAGGTTTATACTGAGCTGCGCATGCAGAGAATGAGGGACCTATTCACAATTTCAGAACATGTACAGCACTCAGAACAGAGGACATCATTGTCACAACATTTGATGGTGGAGTGTGACCTTTCCTTGTCAACGAAAGTGAGTCCCCTATGTTGCTGTGATGTTTTGCCTAGGGAGTTTACCATGCAGCAGCCGGCCGACCTCAAAGACTCCACAGTTCAAGCACTCACTTCATGGAGCAGCGCAGCATTTCATGTCGTACATATGGACACTGTGAGAATGCCTTCCTTCAGTGACAGCAACCATTAGCCACTTTACCTGACCTAGCTACTCTGCATTAGTACATCTTTACTCAAAATGAAATACTCCCTCGTTTTGTGGTCTGTGAGGTCACCTTCATTGAGCCTTGGGGATCAAACATTGAGAACCTTATGCAGTGTACTAGCCCGTCCATCCACACTCCCCAGGTTCACGTGAAAACCTGGCATCCCTCAAACTGTAGATAGCTGATATGTTAAATCTCTTGCCCCGGGCACCTACCAAAGTGCAATATGCTAAGTAATGTTAAACTGCAAACAATAAAATTCATCCCCAGCATAACCATATATCGAGACTCATTATCATCACTGTCTTTCATTCACGACTCTTCTTTCTCCATGTTTATCTCTTTCCACTCACTCCATCTCCAGCTGGAAATGCCTCATATCCCCCTCACCACCACCACCTCCCCCACTGGGTATCACAATGAATCACATAAATTTAGTTCTACTACAGTACTGGTCATAATAAAAGTCACGTTCCGTTTTATGGAGCGCCAAATGCGCCAAAATTCATCAGTTTTATTCGCAACATTCCGTAATGCCATTTGTTAAGTTGCAACTGCTTATCGATTGCTTTTGACAATCGCAGCTATGAAGCGCCGTTTGGGACAAAATTCACATTTTCCTGTCGATGCGATACTTTTTTAAAATCAGTGTGAACTTTATCAATTGTAGCGACCGCTTTTCCTATCTCATCGATCGATCTTATCCATCGATCTGGTAATAATTTCTCTTAGTCAGTGGCGGCGGAAGGGGGGGGGGGGGGGGGGGGCTGGGGGGTCTCGAGCCCCCCACAATAATGACATAGGGGGGGCTCAGCCCCTCCTAACCAAACGACAGTACAATTGTTATAGACCTTAATTATTCACGCGCCATTTTGACTTAATTATTGTGTGACAAAATGTGACAATTATTAATAGTTAACTGGCGGATCCGAATGGCGCAGTCGACATAAGATGCCTATTTTGGTTACGATGAAGGTAGTTCACAATATATACACACAACAAACGTGAAATAGTGACTGGAACACCGAACAGGGTAAACTGAAACATCAGAGCTCCCTAATGAATGCCATCGCTCTCGTTTTGGTCTGAGTCCAAGTTAAAATTTCCGGGGCATCGATGGAATTCTAAATTGAATAACTCTGCATCAGAACGTGATACAAAAGTGCTGTAAGGTGATGCGCACTTTAGGACCTTTCTAGAATGATATTATATTCTTCTTTGTGAATATATATTTGAATACAAGTTGCAAAAGGGAACACAGTTTGCCGTATTCCATCCACCCAAAAATGGAATTATGCCTGTTCGCTAAGTACAGGTAGGGCTAAACTTTATTTTGGCGCACTCTACGCACCGTAAATAACCATGCTGTTTTAAACCTTATATTTTAACCGCTTCTACCGACCACCAGAGGGAAAACAAGCCATTGCATAGCGTACAGCCTCGATCGAAACACAGAGCGACTCGTTGCACAGAGATCTTACATAATTCTTCACCTTTGAAGGTTTTAAGCAAGCTATGATGATTTGAAACCCATCGGTACTCTCGCTAACCTCGTAAAACAGTCAGTCGTAAAGAAATCACAAGTGGATCACATGACAATAATTATTCAAAATGGCGCGTGAATAAGGTCTATACTTTGCCTGCGAGATCGCTCGCGTATATACCGTTATCAATTTATATTATGACATCCAGAAAAGTTTAGATCTGTCGCCATAGAAGACCGCTCGATGTAATTTCTTACCCCCCCCCCCCCCCCTACCCCCGGCAGACGAAAAGAATATGGTAAACAAATGCCCCCATTGAAATTCATGAATTTAATTATCCTCGCTTTTGGAAGCCCCCCCCAATCATATATACCTTCCGCCGCCCCTGTTAGTGGCTACTTCCGTCGCATTTTTTGTATCGCCTTATTAATCCACCACGCGGCTAAAACATCGCCTTCGATGAGCAAACTACGTTATCGAGCTAGGGTACAGCGATCGATCGGATACATGTATATAGCTGGAGCTATCGATTCAGTGGTAAATCATTTATAACATAGGCCTATTTCACGTTCAATAGAAACCCCTATATTTAATACCCTTCATACAGGATATTTTCAGGGTCCAGGCGGGAAGGGAGTGTGTATGTACATGTATGTGCATATGTGTGTGTGTGTGTGTGTATGTGTGTGTGTGTGTGTGTGTGTGTGCATGCGTACGCGCACTTGCGTGTGTAGGTGTGTGTGCAGTGTGCGTTCGCATGTGTGATCAAAGCATGTGTGAGTTTGTGTGGGTGTGTGTGTGTAGGTGTGTGGAGGTGCCCTCCCCTCCCCTTGGTAAAACTGATCCTTCGTAAGTCACAATGCCCCATTCATAGAAATTAATAATATAAATTTTTTAATTAAAATAAAATTAATGATGTAGGATTTGTAGACAGCAATTGAATAAAAAGTAAGGAAACATGGAATTACGGATATTAGGCATTCATTTAATTATAATTATTACAGACCTTCATTTAGCACAGAATTTCAAGGAGGTAGATTTGCTCCAATAATGTAGGTCTGTAATATTTATAATTAAATGAATGCCTAATATCCGTAATTCCTAAATGTTTCCTTACTTTTTACTCAATTGCTGTCTACAAATCCTACATCACTAATTTTATTTTTAATTAAATTTTTATATCTTGTTTCACACATTTTTATGCATGAGAATAAACGAAGGAGGAAGTATATATGCATATTGAGGCATGTATTCGGCAACCTTAGAATCATACTCTATCGTAGCACAAGAGATTGTTTGATCTGCTCACATGCGATCGAACAGTAGGCAAGGGTGGTGTGCAATGGGTGGAGCAGGTCACCAGCTAGGTGCTGTACATGTAAGCCTCTGGTAATAAGCTAAATTTATAAGCATGTATTATATCAGAGATACATGTATTGAATAATCGTGCTACTGTGCCGTGTCATGCAAGATTATTACTTCGCATGGCGAGGTAACAATTCATCCCGGCGCAATCACATGCATGGTCTTAACTAAACTGTCTTAACTTGGTCGGAAGATCGGTACGGCGCAAACGGTAGCCCTGCTATATAGCATTCAAAAAACATTAGTTGTAATTGTAAAAAAATATACGTATAGTGTTTGGTTTAAGGTGAAGTCCACCCCTCCCCCTTCCTCGTCGCCTTCTATACGGCCGAGCTCCGGGAGGCCCCCAGTATGGATGTGAGGAGGCCATAGAGCTGGCGGGAGTGGCGGAGCGAGGGCAAACAGAGCTGGAGCCAGCGGCGGAGCTGGGGCAAACAGAGCAGGGGCCAGCAGTGGCGCAGGTGGGAGCAGCGGAGCTGGGGACAGTGGTGGAGCTGGGGCCAGCAGTGGCACAGGTGGGAACAGCGGAGCTGGGGCGAGTAGAGCTGGGGACAGTGGTTGAGCTGGGGCCAGCGGAGCAGGGGCAAGCAGGACCGGAGCAGGGACCAAGACTGGTGAGTAGGGAGGGCCCTCCTCACCCGAGTCATCCAGGGCGACATCAAATATATTCGCAGCTTCTTCTTCCGTGACCTACAAGGGTAATAATATATATAGACATAATGCCATGCATGCAAATCCTATGTACACATGCATACCTCTTCCATATCTTCAGTAAAGATATATTGTAAAGAGTGAGTGAGAAAAGTTGCTTTATATAAACCAAAACTGATCTAATACGAGGGAAGGATTAAATTATTGGAACGGCCTCCCATGTGTTGAACAAACCAACTATATATGCAGTGGTGGGGGTGGGGCTGAATTAAGACAGCCTGCATTTCAAAAATGTTAATGGCTGATATATGTTAAACTGCACACAATCACATGTAGAGAGAGGCCTAGGGTTGCTGCCACTTTAAATTGACTTATGCATAGGTAAAAATATTTTTAAAATATTGTACTAATTGTAGTATACATAACTATTCCTCTATCTCACACAACATTGATTTCTCTCTTGTACCAGACGACATCAGGGAAGGATTACTCTATGTTGCATGTTTTCTCATAGCACCCCATAGTACATGTAAGACCACATGCTGGGCTATACCATATGTGTTAAGCACACAGGAAGGAGGCAGGCTTGCTGTGGTTTTATTACAGCTGCAAGTTGTATAAAAAGTTGACACAGAGGAACCTTTTCACATGCCTTGCAGCTATAGACAGCTAGACATTACATTACATGTAATCACATGCATGGGAAGGAGGCAGGCCTATTTTGAAAAGCACTTTGGAGCTGTAGAGAACTGATATAAGGGTTGGATTGTGGGTTAAGTATAACATATGATTGTGTGAACTCATATGCCTCTTTTTGGGGTGAGGGCCTATATAGACAGAGCCATTAATTTACATGGTACCCCAAGATCACAGCTGCAACCCTAATTGACCATTTGATAAATCTTGTAAAGGATAAATTACAATGATGTACTTGAGAACACAGGGATGTTCAGGTTTGCAGCCATAGAGATGTTAAGACCACATGCTGGGACACCATACATGGAATCATGCAGGAAGTTAGTTATTCCTGCAAAGCATAAATCACTTATCCAAATTGAAGCTGTAGCTCTTTTAAAAAGAGCTACATGTAATAGGTGACTTGTTCCAGCTGAAAACAGGAGAACATCATGGAGATGTTTTAGCAGCCATAGAAGCTATGACAAGGTTTTAGACCACACACTGTGCCACCATATATGGTATGGAATGCAGGAAGGGGCAGGCTTGTGGTTATATGGATGCAAAGTTGCAAGATAAATGTTGACACAGAGAAACTTGTTCACATGTCATGCAGCTGTAGACAGCAATACATAAACACATATATGGGAAGGAGGCAGGCCTATTTTAAACATAAGGTAAATATTTATTATATGCGCACCCTCGTTAAATTTAGATTTGTTATTCTGAGTGAGGTATGATTCTATTACCAAATTTTAAAGCATGAATTATTCACGCGCAAGGTATGGAGTACATGTATATGGGGCAGTGCAATAGAAATTTGGGCTTATGTAGGACAACTAAAAGAAAGTAATGCTTGCCATTGATACATATGACTAAATAAATATTCAGCGCTTTGTAGCTCTATGATACACTATTCAATTTTGGATGCGTAAGAACTTCAATTTGAAAAAAAAAATTGCAAAAGCCCAATTTTCTCTTGCACTGCCCCATATGAATTGTGGGCGTTATTCGTTTTCCTATCTACATGTAACTCGCAGACGACTCGCAAGAACACACGCGCACGATAGAATATATCGGTCCCTTGCGTGTAGGACATATTGCACCCAAACATTGCAAAAACTCCTACCTCATATAGGATTTCTTTTCCTGCGGATGTTTATCATTGAGATATCTCTCTTGGCCTTTGCATTTTCCTGATATTGATCTTGTTTGGAGGCTAAATCAGTTCTCGATTTTGATCATAGTAAGCCTTCACGCTATCCTTACTTTCCGGATCAAAGCAGTATTGGGCCTTCGCGCTCTCCTTCTTACTTTCCAGATCTAGCCAGTATTAGGTCTTCATGCTATCCTTCTTACTCTCAGGATCGGCTTTGTAGCGCTTCCTGTCGCAAGTCTTCTTTTTTTCATGCGCTTCTTGAAACTGTCATGCACGCTCCTCAATATCTTGCGACTCGCCAACACAACAGTCATCATTTAACTTTGCGATCTTCTTTGCACGTTTCTTTTCTCTTCGCGTGACGGCATTTTGAAGAAAACAAACCAGACACGTCAAGCTTATGGTACACCGTACAACCGTGACAATAAATGAATAGTAACTGTAGCGCACTATTATATGAAATATAAAACGTGTTCAACCACACGTTCCCGTCCACTTTTATGTCTTCCAAAGGCCGATAAAATCTGTTGTGTGCTATACTAACAAAACTAAGTTTGCTAGAGATTGAAATTTGTGTCAAGCATAACTCTCGTTACTAACATAATAAAACAAATCCAACTCGACAATAAGTTTCTAACTTGTTGGTTCTAGTGCTTCCACATAACGGCTAACATTTTACTTCAATCGTGACAAAGATACAATGCAATAAACCTCTTATCCCAGCAAATCTTATCAGGATGGAGAAACATTTTTCAGGTTCGAGTGTGGGAACGAGAGAGCTGAACTAAGCGTCGGCAGTTTTATTACATTGTACGTAATTGTTGGCTGTGTCCAAATACGCTCGCTAAAGTCCAACTGATTCTACGGTGCAACGGCAATTAAATAGTGGAATCTGGTGTTTATCTAATCGTATTCATCACACTTCAAATCCTACATAACTAACGTAGGTCCTGATAACGAGGGGGGGGGGGGGGGGGGGGGGGGGGGCTAAGTAATCTGTATGGATCCCATCGTCCAATACTGTAGAGCTTGAAAAGAGGATTACAAATCTCCTTTTAAAATAAAAATCTGACTTGAGAAAAAAAAGGTACGAGGGATTTAAAAAGGAGGGCTTAGGGGTACCACCCTACGCCCCTTACATTTTCGTTGTTTCACTTCAGATTCACGTGTAAGTCACACCGATCGATTCCTCGCAGTGTAAGTAAATCATTAGCACCCAAGTACAATCTGTAGACCCTCGCTAAAACATAGAGCGATGTAGTTAAATTTTTAACCCGGCCGTTCTGGAGATACGTGTGGTAGGTTTAATTACCGGGTTAAAACATGCTCAAGGCTTTAGCGAGGGTCTACAGGTTGTACTTGGGTGCTAATGAGTTACTTTCACTGCCAGTAATCGATCGGTGTGACTCCTACGTGAATCTGAAGTGAAACAAAAAAGATAAAAAAATGTAAGGGGCGTAGGGTGGTACCCCTACGCCCTCTTTTTTAAAATCCCTCGTATCTTTTTTTAATCATAAATCAGATTTTTATTTTAAAAAGAGATTCGTAACCCTCTCTTCAAGCTCTACAGTATTGGACGATGGGGTCTATACAGATTTCTTTGCCACCCCCCCTCGTTATATAATATTATTAATTTCACTGAAGGGGGCATTGCGACTAGCAAAGGGTCAGTTAAACCAAGGGGAGGGGAGGGCACCTCCATACACCTACACACACACACACACACACACACACACACACACACACACATACATACACACTCCCTTCCTGCCTAGACCCTGAAAATATCCGGTACGAAGGGTATTAAATATAGGGGTTTCTATTGAACGTGAAATATAGGCCTATGTTATGTATGATTTACCACTGAATCGATAGCTCAAGCTATATACATGCATCCGATCGATCGCTGCAGCCTCGATAGCGTAGGTTGTTCGTCGAAGGCAATGTTTTAGCCGCGTGGTGGATTAATAAGGCGATAGAAAAAATGCGACGGAAGTAGCCACTACGAGAAATTATTATAAGATCGAACGATGAGATAGGAAAAGCGGTCGCTACAATTGATAAAGTACACATCGATTTAAAAAAAGTATCGCATCGACAGAAAAATATGAATTTTGTCCCAAACGGCGTTTCATAACTGCGATTGTAAAAAGCAATCGATGATGCAGTTGCAACTTAACGAATGGCATTACGGAATCATAGATTAATGACTTACAGATACGGGATTGGAAACGCTGTACATTGCACGATTCTATCATCGTTTCACGTATGCATGACGTCATATTTAATGCGCGTAATAGAGTATGAATGATGAACTTTCGATTCATTCAAAGAACGTAAGCCAAACCACATCTATAAGGTGGACCAGGTATTGTATCCAACTTCTTTAGGTTCCGCTAACCATTTAAAGACAGCAGTAGAAGCGGTACAAAATGAGAAACAGTTTGAAGTCGAGTCTGAGTACACGTGCACAGCTATCAAGACATCACTTACGTTACAACATGCCCGTACCCACGGGGGGTGCGCAGGGTGCTGAAGCACCACCCCGCCGGACTAGGAGGTCCGCTTTGGCACGCATGAATACCAGCCCCGGATCCAGCATAGGCTCGGGGGGGGCGGCCGCCCCCCCCCATTCATATGAAATGCCGCCCCCTGGGACCAATTGCCGCCCCCCCCCCCCCCCCCCCCGCGCTCCACTCCCCACGCACTATCACGCACGCGCGCACAAACGACGATATAAATCATCGTACGGCAAGCAGCCCCCCCCCCCCACTTTTCGTGAAGCAGACAGCACCCCCCTCTCCCACTCGCTTTTTGCATCGGGCGTAAAGCGGACAGCAACCCCCCCCCCCCCCCCCCCCCCCGCTTTTCGTATCGGGCCAAAAACGGACAGCACCCCCCCCCCCCCCCCCCCGCTTTTCGTATCCGCCTCTGGCTTCGCATGCATTCATTGTCAATGTGCCGCCCCTCCCGTAATACCGCACCCCCCTTAGCCAAATCCTGGATCCGGGGCTGATGAATACATGTAATTAAGGTTACGTATTGTTAATTTCCATTTAACCACTAAATAATTTGCGGGCGAGTGCCCAATCTGACTGGGGGAACAATACACGCGGTACTCGTACTCAATGAACAAAGGTGTTGATAAGCTATTGGAAGACGCCCATCCTCTGGAACATTCTCTATTGAGCACTTATGCGGACTCTAGTCTCTATTGCAGGTGTAGTTATGCACGTGTCAGTCTAATAATACAAGTGTTCGTCCTGCAGTTGCTAGTGTTAGCGGCCCTATACGGGATTGCAGTGCAACCGTAGCGACGTGTGTATACTTCGTGATAGATACAATTGAATACGTTGTCCGCGAAGACCCCCGAGTCGTGCATATTCAGTAGCTTGATACTATATGGGGCGTCGTGAGCAGAGGGAAAGAGAGAGAAAAAGAGCTGCTTCAAGCTGCAAATCTATACAGCATTTTTTGCCTATAGTAAAAAAGAGCTGCAGTTCCGAAGGTCAGCCCAGTACTAGTCCCAGTGACCTTTCTTGTTCAACTTCTGTAAATGTTGTTTCTGATAGTGTACAGCATTCTTTTTAATTTGGTTCAAAATTCAACCACTTGTTGCACCACTAGTGATATCGTAATCCAGGTATCACCTACAATCACACCTATCGGTCCTGAATCTAGTGTAGGCTTATCTACTGAGCCATGTTCATCGTCATCTGTTAGCACTAGCATAATGTTAGATCCACAACTTCACCAGCCTCCTATTATAAGTCAATCGGACAGTTTTCACCCCAACATTGGAAAGATATATGCTGACTCTAAGCTGAGTTTTCTCAATTTTTGCAGTACCATTCAATCCTTATCAGCTTCAGAAAAGTATGCTTTGCTTAAAAAGCATGATAAACCTTCTGAGCATCATACACTTCCTTGTACTATGTTTGGGAATTACAATAGACAATTTCAGTTCAAATGGTTTGATATGTACCCTTGGATTGTGTATAGCACTGTAGTTGAGGGTGTCTTTTGCATTTTTTGCACACTCTTTTGCGTTAACCGTGATGGTATGGCCAGCCTTGTGAATAAACCCTTTTGTTCATGGAATAAATTTCATGAGAAGTGTAAAAATCATGGCAGCTCTAAAATACATCACCAATCAATGCTTGCAGCTGAAACATTTGTCAACAGTATAGAGCATCCGGAAACTGGGCTTATTAGTACAATGGATGCTAAGCGCATAGCTAATAGAGCCCAAAACAGGGTGATCCTGAAGTTTATAATTGAAGCTACTCTGTTTTGCGCTAAACAATGTATAGTATTAAGAGCGGATTGTGAAGATCTGGAATCTAGCAAAAATCCTGGTAATTTTCTTAGTATTTTAATGTCTATCTGCGCAAGCATTACGTTCCCCAGGGGTAACGCGTATAACATTATACATTACAATGTAGCAAAATTACACTACTCATATGCTCCATAGTGCTACATGTAAAAGTGCATAGTTTTAGAGTTTAGGTATGCCACGCTCCCTATGCCAATCCATGCAGCGAGAGCCTCTATCTGATGACATTCCACATACAGTCACTATTAAACCTTCAGGAGGTCGACTGCATGTTGAGCAGAAGTAGTGGCCATTGTTCTGCTCTTTGAACACACGTACACACACCAGGCACTTTCTCCTAGCCCCTCCAGCACTGCCCTGCTTTGACTCATACTGGTGTAGTGTGGTCAGGGGCATAAAGAGATGAGCTGTATCTGTAGAGGCACTTTCAGATTGTTGTGGTGACCTTAGGGACCTAGTATGGGGCGACACTGGAACACCATATGTGTTGGTAATGAGAGACAGTGCCAATCTCTCTGTGAATGTGCGATGTTCCATGCTTTTACCATCTTAATGAAGGGCTGAATACAGTAGGATGGCATCCACCTCCACCATTCCCAAAATGCTTGCAAAGACACGTTGATGCCATTTCCTAGTCTCCCAAGCTTCCTCAAGTGCCAGTGAACCCTGGCGAAGGTGGTTATGTACATCAATCTTGCTAGCACTATCAAAGTATTCTTCTACTATCTTGGGTCTTTTCACAGTCTTGTAAAATATCTCTGATGACTCTCCATCTTCAGACACACGGTATCTTTTCTTAATGTGTGGCTGGCCTTCCACTGTTGTCCCACATGTTGACAAGAACCTTTTTAGCGTCTTATCTTTCCAGCCCAGTGCAATCATTGGGACACCCTCAATTGTTGCAGTTGCAGCATGGTGGTCACCCCTCTGGTACTGACAATTGTCCAAGTACTTTGCAGGGAACTCTTTAGTTGCCCCTTTCACGATGCCCTGTAAGAACAAGCCCCCTTTTCCCAGCAATACAGCCACTGTTGTACTAGTGAATGCAGAGTCTGCCCTAACTATCCGATGGCTTCTGAAGTAGGGCTCACATAACTGAAGCAACCATGCTGTGCCAGCAGGGAGTGCTGACCAGTCTTTGTCTACCATATCACTTTTCTTTTCTTGTATCTCTAATCTCAGCATGACACCAGTCACACCATCAGCAAGGTTTTTAAACTCTGTGCCAACACCTTTTGGCTTGCGAATTATTTTTTGGGTGTGTGGGAGAGCATCTGGCATATCATCTGGCTTTCTACTAATCCAGGATGCAAAAGACTCATCTACAACAAGGCAGCTCGAAGGACGAACCTTATCAAGCCTGCGCTGATTGAAAGCATCAACAAGTGTGCGAACTGGGTGCCACCTGTCACTTTCATTGAAAGTTGAAGGATCATGAAAAGTCAAATAACGGAGAACAGTTTCGAACCATACCAAATCGATTTCCCCATGCTGGAGCAGGAAGGAGGCTATCTTCACTGTTTTCAACACTCCAATACTTGCGACGGTCCCCATATTGATGCACAGTCATGCCATACAAAAACCCAAGCACCTTCAGTACCTCCTGCGGTGATGTTTCTGCCTGCCCAGCATCTTTCAGCACTGTTGGTATCCAAAATGCAAAATCATGCAGCCAGCATATGGGTTGGAAACATCATCAGGAAAAAGTCATACACAGATCTACTGGAAATGTGTGCATCATCTCCCCACAGAATCCTCATGCTGTGATGATCTCCATCGAAGTGGTTAGCAGTGATGGCATCAACTGCTGTCCATTGTATTCCATCCACAATGAGCGGATTATCGGAAGGGGCGGGTCTTGCTAGAGTGTCTTCAATAACGGGGTTCTCATCAGGAGCATCATCTGAAGACTCATTTTTATCTTCATCGTCGCTTGAACTGTTTATATCGTCATCTTCAGGCTCGAGATCGCGTGTCTCACGAGTGAGACTGCGAGCGTTAAGTAACATATCAATCTCAGGTTTGTCCCACCTTACGCGCCATTTTGCCGACGGTCCTGCTCCTACCTTTTCAGTTACCTTTCCCAGAGATAATCTATATATTATCTCTGCCTTTCCACGTAATTGGACCTTAGATGCCTGTTTCCCAAACTCGGCTGTAGCTTTTCTGGCACCAAGAACCTTTGTAGCATTTGCGCACACTATTACCAACACTCAAACCCTTCGCCATTATCGTCACGTACAAAGAATGTGGAACAAAAGAAGCATAGCGCAAAGCGCAGATATCACAATCACTTTTTAACCTCAGGCGGATGTTGGGATCAGAAAATAATGCCACGCAGTGGAAGATTTGTGCGTAGCCATTATTTCTAGTGAGAGCCAGAGGCCAGCAAATGTGCGTTACCCTTGGGGAACGTTCGTTCCCCAAGGGTAACGCGTGATCATTTAAACATTTAAAGCTCATGGCAAATCACAATGATGTTCTACATACTCATTTATACTCACCTGCAATGAAAAATGCTACCTACATATCTCCTATAACACAGAATGAATTACTTAATATAATGGGAAGGCATATTGTGTTGTTTGGAATTGTACAAGAGATCAAAACAGCTAAATTTAGCAGATGAAGTTACTTCACATAATACAGAGCATTTGGCACTTTGTACTCGTTTTGTTGATGCCAAGGGTGATATCAGGGAGGAGTTAATGACATTTTTGTCACTTGAACGTCTAACTGGGAGATACATTGCTGAGAAGACAATAGAATTTCTGAAGGATAATGATTTGAATGTTGAGAACATCCGTGGTCAGGGATATGATGGCGCCAGCAATATGTCTTCTGAGCGTGTTCAAGCACAAATGAAAGAATTGTCTCATATTGCAACATATATTCATTGTAGTTCCCATCAGTTTAATCTAGTTATAACTCATTCATGTATCTGAGCAGAAGTTCGTAATGTAGTTGATCAGCTGCAACATTGCTGTCACTTCTTCATGACAAGTCCGAAGAGAAGTGGTCTGCTAGAGTTGATTGTATCGAAGGGAGTTGTTGACAAGTGTAGACATAAGCCTCTGTTGGATCTATGTAAAACTTGATGGGCTGAACGCCATACAGCATACCAGCATTTTTACCAATCCTTTACCTATATTGTAGAAGCTCTAGAGTACATAGGATGCAAGCTGCATCTGCATGAATACGGAGAGTTGTATGCTGATTGGGATGTAAACTCTCGAAGTGATGCACAACAAATACTTCATGGCATTACCAACATTAGCTTCATTGTTGTTTTCTTGACAATCTATCGATACCTATCTCATTTATCTGGCATTAATATAAAGCTGCAATGAAGAGCCATAGATGTGTATGAAGCATTTGAGATGATTGAGGATATTCGGAAAGTATACAAGAATTAATGAAAGGGATAATGTGGATGGTGGTTTTCAAATAATATATGATCAGGCTGTAAGAATGGCTGATAAAGTGGGTTGTATAGTTTCAGCTCCTCGAACTGTTGTAAGGCAGCAGCATTGAAGTAATGTCTCATCTACGACCCCTATTGAACACTATAAGAGAAATGTTGCCATACCATTTCTTGACCATGTCCTCACTCATCTCAACGAGCAGTTTTCAAGTTTGTCAGTTAATGCTAGTTATCTGTTAACCATAGTTCCATCCGTAATGTTCTCCAAGCCTTCAAAACTGAGTGAAATCACTGCGCAGTATCAACAGGATCTTCCCTCCCCAGAGCTATTGGAGATGGAAATGTGCAGATGGAAGTGTAAATTAAGTACTGTGTCTGCAGATAAGCTTCCAAATTCACCATCAGAAGCCATCAAGGTGTGTGATGCACAGCTGTATCCCAATATCAGAATTTTTTTGCAAATTGCATGTACGCTACCGGTAACCTCTTGTGAATGCGAAAGAAGTGCAAGCGTCCTTAGGCGGTTGAAGAACTATATGAGAGCCACAATGGGTAATGAGCGATTGGCAAACTTGGCATTACTTCACACTCATTATGACCAGCATATAGATACTGAAAGGGTTATTGATATGTATGCACAGATGCATCCAAGAAGAATTGAATTGGAAATACTTCTATAGTCACTGATTGACTATTGATTTATATATTTTGTTCAATTATGTCTCTAAATGTGTGAATAATAGATTAAACCATATACTGAAGACTGAAGTACATGTTTATCAATAAACCAGCAGATGAAGCCGGCCAGCAAATGCATGATCTGAAAAATGGTCCTTTTTATCAAATTTCAGCACCCCCCCCCCCCCACTTTAAAAGCTGCGTACGGGTATGGTTACAAGAGTGGTGGAAACAGTCACTACTAATGAAGAACAGCTTGCTTGGTTTGCACATGTACTGATAGTGAGACTCAAGGCCTGTTTTGCGTGCAAATTCACAAGCATAGCGCTGAAGAGCCGGAACAAGAATGTGGGGTTGCTATCATCGTGTCAGAACAGCTGATAGATTTATTCATGACTGGCTGGCTTTTATAGCCCAATCTGTTGGAACAAAGGCAATTTCAGCCTTATACCAGTATGTTACACAGCATGTATTTGAGAAGCTGATCAAAATAGAGTACCCTGTTGAAGTTTGTGATCAAGACTCCGAGTCACATTTACGCCCTTTAAATAACGAAGAGCAGTGTGCTTTGCGTTATGTAGCAGGATATACCATTCGCATGGTGTATTTAAAAATGCAATCAAGTTCACAGCCCAAAAAGATAATTTGTATGTGCGTATGGATTTAGTAAGTGGTGGTGGATTCAGCAGTGATGATACTAGTGAGAGATGGATCGACATGATAAACAGAGGAGGCCTCTGGACTATCTCTGACCAAACATATCACATTTTTATGATTATGGAAGATGAAGTTAGAAAACACTGTAACTAGCATCTAAAAATTAAAGAATTATGCACTGCTACATGTAAACAGACTGTATTAAATAGTAATGATCTACTCTTCGAATGGTGTCTTATTTGTGCTATGGTTGAAGATGAGAAATCCAAAGCAGTGCTGCAGCAAATTGTGGACCTTTATATCACTATTCGAGGCTTTGGATTTGCCAGTTCCTTGCTAGAAATGTATAAACAAGCACAGCTAAAAACTACACAGAAAACTCTCTGGTTTCTTGGCTGACCAGCATCATGTTCCATTCACACTTTGCAAAACCATCCCTTTCATTCACATTGTTCTCCCACTCCTCAAGATATGGCAAGAACACTTCAGTCAACCACTTAAAAGATTAGTGTACATGTTATAGACTGCTTTGATTGTTAGCATCATATACCTTTAGCTTCCAATCATTTCCTGATCGGTATGGAGACCTAAATGGATTTCTGGACAACTTTCCTGCAGATATACGTGACGCATTAAGGCAATCAAAGAACTTATCAAACATGTCTGCGAAGTGAGCAGTTTGTGCTGCCTTGGATCCTACAGTCAACAGCAAACCTTTTGCCACAGAATTGCTAAGAAGCTATGCTAGACAATGTCCCATGAACTTGTGAATAAACTAGTATGTGTTCCATACCTGTGCAGCAAGGATCTTTGAGTAGCTGGTCAAATGGAGGTGTTCAAGTTTCAGTTTAGGTATTAGTGCTAAACCTGTACCTGTGTCGTCAGCCTGGGCCCTGTTCTTAATGTAGAGCTCATTAAGGTGCTCCCAGGAGACATCCATTCCATTACACTAGTGTTATAGAGAAGCATATACATGTGTACATGCTTTGCACTCATGAAAAGAAAGATATTGCACTTACCCATAGCCTTCGCTTGGGATTTGCCCAGCAATTCCTAATTGTCTTAATCAAGTGAGAAGGGTCCGATATAAAGAAGAGGTTACGCTTGGTGCCATCCTGGGCATAAGGGTTTACAACCTTATGCACGGGTATCTTGGACCTTACATCATGCAATCTGAATGGGCTGCGGTTGGCTGCAAGGCCATTGCAACAAAGAGCCAAGACCATGAATCCCATGTTCTCTAAGCGAGACACAGCATTCCACACCAGAGAAAACAGTTGATCTCCTGATACATTGGGTAAAAATTATAATATACAAAGCCTTTCTCATGATATAACACTTACCTGACACTTCAATGCATGGAAATTGAGCATAAGGGAATTGAAGATCAGTGAATAACCCTCTGACCATGAAATCTAGCATTGAGGTAGCATAAGGATCGAGGAGATCATCATTTGAAATTTGTTTCTCATACTCAGCAAGATGTGTGTTAATATCACTAATGTTGATAAATCCATTCAAAGCACCTTTTAAAAGTAACACTTAACTTACTACATATAAAATACTGTCAACTTACCTGTATGCTTATCATAGATCAGGTTCTGCTGTAAATGCATTTCATCCATAATGATTATGACACACTTGTCTTTCTCTGAGCATGATGATAGCTTAGCTGCTGCTCTTAACTGTTGGTCAACATCATTTGCAAATCCAACTGCGTAATATGTATAGTCCCTAAGTGTTCTCTGAGATGGGAGCATGATGGTCCCTGATTCTTGTATTAGTTCATATGCTGAGCTGAACAGGTGGCGAAGATAAAGACACCATCGTACCATGAGAGGCATCTGTCATTTATTAGTTCCTATATAGGAATTGACCCGGGTCGTGAGTATCATTTAAAAAACGTGACCCGTGTATAACTCGCGTACCTAGAAACGGATAGTTTAGCTCTTTGTTCCTATCGAACCAGAAGGCAAAGACGGTCATTTAAATGTTTTGATCCAGTCTTCAAACTGTTTCCTTCAAGAGAACAAAAAAAGTTCTGTTTCTCCTCGTCCCCAGGCCAATTCTTCTTCTTCTTCTTCTTTTTCTTCTTCTTCTTCTTCTTCTTCTTCTTCTTCTTCTTCTTCTCCTCCTTCTCCTCCTCCTCCTCCTCCTCCTCTTCTTCTTCTTCTTCTTCTTCTTCTTCTTCTTCTTCTTCTTCTTCTTCTTCTTCTTCTTCTTCTTCTTCTTCTTCTTCTTCTTCTTCTTCTTCTTCTTCTTCTTCTTCTTCTTCTTCTTCTTCTTCTTCTTCTTCTTCTTCTTCTTCCTCTTCCTCTTCCTCTTCCTCTTCCTCTTCCTCTTCCTCTTCCTCTTCCGCCTCCTCCTCCTCCTACTCCTCCTCCTCCTCTTCTTCATCGTCGTCGTCGTCGTCGTCTTCGTCGTCGTCTTCGTCGTCGTCTTCGTCGTCGTCTTCGTCGTCGTCGTCTTCGTCGTTGTCGTCTTCTTCTTCTTGTTCTTCTTAGATGCATGAATAAAGTATAAAACTGACATACGTAATCATTACATAATTTGTATTGTTAAATAGAAGCGTTCCCATGGCGACGTTTACATATATTTAGAATTGTGCAAACAAAAGAGCTAAACGAGACGACGAGTTAGAATTCTACCGCGTTCCTTACAGTGATCCCAAACTAAAGCGGGCGTCTGCTCGTGACGATAATCAAAGTGGGGGGGGGGGGGGGGGGGGGGGCACTATTACATAAATAAAAGTAGAGGAAACAAGTAAAGAAAAACATTCTATAACGAGAAAGTTGGTGGGATCTAGGAAATGGAGGCAATGGTGGTGTAAAAAGAAAGGGAACAAGATTTTGAGAAAAGGGTAATGAGACAAAAATCCTATGTTTAGCACGTGTAAATGTAACAGAACCAAAAGAAGTGCTAAATATAGGATTTTTGTCTCATTATCCTTTTCTCAAACCCTTGTTCCCTTCCTTTTTACACCACCATTGCCTCGAATTCCTATATCCCACCAACTTTCTCTCTAGTCAATGATTTTCTTTATTTGTCTTTAAGAGAAGCAGCCTGCATTTGACACTCCCAAAAGATACGCCCAAATGTGCCAGGTGGATGGGCATCACAAATCGCCTTGGCATTCTCTTTCATCACATGTAAGAGATCATCATGAAGTGCGCTGTCCTCTGTATTTCCTCTTTTTTTGTAGCTCCTTCCAATTGTTGCTTCAGGTTGGTGATTTGATGCTGGCAGGCTTTCCGTAGCTCATGTTCTTTATGATATCAGGTACACTTGTCTGGTAAGCTTAGGTGAGAGAAAGTAGCGTGACTGCTGGGATCAGTTCTCTTAGAATCATTTGATTGCTTGTCTTGACGGCTAATTAGGGCCCTTAAATTTGATCTATACGCCACACACCTTATGCATTTCTCTGTTGTGCTGACCAGCAGCTCACAGTCACTACTGCGAATGGTAGAGTGTATGACGTCAAGATAGGCTGCACAGTTGGTACCTGTTTGAATTAAACATCTCTACACTTGATGAGAGGTGTGGCCAGTACCTGATGCATTCATGATTTTTCCATCCTTTGATGAAATGTATGTCAGGAACTTGTCATTATTATTGCCACAGCATAAATGGGCAATAAAGCCAGAAGTGACTTGATTTCAGCAATGTTAGAAAGGAATATGGCTGAAAGTGCTAATACTTGATAGTACTTTCTTCCCATCCATCTGCAAAATAGTAGTAAGCTATATGAACAGTTCAGTAGAACATATTTCACTGTACCTGAACATGCCAGCTCATGCTCTCATCATGTATCACACATCGAGACAATAGCAAGATGCCATCTGGATCTTTACCAAATGACAAATCTGCAACCTTGATCCAACCTAAAGCACGTCAACCATGGTGGTCATCATGTTGCGTCTTTTAAGCCACATATTTACCTGGTGGAAAAAGTGTCTCCACAACGGCAACTTCACTCTTCTGCTGTAGGAGTTGGAATACTCTAGCATTCTTCCAGAATTCAATATCAATATAAACCGTCTGTGAAGTACATTGTCTAGTAGCACCTTTCGTATTTGCGCTTTGATGCTAGGCGACCTTGTCGTTACATGACCTGCACGATACAACCATAACATTATATACATAGACCAAGAACGCGATCATTTATGTGCATAGTGGGCCATATATCTTTAGAACCAATATGTGTAGAAGACTTTAACATACACCACGCAACCGATCGACCTTAACCAAAAGCCATAGTTTTGTACCATGACAAAACAACAGCCTGCGAGCTGCTGGAGGTTCAAAACGCGCATGTTTGAGTTTGAAGCTCTGAATCTCTTTTTGTGTAACAACTACAAGTTTGCAACAAACCCTACGCAACACTACCATCTCTGCCATTGCTATGTAACGAGGTTTCAACGCTTAAAGCTATTCTGTGTCGCCACAGTAATCAGTGCAAAAATTTCACTTCCTATTCGCATGACCTGATACAGCCGTTTAACCATCACATAAAGCACAAGGTTTAAAAGCCGAATCATTTGAACGTGCTTTCTGATTACACAAGTTTCCACACGACTTTTTATATCGTCAACTGCTTTCTTGTACCTTTGCTGTCTCTGTTCAGGACAGTTTCTTCACCTCCCCTTGACAACAGCCCGCGCTTTTTTATGCGAAACGATGATGGAACATCCATACGTACTATATCTACTAGCGTATATAGCGTTTCCAATCCCGTATCTATAAGGTCATTAATCTATGGCGCTCCATACCGTTTTAGTGCTACGATTGTAGCTCTAAGATATGGCTTTTGGTTTCGTTTTGTATTGGCATCGTAGATTAGTAGCTATTCCTATTCTTCAAATATGATTAACACAAAAGTTGTTAATTGCAGCGGTTTAGACGTTTTTGAAATGTTAACAAAACACATTCGCATCGCGTGAAATGTTGTAGATCATCGCTTGGACAGCGCTCAGTTCGATTAAGTGTGGCTAAAATTAAAAGCGGACTCATCTGTTATATGATGTCATCCACTTATCCCTTCGAAGGGGGGGGGGGGGGGATTGTGGGAACTCAAAGAGGAGATGTATAGAAGTACATGTAACGGTCAAAGCGAGCGATTATTACTGTAGGGGCGGAGGCATAATTACTTAAAGGTATTTAGTGAAACGGTTCTTTCCGAACGAGCTTGTTCAGTTTTATACGCTACGTTAGAATTCCTTTGCTCAATCCTTTCAGCGATCTACGCAGCGTCATCGTTTTGTTACCGCGTGCGTTACTATAAAACCGGTGTAAACGCACTTCGCGGAACTAGTTAACACGTACATATGTGACAGAAAGATCATCGTTTTATCTTCGTGTTCTACTGCACAGTGCTACGATCGTAGCACTAAAATGGAACGTGACTTATTAAGATTGAGCTCAATTTGATGCCATTTTCAACAGTATCTGCATTGTTGCAGCAAAGATATGCGCTAACCAAGTAGTACAAAATCAATTACCCAGGTGGACGTAAAGGCAAATAAATGTGAGATGGTGCAACAGTGTCTGAGAAAGTAAAGCAGGGATTAACATTAAGTAGAATGACCCTGTTGTGAGCAACAATGAAGCTGTGTAAAGAAAGATGAAGGAAAGAAATAGTTACTTCAGATCAGTGAGGAGAACCATGGTGCCTGAAGCTGGAGTTGCCAGCATACCCGCACAAAGTTCAGCTGCAATTGTGACCAAGGATCACCATACAGTAACTGCAAACTCTTTCATGAAGCCAGCCACATCATGTAGTGGCCAGCAATGCACATGCACATCATATTATTCATGGACTGAGTATATACAAAACACTGAGCAAGTACACCGTTTTTAGTAAAAATTCATGAGGTTAAAAGTTCAGAGTACAACCAAATATTTCTCGTCACTTGGTTTGTACCAGGTCCTACACATCAGCTTCAAGTGGGCCAATGCACAGCACATCACTAGGCAAATTAAAGTTTTCCTATTGGTATACATGACATGGGTTAATTCTTATATAGGAACCAGCGGTGGACGTATGAGGGGGAAAGGCAGGGGAGGATGAGGTTTGAAAAGATTAATTCACTGCATCTATCGATGTGATTGCCTACTAATTGTATGCTATGAGTAATATTATTGAAGGGCTGAGAGAGGGGCTTGAACCCCCAACCCCTCCCGTACATCCACTACTGATGTACGAGAGCTGTCTACATGTACATGTACTGGTAAGAACTCCTTCAGATACAAATAAGGACAATCGTCAACTCATTGAATACCTTACAGTACTGTAGGCATTCAATCTATGGGCAAACATACATGAACCAAACTTGTTTTGACCTGATAAAGTGCAACAGTGAGAACCAAAGCATAGATTATGGTTGGAAATCAAACAAAGGGTATAAAACAAATCGCTTTGGTCTCGATGGACTTCACAAGTAAACTGTTAGTACTAACTCACTCTAGTACACAGGTCCAATTTTTCAATGTTTTTCTTCCTGTCATTTATAGGATACATTTTAAATGATGCTGTTGTACCAAAACCTGTGGCATTTTGCACTGAGACACCTCAGAATCATCTGACACTGACAACTAACCACACACACCCCACCCCAGTACAGAAAAAAAATGTTTTGCCATTCACTGTTTAAACGGATTTATTCACACTAAATGCTATGGACAGTCATGTGCTAAAATTCCTGTTACAATTGACTAAACCTTATACTGTGGATAGTTTTAAAACATGCTGTGGAAGTTAACCTATTGAATAAGCTGTTAAAGGATATATTGTATAGTTGAGAAAGCGGGCCTGTTGTCATTGGTAGATGAATTAAGCAATGGAAGGAAGATGATAGGCACCTCAGATGGCGTCAGCATGAAGGTTTCTGTCCACTAGTCGAAGAAGAGCCAGATGGACAATGGGTGATACGTGATGCTACCAGAGGAAATTCTCACAGATAAGGAACCAATACTCCCTGACCAGAAGTGGTTTCAGTGACAGTCCGCAAAGAGGAACCAGAGCTGGATTCTCAAGGTAACCCGTCCCCAGTCCATAATCCTGCGAAGGAGCAAAGTCCCTCAATGTGTTTAAAACAACACATCGCCAAGCAGAGTGTTATGGATGAAATGCCACTAGCTGAACAGGAGGGAGGGGTGTGTGAGCCTAGGCAATGGATATTGTATTGATATGACTATGTGGTCCTGTGGACAGGATGGGGGCTGTCAAACTAGTTTGTAGGACTAGTACTCTTGCCAGATATGTTTTAGGTTGTTAGGTCCATGTGGATGGTTATATTACTATTCTGGAATAAGAAGTAATTAACTTCAATGCTGGTTACCGTCTCGTGCTGTTCATGTGACTTGACAAAACTTTGCTCTAGATACTAGACTATAAAACATTCTTGTGTGATCAGATTTTCATTAATGAATCCAAATAAACAAACTAAAATGTTTCCAACTATCACAGCACCCACTGTGTTGCCTCTTGCAACGACCACCAATTCGTTTCAGAAGTCCTAAATAAAGAAAGTATGAAGACATTAAGTTCCATGAAAACTAACATGTATATAGTTCCAATAATGCAGCTTAACCATTTTATTCTATATAGATGTTGTGATGTAAATTTATTTATACTCACAGATATCATAGACACGTGTCACTATGTTCCTTTCATTTACTCATCAACAACAGCAATTCTTTAGGTTTCGTACAAAACCAGTGAAGGCCCTCACGGCAGGTATTGTGTCACATCGAGTTAAGAGTCCCAAAGCAAGCATGACAATTTACGACCTAGCTGGACACGAAGAATATCATAGTAGTCATTCCTCCTTATTAGAGGCCATTTCCATCACCACTCCTTCCATCTTCCTTCTCCTGGTCAACCTTTTGCTCAACTTTCAAGAGAGCATCATTAAGCAGATTTACTACTGGTCTGCAATGATTGGTGATGTCTGTCATAAGTGTCCCCAAAAATCTTCAATCATCGTTGTAGGCACCCATGATGATAAGATAACTGATAGGCAAAAATTGAACTGGCTACAAAGAGAAATAGAGAGGGTTGCTAAAAATGCCATAGAGGACAAAAAACAGTTTTTTGTGAAATTCATACCTCTTAATGCCACAGCACAAGATGGAGCAAATGCAAATATGTTTATGTCTCTACTGCGTGAAACGAATGATGATGTCAGAACCAAATGTCCAGCCATATCTCCCAGTTGTCATGTGCTGTATGCGTTCTTGAATGACAGGGTGCCAAATAATCAAGATGCTATCACTCTCTCCGAACTTCAGACTCTACTTGAGAGGGAAGAACCAAAAGTGTTGCCAACCAAGGGTCCAGATATTACACCACTGTTAAAGGTGCTGTCTGATATTGGGCTGGTTGTATTTTTTGATGCCATTGGCTGGATAGTCCTTCATCAGGATACATTGCTGGCGAAGGTGAATGGTGCTCTTTTTGCTCCTGAGAACTTTACAGAAAATCTTAAAATAGCCAGCAACACCGGTGTGATACCTGTAGCAGTTCTCAAACACCACTTTCCACTGTACAACATTGATATGATTATTCAATTTCTTATTCGATTTGAGCTGTGTCAACAGATTACAGTGAGCAATGTTATCACAAATCTATGCCCAACGTTTCTGCTTCCTTCTGATGATGGTCAATGGCTCTTTTTCCCAGCTCTGATTAATTCTGACATTCCTAGAGAAATCATTACCTCACAACATCCTTCTGCTCTGGGCTGGATCATGTACACACATCTGTTCTTGTCCCCTCGCTTCCGCCATGTCCTCATCCTCAGACTGGCCTATGTCTTCTGTCTCCCCAAGACAACTGCTGATCCTCAATTCCACAATCTTGATCGACATTGCAAGGTGTGGAAAAATGGCATAAGTTGGAAGACTGCAGAGTGTGTGGAGGTGGTTGTAGAAGTGAGGGAGCTGTGCCAGTGTTATGTGGTTATGTCCTTCCCTGATGCCAGGAGGTACAAGGTAACCTTCTCTGTCCTCCAAGTGATCAGAGATACCTGCAAGGAGTTCTGTCCTTTTGCTGATGTCAAGGAGGCCATAGTGGACCCGCTCAAAGCCCACCATGTTTATACCGAAATGGTGTCTCCCTTATCTCTGCCTTGTGCCGACTTCATTAACCTAAGAGATGCAATTGTTAAAAACACCAACTTTGTTTTAGGCTGCGACAATGAAACAATAAATGTGTCCGATTGGACTACTGCACAACCTCACCTTAATCATCTGTTTAAAGAAGGTAAGCCTATTAATGACTTGATTAGTATCATCCATTCATATTATAATTTTTTATGTTTCCATATAGATACTACATGTACATCTGCTAACCTGAGGGAAGATGATGGTACTAACATATTTCAGACTACCAGATCTGCAAGTGATAAATGGAGGGCCATAGGCAGGGAACTTGGCTTCACAGAAGACCAGCTGGATGCCATAGTTCGTGAACCTGGACGATGTGGGGAAGAGGATTACTATGCTGCCATGCTGAGGCGGTGGTTGGACTGGGCACCACCCAACCACTCTCATCCTACCATACAAAATCTGTCATCTTCTCTTCGTGCAGTGGGAAAAGAGAGACAGGCCTGGGACCTTGATGTAATGTATGATGTACATTCTAAGTGATAGTAAGCTCCATAGCAATGTGCTTTGGATTGCAATACATTTTACACGTTAGCTATTGTTAATTATTATTTGTATGTAGTCTTATGGTGCATTACATGTACATGTATTTTTGTTTCGATGATGATTTTTTTATCATAAACTTTTGTGAATATGGAAGACCAATCTCACTCTCCAAACCAGTGGGCAAGTAATATGGGTGGGTCTACTGCATGGTAGTTGTATTATAGTGGGCCCTGGTATGCCATGCAGTATACCTTAACAGCGGCGGATCCAGGATTTTGGGGGGGGGGGGGGGGGGGGGGCACAAGTGAGGGTGTGGCAAGGGGTGGGGCGGAGCTGCCCCGGGGAGTGTGCGATAGAGGGGCACCCCTCCAGCCCAGCCAGTGTGTATGGGAGAGCGCTTTAAGCTCCCCCAGACCCCCAGAAACCAACGCTTATTGCGTAGAACCCCTCCCCCTCCCAAAAAAGTATGCACTAAAAAACAGATCGAGGCTGGGGAGCCACACATCAAGAGCTCAGCCTATGTGCATGTTCAAAGTGCCGATAAATTGATATCATTGCGATAATGTTCCTAATGCTTGGTTAATATCTATGGTAGTACTGAACTCCCCTAGCTACATGTAGTTAGGTTTACGTTCCTATTATAAAAATGAAAGTATTCAATTATGTGACCATGTGCCTATGTCTAATATGGTTGTCATGCATCATGCACTAATAGTGCAGATGGTCTGTATGGTGGAGATGGCCAGGGAGAAGTGGGGGGTCAGACCTGGCACTTAGGACCACCACTTCTTATAGCAATACTAATGTGCATGGTCTGTCCATATCACCAACCTGGAGAGCTGCTAAGCCTTGTGTACAACCTCTGCCCCTGTGTGTAGCTGAACCTTGTTAACGCATTCACACTCATCACACACACACACAGCACACACAAACACACACACACAAACACACACACACAACACACCGCACTAAGTACGTTCGCGACGAGGCTCTAAACGCACAGGACGTGCTTTCTAACGCGGCTCAGATGTCTTCAAGATACACAGATGTGAGCAATCTTTATTGTAAACTCAAGTAAATGCTCAACTCGCTATAGGCCTGCCTGTACCTTCTCGTTGAAGAGAAATCTGTTAGGTGGTTCCGGTCCGCTTGTGGACTCGTGTCCCTCGTGTGAGTGGGACGATCCAGAGCGGTAGGAAGGCTTTGTTTTGATCCTGCTCTGCCAAGCTACCTTCGAAATTAGTCTGCTTGTGAGCAGCAATCTTACGGCCATTATTATTTGAACCTCGCGCCCAGTCCATACGTGACGCTCACAATGGGGCAATATTATTCCAAAACTCTTCGGACATCACCTATCTGCCATAATGAAGCAGCCTGGCATGGGACCAAGCCATTCATCTGGTGGTCTGATTTGGGCTGCTTGGCATCTACATATATGAGATCGGGATAGGAATGGTTTTAAAGAGCGCAAATTATACCAATCGCTTTAGAATCTCCTGGAAAGACATCTTCAGGTATCAGATATATGATTAAAGCATGCAACGGACATACGTAATCATTACATAATGCCTAGTGTTAGATAGAAGCGTTCCCATGGTGACATTTACGTATATTTAGAATTGTGCAAACAAAATAGGAGAGCAGAAGACGAGTTAGAATTCTCCCGCGTTCCTTACAGTGATCCCAAACAAAAGCGGGCATCTGCTCGTGACGGTAATTGAAGCGGGGGGGGGGGGGATTCTCTAACGATAAAGTTTGTGGGATATAGGAATTGGAGGCAAAGGTGGTGTAAAAAGGAGGGGAAGAAGGTTTTGAGAAAACGGTAAATGAGTCAAAAATCCTATATTTAGCACGTGTAAATGTAACAGAAAAGAAGTGCTAAATATAGGATATTTGACTCAGTTACCCTTTTCTCAAAACCTTGTTCCCCTCCTTTTTACACCACCTTTGCCTCCAATTCCTATATCCCACCAACTTTCTCGTTAGAGAATGTTTTTCTTTACTTGTATTATACATGACTTTCATCCGGGAGGATAAACTTGTGTGGCATGGAATCATACGAAAGATGAAGTTTGGATTAAACTTGGTGGTGACAAGGGGAGTGGCATAAAATGAACTTCCTAATTGTCAACACGAGAACACCTACCTCGTTCACAATACATGTGTGTTTCCTGCTTTGAGGCAGATGACACAGTCACAAACCTACATGCGGCACTTGACCGGTTTAGAGGGGAGGTGCAGCGGCGGATCCAGGGGGGGGGCACTCGGGGCACGTGCCCCCCCCCCCCCCCCCCCTTCATTTATAAATTCATAACTTTTCGGGCCGCATTTTATAATATAGCTGCACGATTGCGCTGTCTATTGATATCCGCACGCATGAACTCTACTACTGTACTATATCCCGGGCCCCCCGATACGCGACCATACTCCCCCCCCCCCCCCCCCCGCCCTTCGTATCGGGCCAGAAACCGACAGCACCCCCCCCCCCCCCCCCCCCCCCCCCCCCGCTCTTCGTTTTGGGCCAGAATCCGACAGCACCCCCCCCCCCCCCCCCCCCCCGCTCCTCGTATCGGGCCATAAACCGACAGCACCCCCCCCCCCCCCCCCCCCCCCGCTTTTCATATCGGGCCAGAAGCCGACCCCACCCCCAGCCACACCCACCATCCGTGCCCCCCCCCCCCCCCAAAACCTGTATCCGCCGCTGAGGTGACTCATATTGGCACCATGAAATGGAAGTAAGTTGATCCAGAACTTTTGAACAAGCATACTGTAGTGTACAATGATATTCTTAATTAAGGGTGTACTCCATGAAAGTGTTTCTCAACGGTGATCTTGACATTCTCAGTCAAATATATGGACTATCAGGTGTATCAGGTATAAATCCAGTGCGTAACCATTCATAACCACGGAACAGTTTGAAATTTCATACATGCTAGGAAACAGCCATGTTTATTATGTCATATTACCCTTGATGAGCTACGAAAGCCTTCTACACGAAAAGGTCCATGCTCCTCTCGCTCTCTAGACACTTTCTTCTTGACCACCAAAGGTTTATGGATGATGGAGGGGATGTTAAGCGTGCAAAGGAGTACTGCATACAGGATCCATTTTTTAACATTCCTTTATCTCAGGTTATATGCATGATAGTATAGATGAATAATTTAACACCCTATATCATGTAGGTTTGCTTACCTGGTTTGCACATAACACAAGGGATCTTTCAGAAACTCTTTTTCCTTTTTGAAGAATCCTGCCATACACTTGATCTTATGCTTGCCATGTACTGGCAATCCTCTCCAATCAGCAAAACACAATATGATTGGTACTCAGTGGAACTGAGAGATATCAACGATGCTAATGTTGAACTGGAGCAGCTGCACCAAGAGGAGGCCACATTGGAACAGCTAGCAACATACAGTGCACTAGTTGCTGGCAGCAGCACACCAATCACTGCAGGTCTCCTTGATCTTTCTGAGAAATGTCATGGCCCTGTTAAAAAACAGGTATATACTGTGATACACTTGATTTACCATTTCGTACTTCAATTTGAAATTTATACCTTTCATGTAGGAAGAAAGAATCAAAGTTTTAAAAGAAACCATAGAAATGTCCTTTAACCTAGATGATGGACATTGTATCAAGAGCCTTCAATCTTGTTTAAAATCACTTGGTGTGTGCCGTCAACGGTATTTCGGAGGAATTTTTGTTGGAAATCATGTACACAAGATTCTGAAGGTATTTTTCGTGCCATATGAAAATGCCCCTGCTCAGGATCAACTTAATTTGTATTGAATTTATAGCCTGCCAATGTGGAAGTTCTTTGCAGTTGTGTATTAAAGACTACGGAGCACGCATCTGAGTTAAAAGCAGATGCAAATGACATTTATATGAAATTCAGCACCATTATGCTGAAATTCTCTGAATGCCATTCACTGTATGACAGTACAGTACACAACACAAGTACCATACAAAAACTCGGTGTGTGCATACCTGTTCATGTAGTATATTCTTGTTCTTTTGTCTATTCGACAAATACTTCAGTGGAGTAGGAAGAACACTCAAGATGCATATCCTTGAAGACCACATGCTGGAATGGGCAACAACATACCAAGCTGGCTGTGGTCTAATGGGGGAGCAAGGTGCTGAATCTATACACGCAAAATTCAATATGTTAAAACGCACCTACTCTGGAGTCAGAAATCCTATTGCTCAGCTAAAAAGCATTTTGCAAGAGCATTATATGTACCTTAACATTTCTCAGCTGCCGTACCACCACCTGATAAAAGAAGAAAGAGAATACATAACTCTCTATCACCGTTATCATCATATATATCTACAGACACTATTAGTCATCATGTACCTATGTACGTACAATCTGAACCTGCGGCAGCAGGTTCAATATAGGATTGATTGAGGGTTGATGAATGTCATTAATAAAACTTCACTAGCGTCTGGAGGGACAACGGAGAAACGGATCACTTATCTCTTTATCGCGACGGAATGAGAGCACAACGATCTACAGTTCTACGTTGGTTCCGTGTCATAAAACGGTGTGGTTATAGAGAAACAAACAATTTCCTGTTTCTCGTGCCCAGTCCTAAAATAATTCTCCATCGTCGTCTTCTTCTTCTTCTTCTTAGGAAGGTATAACTCGAGCTAGGAACGGTTTAGAAGGACGGGAATAGTACCAATCGCTTCGAAATTCACCGGCACGTTATCCATATAGACACATATCAAGTTCTATTTTAAAATGTATAAATAGATTTTTATTAATAATTTTAAGTCTCTAACCTGCACTAAATATATTTGGTGTTCCTATCGCAGTTTAGTTGTTACTTTGGCTATTATAGTGAAGTTGCTAAAAATGCCTTCGTGTAATCAAAGAAGTGTCTAAGCAACGAGCGGAATACCTCCAGAAGCAAGACGAGAACAAAGCTAAAGCCCGAGCGCTCTACAAGGCCAATCAGAATGCCTCTGTTAGCGACAGCTACAAGGCCGATCCCGAAAAGAAGAAGGCCTCTGTGCGCTACAACTACAAGGCCGATCCCGAAAAGAAGGCTTCTGTACGCGATACCTACAAGGCCGATCCCGAAAAGAAGAAGGCTTCTGTATATGCGACAGTACAACGCAGATATTGAATCTATAAGCGATCTGCTAAAAGGCGGCGATATGAAGAGGACCTCGAGGAGAACCGTGCTGCTAAAAGGTGGCTATATGAAAAGGACCTGGAGGAGAACCGTGCTGCTAAAAGGCGGCGATATGAAGAGGACCTCGAGGCAAACCGCGCTGATTATAGACAGAAATACGAGGACAATTCAGCTGCCTTTAAAGCGTCTAAATAGAGTCGGTATTGGAATGACCCCGCTGTCCGATTGGCTAAATGTGCTTCCGAGAGGACGCGGTACCGCAGGGGTCACAGAACTACCACTACCACCCAAAGGTATGTTATGGCATGTTGTATTAACATTAAAAAGCTGTGTATGCAACATTTGCATAGTCGGGCGGCCCGTTTGGTCGGGCTTGTCACCCTACTACCTGACCAAACGCGGTAGTAGGGCCCGCCCGACTATGTACAGCACGGATCTGCACAAAACCATTCACTAAAGCATGCATGGTGACTCAACTGTGTGTACAGTAGATTGTTTTAATCTGATAAGGCTTCCTTACATTGTACTTATCGATCTACACTGAGCCATGTAGTTCACTTCCTGAGTTCCCACACTATCCATCTATACAAAAGTCGGCTACACCTCCATGTTTAGATGGGAGCATTATTACTGGATCAAATTTGACCAATAGATTTTTAGCAAAACTGATACACATACACCCCTTCCCTCCCTGTCATTTATATGATAGAATTGGACCAATAGAATCGGACCAATAGAATCATAGCACAGTCTACACACGTGTTAAGGCTTTGCAAGGTATAAAAGTCATTCACCCGCTGAATAGTGCACTTGGCAAAAAAGAGATAAATATTTAATAATACTATGTGGATTCTAGGCTTTGCACTAAAAAGAAAGAGGTAAAAATTTAATCATACTCTCTGTCACGTACATGTAGATGGCAGCTGAAGACCTCAGATGTTTTTTCACCAACAAGGGGTCAGAGGAAGAAGAGGATGACTACATTCATCCTCTGACTCCTCTCCCCTTCACCCCGCCACCACCATCACCAGTGCTGCCCCCACCACCACCACCAGTGCTGCCCCCACCGGTGCTCCCGCCGGCACCACCAGCGCTGTCCCCACCACCACCACCAGCACTGTCCCTACCACCACCACCAGCGCTGCCCCCATCATCACCAGCAGTGCTGCCCACCAGGCCCACCTGGCCAGAACAAGCATGGCGAGGAGGACGGCCCCGAAGAAGAAGAGGGTGTGGGCGAGGACACATCATCATACATTCTACTAATTCTTATTATAATTATAATAATTATGATTATTGACTACGATAGGGCGAAAAAAAACTTATGAAACAAGTAAATAAAAACATTCTCTAACGAGAGAGTTGTTGGTATATAGGATTGACCAATGGTGGTGTAAAAAGCATGGAAACAAGAGTGACAGAAATTTTACTGGAAATTTGAAATAGGCCTATATTTAGCACACTTACAATATAACAGTGCATGCCTAACTGGGCTAAATATAGGCCTATTTCAAATTTCCAGTAAAATTTCTGTCACTCTTGTTTCCATGCTTTTTACACCACCATTGGTCAATCCTATATACCAACAACTCTCTCGTTAGAGAATGTTTTTATTTACTTGTATAATTAGAGAACCCAAAATGGCGCCATTTTCGAAGTCGCGTAGCAACGTAAAAACTATTTGAAACGCAAGATCAAACCCATTACTTTGTTCAAGTCATTTCTTGTAGAAATATATAGAAAACATGAGCACTGTCGACCTCACCCATTTAGACCCCGTGACCTTTCGGCAGTGTGGCACGTGTTTGCCAATGTATTATTGCTTGGAAATAGCATAGTCGGTAGGGGAAGTCCTTAATACTGTATATGCAGGTTGCGCTTTAGATAAAAACACCGATGGTATCTTCATGTACAAAAGCCTTCTGAAACCTATAGTCATTGCTATGAAGTTAATGAGCCCTGTTGCTAGGTACTTAACATTCATAGTGGGCGCGGACTGTTGTCCAAATTTCAATGCAATGAAACAACCGTGCCGGCAGGAGTGGTGGTGGGGGCAGCGCTGGTGGTGCAGGCAGGAGCGCCGGAGCATGAACGTCTGCGTGTACTCGGCTAACGCAAGTTCTTTGGTTGCACTTTCTGATAGCAGTCCTTCGAGCTCTGCTCGCCAGCTCGAGCTTTCTGGCACGAAACAACGATTGCCGCTGCAAACCTGCCGCTTTAGGGTTTCCTCTTGAAGTGCTCCTTGGCTTCAAACCTTCCCATGCAAAGTGGTGGTCCCTGTCTGCCAGCTCTTCGTGACAGCCTGCGTGCTAATGGACTCTCCGTTTGGTTCAACTTCTGAAAAGAACCATTTTCAACTTGCTCGATCTCAATCATAACCACGATAACCACAATACTGTCAATAATTATAATGTTATTCATCCGAAAATGGCTAACATTTGAGAGCCAACGTTCGAGGCAAACATTTTAGCGCAGAGTAAACGAAACTTCTCGGTAAACTAGCGTTTCAGATACAGATACCTGTCTTCTATGCATTGTTTAGGTACGGTAGCCAAAACTCAATAGCAATACGCGACAATCAGCTAGATGCGTTTCCCTCTAAATCAACACAATTGCAGCGCGGTCCTCGAACCGTTTAGCGCATTCAACTTTCGGCCCGACCAAGTAGTGCAGTTATATATGGGGTAGCTATTTCAGGACGAGTAACACAAATTCCCCAAAATAGAAAGTAAGGTGTCACGTGATAAGCTACAATTTCAAGCTCTTTTGGAAAACTAGTTTTCCAACGAAACTGCATTATTAGAATTTTTATAGCTCAAGTCATTATTGATAAAAATCATTTCAAAATCATTTCAAAATCATATCAAACATTGACGAGTAGGAAAAAATTTTATACTCAACTATCACAGTGTCCACTTTATATAGAAACTACTACCGTAGTTCCTGATAAGTAATAAAAAAAGTCATTCCATTATATAAAAATTCTAAATTCCTTACTGTACACGATAGACACCCTGGACACCTCTTAATCCTTCAACTATACGACATGGTAACCTACATGTAATCAAGTCTGAACATGTACGGTCAATTTGTGGTATCCTCATTGATACTTTATCCCCCACACCAAACGACTTCACACATTTCTTCCTGTTGTAACTGTTAGCCATTCTCTGTGCCGCTGTCAGATACTTTATATCAGCTGCTTGTCGTACCTGAGATGAAAGGGATGTACAGGTGTTAATATTCATAACCATAACTTAGTATACCTGAATGTGTTTTTTGTTAATTGCTAAATGCTTAGACCTTCCTAGCACCAAACCATCAGAATTTGTATCCACCTCTTTTTCATTACCAATATCATCAACATCTGTAGCAACTCCCTCAACCACTAGCTGGTATGTATCCAACTGTGCACATCTTCAATTTCATGACGAAAAAATCAATCTGCATCAATTACGCGTACATCACTTGCTGCTTCATGCATGCATCGTTGTCATGCTCCCCATCTGCATCCATGCACAATTACATTAGGAAATTCCCCATCACCATCTGTCAGGGAAGCCTATCTGTGCCACTGCTGAGACCCTGATAGGTGTCAATGAGTCTGTAGGAGCATGCAAAAGCCTGCACCGGCCGCACTGCAGAGATATCCACCTTAGCACATGCAGTACGTATGCAGACATGCGCGTATGGACACCAATAGACCTTATGCACACGCATATATGAATAAATTAGGGCGTGACTGTCATGTGACATACAATCGTGCGGTTTCTAAAAGCTACAATGAGTGCTGAAGAATCCGAGGCTTACAAGCAGCTAGATGCTGTGGGGAAGCAGCGCTACACAGAGAAGCTCCAGCTGTTGGGCTTAGCGGGTGATCCATATGTTGCTCCTAGGGATGCCTTCGTAGCGGATCCAGAAACGTGGCCAGCAGTAGATTTCCCCGACATATGCGTTTATTTGATCCACTCACCAAGTCCATATACAAAAGAAGCGTTGAAAGCTTATAAAAGTACGGAGGCTTGGGCTTACTTTTCAGCTGGCTATGTAAGTGACATAAAACTGATGCAACTCAACAGCGAAGCATGCCTTGTTCTAGCAAAGGTATCATATTAACTATTAGCTAGCAACATTGCCTTCAATGTAGAAATTTTCATCAATCTCTCAGGTTCAGCATGGTCAGAAAAGAAGCTCTCCACCTCTGAGACCATGGATTGGTGTCCGTTACAACGGAGAAATCACTTGTGCCCATTGCAACTGCATGGCGGGAACAGGAGAAGCCTGTTCTCATATTGCAGCATTGTTGTACGCTGTAATGACAAAGGCAAAGTTGCGAAATGAAATGGCTTGTACCTCTGTTCTATGCAAATGGATGGAACCTTCGCAGACTAATGTGAGTTCACTGCTTTTGATTATGCTGGCTTTTCACTGTTTTCTATTTCCAGGCCTCATTTGCCACTATTAAGGACATCAAATTCTTCAATCCTTTGAGTACTTTAAATGCAGCTTTTCAATGTTCTGATTCACAGTACTCAGAACAACATGATGCTGCAAAAAGTATTGATGTAATGCCACCACAAATTGCAGAAATGAATGAATTCTATGCAAGACTTCATGTTGCAAATCCAAAAGCTGCTATTTAGTCCATCATTCCTGGCTATTGCGAAACATTCAACAGCAGTTCATCATTGCCACCAATTATGCTGGATTTTGCAAAACCAGAATACATGGATTTAGAATATGCAGATCTCCTAAATGAATGTGAAAAGATCTTCTGCTCATTGTTTGTTACTTCAGAACAGGCAGCCCGCTTAGAGAGAGTAACAAGGGAGCAGGCAAAGTCTAGGTTGTGGTATAGTCACAGAGCAGGCAGAATCACTGCATCCAAAATAAGACAAGCAGCACATTCACCTCCTGGCAGTCCATCGATGAGTCTTATTAATGCCATATGTTATCCTCAAAATGTAAAATTTATAAGCTGTGCTACAAGGTATGTTGATATCTGAATCAATTAGTGATGTTTTATCTCCTATACACATCCAGGTGGGGCACTGAAAATGAATGTGCAGCAAGGGAGCAGTTCAAGGTAGTAATGAAAGCCCAGCATAGTAACTTTTCCATATCAGTGAGTGGCCTTGTTATTAATACACAATACCCACACCTTGGAGCATCCCCAGATGGAGTAACTATGTGTGAGTGCTGTGGTAAGGGTGTGGTAGAGTTGAAATGCCCATATTCTGCTAGAGATTATACTGTCCATGAATCTGCATTGGATTATCTAGAATATGCAGCAGATAGCATTCGCTTAAAGAAGGAAACTCATACTTCTATCAAGTGCAAACCCAAATCTTTTTGTGTCAAGCACAATTTGCACACTTTGCAGTATGGACACCAAAAGGAATCCACATTGAACGTATAGAACCATGTGTTGAATTTTTTCATGGTGTAGTTGCGAAAGTACAACCATTATACCTCAGAGTTATTCTTCCAGAGCTTATCGGCAAGTGGTACTCAAAGCAAAAATTAACACCATGTACCAACAAAAAATCATCACCAGCAGAGGAGGAACAAATAACTGAAGAAGTGTGGTGCTATTGTAGAAAACCAGAGGAGACTGGTAAACCTATGATTGCCTGCGACAATCCTGCCTGTCCAATTGAGTGGTATCATATGGCATGTTTAAATATGGAGTTGGTTCCAAGAGGGAAATGGTATTGTCCTGATTGTGAACAGCAATTTAAAAAGTAGTTACTCATGTATGATATGCATGCATGTATTAATTGAATGGTACAACTGATTCACACATATTACATAATGCAGAACACACTGTTAGCATACAATCGATTGTACAAATATCATTAGAGTTGTTCTTTAGTAGCAAAATTGGAATGACTCCCTTCAGAATTGTATACTTAGCTTTTAGGAGTGAAATAACACGTTCAACATGAATCCTCACATGTGATATTTCCCTTGACCAATCAACCTCATGCCTGCTGAGTTGTTTTTTGCCTTTAGTAAATGGAGGAACAACAACTTGAGCACAATAAAGACCCACTGAGTCTTCTATAGTGAAGCCACGATCAGCTAATATGATGTCACCAGGGATCAGTTTTTCTAAAATGCCACATTGCTCTGTAATAAATTTATCAGATGCTCTTCCAAGAGACAGTGCCCTGAGGAGTAATTCCAATAAGTACTTTTATGGTATTGTGATGTTTATAATTACTCCACGTTTGTGACCGTGCTACAAGATCGGTTGGTCTCTCTATAAATATCTCTGTACAGTCAAGTATACAAATGCATCTGCCATAAAACTTTTTGAATGTTTGTGGCATACTCTTTGTAACTTCATCTCTACAAGGCCAGTAAATAAGTAGGCTTAGCCGTTGAGCCATGATGACAATCCATCTGTTAAAGAGGCGTGAAACAGTTGACTGAGACACCCCAAACCTATATGCTAGATCCTGTTCATCACAGTTCAATCTTAGCTTCATTATTACCAGTAGAATCTGCTGAAAGACAGTCAACTTTTTGCAATTCTTTTCTGTTATGTTCGATGACACAAACTGAACAGTAAGTCGAAGTGTTGCAAAGTTGGGGAGGCCTGTATAATATTTAACCTTTTTATCATCCCTTTCCATAGTTTCTTCTGTTAGATGTATGACCTGTAAACACCTCTGTAGTTTTACCATTTGCATTTTCATCCTTCTGCATTCTTTACACTCAATATTTGGATCATTTTGTTCTTCAATGTATTCTTCAATGTCCTCATCATTAATTTCATTGCCTCTATCTTCACAATGAAAATCCATGTGAACAACCTCAATGTTGTCTGTGCTAATCTCTTCAGTAATCGTTGCTGATTCAAAGTTAAAGTACGATCTATCAGCTTTTTCTGAGCTTTGGCTGTTATCCAAATCTGCAGTAAAATCTGCACAGAAGAGATTTGTTTGTGTCCCAACTTCTACAGTTGTCCCTTCATTACTACATGTTTCATTGATGGCTGCCATTATTTAAAGGACATGAATATTGAAAAACACAAGCACACTAGCTATGTTTGTACCTTCCATATTTGATGGTAACTGCTCCTCTGTTTGTACCCCAACTGCATGATGTGTCAGTATAGGTTATATGGCAGTGTCACATTATATCCGCAACAAACCTGAAATAGTGACTGCTCGAGGATGAACTGAAACATCTGAACCGTCTCCTAATAATCGATAGCGTTTCCGTTTTGGTCTTTCAAGTGTAAATTTTCGTGGCATCGATGGAAGTGAATTATGAATAACTCTGTAACAGAACGTAATTCAAACATGCTGTAAGACGATGCGCAAATTAGAACCTTCCAAGCAACCTATTTTACTCTTCTTTATTAATAGATATAAGATCACGAGGTGCAAAAGGGAGCACAGTTTACCCTGTCACACCACAAAAACTTGAATATATACCTGTTTGCTAAGTACAGGTAAGGTAAAAAATGGTTTTTGGCGCAAACTAAGAGCGATAAATAACCACGCTGTTCTAAAGCTCATTTTGTTTATTGCTTCGGCAGACTACCAGAGGGAAAACACGCTATTTCATTGCGTACGGCGGCGACCAAAACTCAGAGCGCCACGCTGCACAGAGATCGAACATACATCTTTGTTTTTGAAGGTTATAAGCATGTTTAGATCATTTCCCACCCAACAGTACTCTCGTTTACCTCGTAAAACCGTCAGTCTTTGAGAAGTCACACGCTGATCACGTGATGATAATTATTCATTTATGCGTGTGCATAAGGTCTATATGGTCAAGATGTCAAGATCAGTATGTAGATGGGTATGAAGGGGGTGCAGTATGATAGCAATATCCGATGCGTATCCACACTTCGAAACGGGCGTGTGATGTATAAACCCGTAAATTATAGTAGTGCGCAGTAATAGGAATAGGGGGATGGATCGACGTACGCTAAAATCATAGCAAGCAGTATTAACAATACGTGTTCTGTTCTAACATAATCACCGAGCGAGTGTGTAAATGTCGTGTGTCTTGTGTGTTTGGCAAATCACTGTAAAAACCTCGTCTCGCTAGGCGCATGCGCAATTATTTGTGCACATGTTGATAAAAAGTACTAATGGCGGACTTACCATCACTACCCCTAAATACGAAACGGAATTAAAGGTAAGTCTACTGGGATGTTAACCGATTGAGGCCGGATGCCGCGAATTCGCGGCACAATTAAATTGCACGTTCGTGGCGGTTGCCGCGAATTCGCGGCAGCTGATATACTTTTATGTTAATACGATACTGTATAAAGTACAGGTTGTTGAAAGAGTAATAAATCGTGTCGGTCAGTTCTACAGTGTTGTGGGTATTGTACAAATCATTCTTTTGTGGCTCTTGTCGGGCGTTATCGAGGTAAACACAGCTACTAAGTTTCGCTGTATTTTGCCACTCCCCCCGAAATAAACATAATATTATTACAAATACACACTAAGGACAATGGCAACACGGCGAAGGACTTCCAGTGCTGAGGAGGTGGAAGCCATGCTAGATGATTCAGAGTTGTTCAGCGGGGCTAAACGGCGACGAGAGTTTGATATGGACGAGGAGGTAGATGCAGAGTTGTCGAGTGATGAGGAGCCAAACATGATTGGCAGTGACAGTGAATGGAGCTGCGTTGGTTCTGAAACTTACACAGTTGTGTACACCCGTTCCTGTACTATTCAGTTTATTATTGGACTAGTAGGCTTGCTATTGTGAGTTTGTACTAAATCTGCGGACAAGGTAAACAAGCACCGATAAAAGCCAATTGATAACATATAAAGAGAATGGCGAAGCGCTTGCGCAGGATGAACCGCGAAGACGTTATAGAACTTCTTGACAAGGATGACGATGCCCTTGAGAACTATTGTAGTGACCCTGACGAGCCTGTTATGTCAGGGAGTGATGATGAATTCAGCGACCTTGAACAGGAAAATGTAGATGGTAAACTCTTAGCATATGCAGTACATACAACATGCCATACATGTAGATGCAGAGTGCATTGTTGAACGCAAAAGGAAGCACAGACCAGACAATGACATTGATAGTAGCTGAAGGAGCCAGTATATGGCATAGGTTCAACATCGATGTGACATAACATTCATTCAGATGATGAGTTGTTACCATTTCAAATTGCTACCTGTGGTATGGAAGAAATACATAGGTATTCCCTCAACACCCCCAGCGCACACACATAGCTATGTAAACTTCCCTCACAACACCCCCAGCGCACAGCCATATGTATGCACACATCCCCCTCAACACACCAGCACACACATCCCCCTCAACACCCTCAGTGAACACATCCTCCTCAACACCCTCAGCGCACACATCCCCTTCAACATGCCAGCGCACACACCCCTCAATACCCCAGCACACACACCCCTCAATACCCCAGCGCACACATCCCTGTCAACACCCCCAGCGCACACATCCCCCTCAACACCCCAGCGCACACATCCCCCTCAACACCCCAGCGCACACATGCCCGTCAACACCCCCAGCGCACACCCATAGGTATGTACACATACCCCTCAACACCCCCAGCACACACCCATAGGTATGTACACATCCCCCTCAACACCCCAGCACACAGGTATGCACAACCCCCCTCAATACCCCCAGTGCACACCCATTAGTATGCACACATCCCCCTCAACACCCCAGCACACACATCCCCCTCAACACCCTCAGTGAACACATCCCCCTCAACACCTCCAGTGCACACATACCCCTCAACACCCCCAGCGCACACATCCCCTTCAACACGCCAGTGCACACACCCCTCAATACCCCAGCACACACACCCCTCAATACCCCAGCGCACACATCCCCGTCAACACCCCCAGCACACACATCCCCCTCAACACCCCAGCGCACACATGCCCGTCAACACCCCCAGCGCACACCCATAGGTATGTACACATACCCCTCAACACCCCCAGCGCACAGGTATGCACAACCCCCCTCAACACCCCCAGTGCACACCCATAGGTATGCACACATCCCCCTCAACACCTCCAGCGCACACCAGTAGGTATGTACACATCCCCCTCATCACCCCCAGTGCACACCCATAGGATTTCACACATCCCCCTCAACACCCCCAGTGCACACCCATAGGTATGCACACATCCCCCTCAACACCCCCAGAGCACACCAGTAGGTATTCACACATCCCCCTCAACACCCCCAGTGCACACCCATAGGTATTCACACATCCCCCTCAACACCCCCAGTGCACACCCATAGGTATGCACACATCCCCCTCAACACCCCCAGAGCACACCAGTAGGTATTCACACATCCCCCTCAACACCCCCAGTGCACACCCATAGGTATTCACACATCCCCCTCATCACCCCCAGTGCACACCCATAGGTATGCACACATCCCCCTCAACACCCCCAGGGCACACCAGTAGGTATTCACACATCCCCCTCAACACCCCCAGTGCACACCCATAGGTATTCACACATCCCCCTCAACACCCCCAGTGCACACCAATAGGTATGTACACATCCCCCTCATTACCCCAAGTGCACACCCATAGGTATGCACACATCTCCCTCAACACCCCCAGCGCACATCCCCCTCAACACCCCCAGCGCACAGGTATGCACACCTCCCCCCCTCAACATCCCCAGCGCACACCAATAGGTATGTACACATCCCCCTCATTACCCCAAGTGCACACCCATAGGTATGCACACATCCCCCTCAACACCCTCAGCGCACACATCCCCTCAACACCCCAGCGCACACATCCCCTCAACACCCCAGCACACACATCCCCCTCAACACCCCCAGCACACACATCCCCCTCAACACCCCAGCACACACATCTACCTCAACACCTCCAGTGCACACATCCCCCTCAACACCCCCAGCACACACATCCCCCTCAACACCCCAGCACACACATCTACCTCAACACCTCCAGTGCACACATCCCCCTCATCACCCCCAGCACACACATCCCTTCAACACCCCCAGTGCACATATCCCCCTCAACACCCCCAGTGCACACATCCCCCTCAACACCCCCAGTGCACACATCCCCCTCAACACCCCCAGTGCACACATCCCCCTCAACACCCCAGCGCACACATCCCCTCAACACCCCAGCGCATGCATCCCCCTCAACACCCCCAGCGTACACATACCCCTCAACACCCCAGCGCACGCATCCTCCTCAACACCCCCAGCACACACATGAACCTCAACACCCCAGCGCACACATCCCCCTCAACACCTCAGCGCACACATACCCCTCAACACCCCAGCGCACACATCCACCTCAACACCCACAGCACACACATATCCCTCAACACCCAGCACACACATCCCCCTCAACACCCCCAGCACACATCCACCTCAACACCCCAGTGCACACATCCCCTCAACACCGCCAGTGCACACATCCCCCTCAACACCCCCAGCACACACATCCCCCTCAACACCCCCAGTGCACACATCCTCCTCAACACCCCCAGCGCACACCCATAGCAATTCACACATACATCTCAACACCCCTATCCATAGCAATGTACTCGACACTCTAACGTATAGAATTATCCTTCAGGGTGTTCTGGTGTACTTACCACCCCAAAGTACTTACTTACAAACTACTTGCTTAACCACTGATAATTTGAATTACAAGTCTCCACCTGCCAGTCACAGCGTGCGTCTCATTAGCTTCGTCGATGCGCTTGACAACTTCCATACGCCGCAACCCTATTGGCATCGAAGCACATATACGCAAGACAAAGTAAAAGCGTACTCTAAAGAGTACAGAACAAGCTGTTGTGCGGTAGAATCTTCCACGGCACTAAATAGAATTATCAATTTTCTATGCTCGATGTTGCACCCTTCCCCGATATTGTCGAGAGAACAAAAAGGTTCTCACATACTTAGTATGCCTCTGATATACTTACTTTTCATTAGTGTGACAACTGTTCCACCGTGCTTGCGTCACAACGTCCTTGTAAGCCTGTCCGTCTCTGTCGAATATTATGACACCTGCTCTTTATATGTTTCCTACATCGGATCGCCAATCAGAAGGCACTAGCGAATAGCTACAGTAGTGGTCAAAATAAACTTGACGTTTTTTATAACACCGTTGCAGTCGCACGGTGTGAGAACTACAGTTCAAGGAGTGTACCGTTCCGCGCCTTTTTATAGAACATAGAAATTCTTATTGACACTTTATGTGTCAACGAAATCTATGTTGCGTCACCGTGCCGTTTAAAAAAACGTTTTGATTATGTGTCAACGTAACGACGAACGCTTCGACATTCCTCACATAAAAAATATTGGTACAGCGGACCAAAGCAATAAGAAATGGGTTTATTGTAATATATGAAGCTGCAGATAAGCCGCTGTTCGGCGAAAAGATGTTTCTGGCGGTGGTTTGTGTTAGAGACGCAGTGGTTGTTATCTGCTATTATCGCAACATGAATGTTTTCTTCTAGCTCGCGAAGAAAACATTCATGTTGCGATAATGGCGGGTAACAACCACCGCGTCTCAACCACAAACCACCGCTAGAATGACCAGAAACATCTTTTCACCGACAGTTCCACGGTAGCGCCTATTGCCAAATGACCCGAGAAGCAAATAAAGGGAAGCGATTAGAGTGGGCGAGGACAAACATCAGCGAAGCGTTAAGCTTCTAAATGCGCGTGTAGAAACGTTCTCGCGAACGGTGACAACGTTCCAGCAAACGGTGTTCGCGAACGGCGATCAAAGAACTTGTTAATTAGGTGTAAACTACAGGCGTCCGCGTACAGTACAGTTCGACTAGCGTGCGGTCTTTTAAAACGACCGTGCAACTGTAACGGCATTACAAAAAACGTCAAGTTTATTTTGACCACTACTGTAGTCTACCCATCAGCCCGATTGCAAAAAGTAGCTAATAGAAAAGTCGTTTCGTTCAAAAGTTATCGCGCGTCAGGAAAACGATACCGAATTAGACATTATCCACCAAAATTAATTCCGCGGTTAGTGGTTACGTTACATTACGAATAATTTAGCGTATAATTGGTTAAACTCACGTTAAAAAAACAAGACCTGTGTTATCAATCAAACTGCAACAATCAGACTAATCGAATTCTCAATCGGCTGCAGTTTTCTATTGTATGTTCTCCGCTAAAGTGAACGCGCGTAAAATGGACTCAGCGCTGTGTTTGAGTTGTCGCAAAGGTACTACCGCCCGTATATGCACGTCTTTTTTTAATTATTTTCAGAGCCGAAATTGAACATGATGGAATCTTGCTGTATGTGGAGGCTGAAGTCCGCTGAGCTCATGAAAGGTCGACGATGAACTTATTCAAGTGTTGTATAGGGTCTTTGAACTCGATCATGCATTGCACTTGTCGCGAGTTGTTTACCCCTCTGTATATAAAGGGGGCATGTATATAATGTTTCAAGCGATAAGGTCGGTTCATCTATAAGGTGGTTGTTGCAGGAGTTAAAACTTACTGCGAGCGATAGGGAGCCGTGACACTGTACAAGGATCACCTCTTCCATTGTGCATAGTACGTTGTAATGAGTATACATTATGTACACAAATAACGTACTTAGTCTAGTGTCACTATCAGGAGCTGTAAGGAGACACTTGAGTCAATAAAACAAGCACATTGAGACTCTGTAGCCAAAGTTGATAGGCCTAGTTACGGTAAATCCGATGGATATCTGCGTGTATGTATGTTTATTTTTCAGACAGCTCTTTAGCCAATGAAATGCTGTCGTAAGGCCAAATGAGTGGGAGGACGCCTACGAAGAGTACAGCAGCCTGTGACTAAGCTAATCCTCTTAATTCTTTGGTTATAGAAGATAACTGATTCTCCTACTATGTAGCTCAACAAGTGCCAAGACAGTTAAGGTTCATGCATGCTGAATTTAAAGACCACCACCAGATAAAAGGATGCTGCGTCTGAAATGTGGTGCTTGAAGAATGCTCCTGCCAACTGAACTGATAATTTTTTGTATTGAAACGGTAGCTGTATTTGAATAAGTTTCCTGCTCTTAATTATAGACGTATATACCACGTATACCGATCCTGTCTATCTTCAGTATGCAGATCAGTAAAGTAATACATGACGTGCACAGAATCTGCATACGTTCATCTGAAGTATGCAGACAGGTGACAATATGCCGACGCCGTATGCAGATCGCGATATGCGCGTATAAGTGAAGTGTTCTGAGACGTATATACTGACCCTGCATAAGAGTCATGTGAAAAACTGCCTACGTGTCGAGTGCAGACGCGTGGTGACCAATATAGTTGTAGTATACAGGACTGCATACGGTACTCTGTCGCGCCGTGCCGGTATGAGGTGTTGATCGACAGCCTGCACAGCATGTGACCACGGTCAAACCAGTTTGGACCCTGTTTAGAACCGGCTTTCTACACCCCTTGTTTGAGTTGTAATAGGGTGTGTGCCTGAAATTGTGTATAGCCGTGGTCATACAGCCGTGATTGTAACGTCACAGCGTCGGTGCGCTAGGAGAAAGAGGACGGATCCATTACATTTGGTAGCAGCGGCGGGATTGTGGACGGTTAGACAGTTTTTCTGACTCTACACGCTGAGCGACGGTGTATGACAACCCGTTCCGGTCGACCATTCCGGGCAGGTGAAATGGCTGAGCAGGCGTTGCAGGACATGTTGCGAAAATTGATCGAGGACCGACAGAAACGAGAAGAGGAGATTGAACTCGAAAGAGTAAGACGAGAAGAAGAACGCATACAGCGCGATAAAGAGATTGCAGAGGAGAGAGCCCGAAGAGAAGAACGCGTACAGCGCGAAAAAGAGATTGCAGAGGAGAGAACCCGACGAGAAGAACGTTTACAGCGCGAGCGGGAGATAGCGGATGAAAGGACGCGACGAGAAGGAGAAGCGCGGGAGAAGTCGGAGGAAATGAGAGCGCACATGGATAGGCTAATAAAAATTGTGGAAGAGCAAAGGGGCGCGTCAGCGCAGAAGGTGGCTACAGAGCAAAGTATGAAACTGGTGGCTCTGACTGAGCTCGACAATATCGAGTCATACTTGGTGACTTTCGAGAGAATCATGGCAGCGCACGATCGAGGTGGACAAGGGGCGGTGGCTTCACTACCCCCCAGTTAACGGGAAAAGCTCAATTAACGGGAAAAGCTCAGTTAAGGGGAAAAGCTCAGTTGGCTTTTGCGGCGCTACCAGTGTCATATTCGGCCGACTACGATGCGATAAATTAAGGCAGCGATATTAGTCGGGTACGATATCAACGAGGACGCGTATAAGAACCGCTTCAGGGCATCGAAGCCGAAGGACGGAGAAACAAATCGAGACTTTACAGTCCGGATGATGGACTCATTGACCAAGTGGCTCACAGAGTACAAGACGGTCGACCAGATTCATCAAGTCTTGGGAATAGAACAGTTCCTGAGTTCACTTCCAGTGCATGGAGAAGAGGTTGTGGCTGGTGGAGTGGAAGCCAAAGTCATGCCTTCAGGCTGGCGAGTGGCTCGATGTGTACGAGCAGGCGAGGAGGCAGGACGTTAGACCTTTCAAGCCGAGGGACATTGTTCGAGCAAAGGAGTCCGGTAATGGGGACACGGATGCAAGTCCTAAGGAGTCCCATCCCGAACCAAGGAACCCGCAGCGCCAGCCGCCCAGGTGTTACAATTGTCATAAGGTGGGCCATGTGGCGAGTAGATGCCCACAGAATGCCGCTACGTTCTATGGAGGGAGATCACAGCAGGCCGACGTGAAAAGAGACAACTCACTTCCGCGCAGGGCAGGCTACGTGGAAGGGAAAGAAGTGAAGGACGTGGTTCTAGACACCGGAGCAGCCAGGACATTAGTGCGAGACAGTCTAGTGCCTAGGAATAGATATTTAAAGAAATTCGTGTCAGTGCAATGCGTGCATGGTGACTATATGCGTCTTACCCTCTAGCCAAGGTGGAGGTGGTTATCGAGGGCAAGAGCTACTTCGTAGAAGCAGCCGTGGTGAAGAAACTACCTACCTCCGTGCTACTTGGAAGAGACGTCCCTGAGCTGGTACGGATTGGTTCAGCTGAATCTACGGGTACAGTGGAGGAGGCGTTGGCCGCCGTGACGAGGGCTCAAGCCAAACGGAAGAAGAATGAGGAGAGTGCAACCAAGGAGAAGGAGAAGGACTCTGGAGTTGCGTGTAGAAACTTGTTAAAGATGCCAGTTATGCAGGATCCTATAGAGGAAGAGATCCTGGTTTCCAGTCCGGAGGATGACGTTGCTGAGGAAAAGGCTGACCTAGAACCCCCCCCTCCCCCCCCCCCCCCCCTGCGTCCGCCCTTGGTGACGATGCTAAAGAAATGACTTTCTATGTTCAACATTTTTGAAATGCATTGATTCAGTTTTCAGTACGCACTATATTGCCAGCCCGCGATTTAGTGGCATGCTCTAGGAAGGTGACTAGCGCTTGGATCAAGATGTAACAATCAGACACACTGATCGACACGGACGCAGTGAAGCAGGCTGTTGTCCTATTTGATAAGTAAGAATGTGAGAATGATACTAAGCATAGACAACCGTTTTTTTACATGCGAGTTGTGTGGTAGGTTTCGTTGTCGACGATGGGGCATTGATAATTCTTTTCAGATGTTTTTTTTTGTTTGTACGTGCAGTGGTTGTGATATGGGGGTAGCATGCTTGTGACGCATGGGGGTAGCATGATTGGGACACATGGGGGTAGCATGGCTGTGGTACATGGGGGTAGCATGGTTGTGACACATGGGGGTAGCTGACGCATGGCGCAGAGATCATATATAGAGGGATTGGCAACAGGCCCACTTAACACTAATTAACGCGTGCCATCCGCACCTGAATCCATAGAAATGGTACAATGCATTCCAATGTCACTGCTAACGGTATAGAAACAGGGAAGGCCAGCGGTGGCGGTAGAGGTAGAGCGGGAGTCAATGTTGGGGCGGTACAAAGATATTCAGAAACGGAGTAACAGAAACACTGACACTCGCGAGGAACAGACACCATTAGACACCGTCCGACGCGCTCTTCATTCCTCTGATGCTGCCCCAATCTAAATATTCTTTTTCCCACCTCCCTTCAAAAAAACACTTGCCGTGAACCAAACGCGTGGAGCACATAACAACACCTCAACAATAAAATATAACGAAAGAGCTACAAGCTAATGCCTTTTTTTACCACACTTATCTGCCCTGCTATGGCAAAACTGTCCCACAAGTTTTACATACCCATAATGCTATAGGGATCGCTACGAGGGCGCGTTGGACAAAAAAACTACGTCTCGATAAAATATAACGTATTTTTATGGTAGAAAAACGATCGTATACTTAAAAAACCAGCGGATGGCCAAGATACTGTCCCACAAAAAAACCACATTCAATTTTGAAAAATTTCTTCGAACTTACAGCAGTATAAAATCACGCGTAAAACTTTAAATGCCCCTTTAAACGATTAAAAATACCTTTCGTTATAGCGCACTCGATCGCAGCTATAGAAAACTTCGTTGTAGCTTGATTACAACAAGCAAGTGAATTTAGAGTCTTTCACACTTTTATACACGTGCGATTAACAACATATCGGGTGGCACAGAAAAAATTGCGAATATCTATGCTCACGTGACACATTGCCAATCCCTCTATATATGATCTCTGCATGGCGGTAGCATGGTTGTGATAGGGGGTAGCATGGTTGTGATATGGGGGTAGCATGGTTGTGACACATGGGGGTAGCATGGTCTTGACACATGGGGTAGCATGGTTGCGGTGTATGGGGAAGCATGGTTGTGACACATGGGGGAAGCACATGGTAGATCGCTGTTCTCTACTTCTGGAGAATTATTGATCTCCATTGCATCATATAGTAGATTTGTTGTTGTATTCACCTCTGCCATTTCATCATTCAATTCTATCCTCTGCAGCTCTATGTCTTACTTGACACCCCCAAACTCATCATCACACCTCCATCATGGGCTCATTGTCATATATAACATTTGAAATACATCCTCCACAGTCAACCTTTCCCGTGCACTTGTACTTCTTGAAGCCGGTGATTACGTTTTGTAAATGAGAATCATAGCTCCGTATATGTCCACGTACTCACCTTCGATAAAAAAATCCTCCTACAGCTGTTCTCGCCCAATGCGCGGACACACCCAAGTATTCAGTCAAAGAGATCTTGCAATTCTGACAGAACAGAAGCCACGTTCACGCATGAATTTAAAATGTCTTAAAATAAGCTGAATTCATCTGTAGTCAGACCAGTACAGCTTATAAATGAGAACAATATATCTTACAGGGAATGCACTTATATACCTAAAGATAAGGAACTACGCATGCGCACACAAACACACTACACTCCCAGAAAAAGGCAGGCCCCTAAAAGTCATAAATATGTTCTGTCCCAGTCTTTGAGGTCATGTATGAGGTCAAGTTGATCTTCTGGGGTTGAAAGAAACCTCCTTCACTCCAGTTGGACCTTCTTCTGCCTGTGCCATTGGTAGGTTCTGTGGTGCAATCTGCAGATCTTGTCTTCAGGCACTGCAGGTTCATCCGGATATTCAGGGCCGTCATCATCTGAGTCATCATCTGTTTCATCTAGATCTCCAGACACAAAGGGGTCATTATCAGTGCCATCAAGGATTGGGTCAGCAGGGACGTCAGGACCATCTGGTAGAATGGTTTCAGCTGGGTTCTGCTGTCTCTCTTGCAGGTTTGAAGGTAGGTGCACACATGGCTTTAGCCAGTCAAAGTGAACCACTTGATGTTTACAAGGACGATCCCGCAGGGAGATATTATATAACACATCACTAACCACTTTGTGTATCCTCCCAAGTAAAAATGGCTTGCTTGTGGCAAGCTTGCAGCAACCTTGTTTACAAGGTTGTTTGAACCCTGTAACAAGGTTGTTTGAACCATGTAACAAGGTTGTTTAAACCATGTAAACAAGCTTGTTTTTGCTTGTCACTACTAAGTATTTGAAACTGTTCCAACCTTGTTACAACCTGTTGTGAGCCAAAACAAGGTTGTTAATTAATATCCAAAACAACGTTGTCTGAGAATGTTAAATAGTCATACAATGTCACAGCACCAGGTGAAAAAAAGCACAAAAAAATGCAAAACAGCTAAATGCAAAAAGCAAATAAGAAAAATGCAAAGGAGCTGAGTCCAACTACAAACATTCATTGACGACTGCGTTGCTTGACTTGTCATTCACACTTGTGTTGGTATTCCGTTTTCGTCTAAAATTCGCACACTTATCATTTATGGCATCCACTAATAGGCTTCTATTGATCTTATGTTGTGACTGCACAAAGCCTGTAGGTAATAAGGACTATATAAATGAAAGAAGTGCATACAATTAGTAAACTTACGTATACAAGCAGCTATTACATCTCTGTTGAGGCATGGAAATTTTTTTGTACCCCCACAACTTGACGAAGCCAAGACAGATGGCGTAAAAAATACAGTAAGGAGATTTCTTATCAGCTTAGTAGGCGAGTTATTGCTCTGGTCTATCGCTTCTTCCAGCTGGCGTTTAGAAAGATACACCCCATAGCCCTCTACTAATTCAACATACAAGTATTACCTTATTTGACTTCTGTAAATGCAACAAAATTTTCACATACCTGCACATGTCTTTTCACACCACCAATAGGTGACTGACTGCGACCAATGGAGGCATTGGAACAGACAACTGGTGAAGGTGATCTCACAGAAGACTGACTACGATGAAGAGAGGCATTGGAACGGACAACTGGTGAAGGTGATCTCACAGATGACTGACTACGACCAAGAGAGGCATTGGAACGGACAACTGGTGAAGATGATCTCACAGATGACTGACTACAACCAAGAGAGGCATTGGAACGGACAGCTGGTGAAGGTGAGGCATTGGAACGGACAACTGGTGAAGGTGGTCTCACAGACGACTGACTACGACCAAGAGAGACATTGGAACAGACAACTGGTGAAGGTGATCTCACAGACGACTGACTACGACCAAGAGAGGCATTGGAATGGACAGCTGGTGAAGGTGATCTCACAGAAGACTGACTACGACCAAGAGAGGAATTGGAACGGACAACTGGTGAAGGTGATCTCACAGACGACTGACTACGACCAAGAGAGGCATTGGATCGGACTACTGGTGAAGGTGATCTCACAGAAGACTGACTATGACCAAGAGAGGCATTGGAACGGACACCTGGTGAAAGTGATCTCACAGAGGACTGACTATGACCAAGAGAGGCATTGGAACGGACACCTGGTGAAAGTGATCTCACAGAGGACTGACTACGACCAAGAGAGGCGTTGGAACGGACAACTGGTAAAGGTGACCTCACAGAAGACTGACTACGACCAAGAGAGGCATTGGAACAAACAACTGGTGAAGGTGATCTCACAGACGACTGACTACGACCAAGAGAGGCATTGGAACTGAAAACTGGTGAAGGTGATCTCACAGAAGGCTGACTACGACCAACTAGGGCAGGTGATCCAGCTGGAAATGTGAATGGTGACTGATCAGTCTGGTGGTGTGCCTGCAAAAGAATGACATGTAGTTAATGATTAGCTTGTGTAATTACAACAAATTATTACCTCATCCGCAGTGGTTGTAAAAGAGTTAACATCATCCACAGTATCTAGGAGTTGCACCTAAATGCATGGAAATCAGATTACAATTACATTAACATGCAAAAATCAACTCACAGAAACATCGCCATGATTGAGTGTGGTCCCTCTCATATCATTCGATTGGTACACAACACTACGAGTAACTATAAAAAGACATTATTCCATCATTATACCATGCACGCTTTACACTTGCACTTGAAAGTTGTTTTGTAATGTGCATTCACAAACAAGTACATGTATACACTTATTTTTCTCACCACGCTGCTTTCCCATCATGTGGTGATGAAAAATGTCTTTGTGGGCTAGTATGCGCTCATGTCCGGAGATTTTTTTTTCTTCTTTGATGGTCTCTCAATTGGATCCAACTTTGTAGGTGTCGTAGAATGAACTTCTGTCGCAGCACGTTCAAGAAGTTCATCACGTGTGATCTCCATAGCAATTAGCTGATCTATTTTCTTCTCTAGATCTTGACGATCACCTGAATTGAAAATTAGATAAACCAGCTCTAGGACCTAGTTCACACAGAGTGTATTTTATCTCACAGTACATTTATTTCATTGTTATTCATTTTTGACATGACATCATATTCATTCAATCCTCCAGGCATGATCCATCGTAGTGTCTATTAATTGTCCTGATCGAATTTCACCCAGGTGTACAGCAAAAAAAGTGTTGATAGAAAGGACCTATACTTGCATTTAACAATACTGGCTTATTGTACAAGTCCATGCATTTAGGATTGGGCCGAGACAACTAATGCTTAACTACTTGTAAAACAAGAAGTGCTGGCGGACATATCCACTAGCACTACGAGTATCAAAAGGAGTAAAGCGTTAGTTATCTTGGCCCGATCCTAAAATGACTAGCTCGTACAATAAGCCAGTCGCTCTAGCAAGGAGGAAAAGGTCAGCAGACCGCTCTTCCATCGCCTTGCGAGATATTAACTTACCTGTACTTAGGGACCGTAAACTACACAATCGCCTAAAACAATTCGTACAGTACTTCATACATAGGTACATCATCATTTCTCTTTCAGTCAATATATGCACACATTCTTACGTATTCTTACCAGATTTTGCGAGCACTTCACCATCATAAAGCCTTTTCCCACACCATTTGAACTGTGATATAGCTCCCACGTACGTTTGGCCACCTTGTCGGACGGTTTTCTCAGAAATGACGCTCAACATTTCGTCGTCAAGCCATCTTACTAACAGAAAACTCGGACACGGTCGGAACTATGGCTCTGCTCTCAACCATGCCAATTGAAAATAAAACATGTGAAGCATCACGTGCTCGTTAATAAGTTGTTTCTTTTTGAAATGGCGGGTGCAAGTAGACGAGTATACAACTCAAACCAATTTCAGTTTTCAGACCCTCTGTCAAAACTTGCGACAAGCAGAACTACACGCTACAGGATAAAGAAGAAACGGCGTTGTGACATGGCTATTGGGGAAGCTGGTCAGCAAACTACTGTAAATGCAGACTGTGAGTGTGCGGAACACGTAGAACAGAATGATAAGCAAGAAGCCTATACAACCGTGACAGATGAGCCATTCAATGTCCCTGAAAATGATGTAATGCTTGAGCAGCATGATGTAATGCTTGAGCAGCATTTTGTACCGATTTTACGTGATTTACCCGAAGAGCCAGAATTTTTACCAAATGATTATTCCAATCCAAGCAATTTCTCAGAGTGTTTAGCCAATTACGAATTACCCAGGGAGACAGAATTTATTCCAGGTGTGTGTCGTGATGAACAAGTTGATTCATTGAGTTCTGAACCATCAGAATCCAATGTACTCTTAATGCAATACATCATGCGACACAATTTAACACAGGAAGCTATATCAGACCTTCTTAAACTTCTTCACATTTTCATGCCAAAAATAGACTTGCCCTCATCTGTATATATGTTCAATAAGCCTTTTATGGCAATGAACTTTCCTCTTGCGTTTCATTATTTTTGTAATAACTGTATGCAAGATATTTCCAAAGATGCACAGCACTGCCCTACATGTAAAGCCACACTACTATCTAAAGGATCGAGATCAACGTTTGTAGAGCTTCCATTGGAATTGCAATTGCAAAATGTTTTACAAAGTAAGACTGACGTACATGCATGTGCATCATATTTGTGTGCTAGCGAGATCTGTATACATGCGATGTGTATGAATGTATTACTTATATCTGCATGTATAATCATGATCTATATAGCTATAGTGTGCATTATAATAATCATGATCATTTTTTTTGTACAGGATGTTGGGAAGATATACATCAGATGTATCATTTCCGTTGTGAAAAAAGAAGTCATTACTGTGATGTGTATGATGGTGCTTTGTATCGCGCACTGATTAAGGATGGATTTCTAAGCAACAAAAATAACGTATCATTCACCCTAAATGCAGATGGTGTTCCAGTGTTTAAATCATCATCCTTCTCATTGTGGCCAATCTACCTTCAAATAAATGAGCTTCCTATTAAAAAAAGGTACACTGACATATTATAATTCCGCCCATGCATGCATGCAGGTATTTTATTATCATTATTTAATTCGATCAGTATACATGTGCTTATACCATGTATGGTTTAATTATTTATGCATCTAAATTGTTCAGATTGATTGAAAACATATTTTTCTTGCATGCAGGCACTTAATAGAGAACAGATTGGTAGCAGGTCTCTGGTATGGAAAAGGTTAACCAGAGATGACTTTTGTATTAAGATATTTAGGTGACACTTTGGCAAAGTTATACTCTGAAGGTATGTATACATGCATGTCTGTGCATATATATACTAGACTACAGTAATTTGTGTGTCATATCTATATGCGTAGGTGTTGAAGTTACATTAAACGGAGATAGTCACATCCATTTCAGAAGTCAAGCAGTGCTTTTAGCTTGTACATGTGATTTACCAGCAAGAGCTCTGCTCACAAATATGGTGCAATTTAATGGTTATTATGCATGCCTGCGTTGCACTCAAAAAGGCAAGCATTTTTATAAATTCACATAATTTCAATAACGAGTACAGTTATCCTAAATTAAATTACTACTTTTTTAAGGAGCAGTAGTTAAAACAGCAAATAATGGACAAGTGATGACCTTTCCATATCAACTTGAAGATCCAACAGGACCAATGAGAACCTGTGAGCAGTACTGGCAAAATGCAGCTGATGCTGTACTTTCTGGATCTCCTGTGGGTAGATTTGATATTCATATACACAACATATATATACAGTTAATTGTATCTATGTGTTACTTGCATATACGTCTGTGGTATTAAAGGGCCTTCATGGTTGGCAACCATTCCACGGTTTAATATTATTAAGGGTGTCAGCTTTGATTACATGCACATTGGGTGTCTTGGAATAACTCGACTTCTACTGCATCTTTGGTTTGATTCAACCCATTCTAAGCAACCATGGTATCTCCGATGTCACATTAAAGAAATAGATAGATTATTGTGTGCCATTACTCCACCTGATGAAATATTAAGAGCACCAAGAAGTATTGAAGGAACCTTGAATTATTGGAAAGGTACAAGTGTATATATATACATGTTTTTGTGTAATGCCTGCATGCAGATAGGTGTGTTTACATGCATGTATGTGTTTGCACTGCGCAGCATACGAACTAAGAACGTGGTTACTACACTACAGCCCTGTAGTACTGCACAGATTTTTGCATAGCGACTATTACCAACATCATCTCTTATTTGTGGAAGGCATATATTTATTGTTGAAAGACATTGTGGAGGAAGAAGACAACTCAAAAAGTGGAGAACTATTAATGCACTACACCTATCTTTTTCCGGTTCTGTATGGTAATTAACCGTTTTCATGCATTCAGTTTATTCCTCGCATTTATCATAAATGCATGTATGTGTATGTCTACATGTATATTTGTGATAGGTGAAAGATACAGTTCAATGAATCTCCATGGACTTATACATCTTCCAGATGTAGTGAAGTCATTGGGTCCACTTTGGGCTCATTCATGTTTTCCGTTTGAGTCTGCAAATGGTGAAATGTTGAAGCTATTTCATGGAACAACATGTGTTGAAAAGCAGGTATACATCTCATATGTGTTATGATAAGTTAATTTTTACCACTTGTTTATAAATCAGATTGCTAATCGTATTGGAGTAATATCAACGTTACCACTGCTTGGTAAAAAACTTGCTACTGGAAGCAAAGAGGAAGAACTTTTTTGGAAAATGTCTAACTCTTATGGAAGGAGTAAAAAGTATAGTATTGTTTGATATGTGCTTTTCATTGCTCCATCTGTTTTATCCAATGCAGCCATTGCAATTTCATATCAGCTGATATCTGTATGCATGGAAAACCATGTGGCACTGAGCTTACCCAAGAGCACATTGCTGTATTTACCAAAGGTGGTTTTGCAATCCCAGCTGATTATCCTGTTGTGTTGTACTCCAAAATACATTTCAGAAGCACTGGCAGAATAGTGAAAACTAAAAGAAAGTTACACAAAGGCCTTCTTCGTAATAATTCTGGAATTGTATTCTGCGATCAAGATGGCATGACATGTTATGGAGAGTTATTATTGGTTGTACTATGTGAGAATCATGATGCATATGCAATTGTCTTCCCTTTTATTCCAACTGGAGAAATTCTGAGTAACGATTCTGTCACAGATTGCTCCATTGACCAACACATTACAAAGCTAAATCTGCCGTACGTTTAGCATAGCTAGTATACATTATATTTAAAATGGTAATACTTTCATTTTAAATATGTAGTTCAGTGACTGGACTCAAGAAGTGAATACCTATAAAATGTATCAAGGACAAATGCATATTGATGCAGTATAAAGAAGATCACATCTATGCAAGTATATTTCCCAACTCAAAAGAAGTTGAATAGATTTATACATGTTTACTTGAACATATACTTGTGCATAATTTGAACAACATTCATGTTCTTTTGTAATGTTATGTAAAGTACAAACATTGTGCATGACAGTTTGTAATCACTTCATTTTTGCTTTTTGAGAGTTAATTGTCATCATGTATCCAGCTCATATTGCATGGCAATTTGATCATGTATTTATGATTTAAATAGAGCGACATCTAAGTATATCTGTAGTAAATTAAGAATTACATGTAAATTAACATCTTCGAATCTGTTGCCTCCCTTGGTCATGCATCCATGCATGCATTCAATGATGATAAACTTCTACAGTACAATCTTGTCATAAACAGCATTAATTAATCTTACAATCCCCTACAACCTTCTACAACCATATAGTAAGCTTGTCATGAACTGCCTTAAACAATTATACAACCAACTACTACCTTCTACAACCATAAGACAAGCTTGTCATAAATCCTACAACCTGTCTGCAACCTTCCACAACTATTAAACAACCATGTTTATCTTACAAGGTTGTAAACAAGGTTGCAGCAACCATGTGGCAAGGTTGTCACAAGCTTGCCATTTTTACTTGGGCTGTAAGGTCCCTGCCAGAAGCAATGAAGGGTTTGGGATTTACCACGAGGAACTGCCGAACAGTGCAGCCACACCATATCCCCTACTCTGAATGGGTCACCATTGGATGATTTGTTATACAGTTCCTTCTGCCGTCGATGCTGTAGCCCCATATGCTCTCAAACCTGTCGGTATGCCTTCTCCATGCGAAGTCTCAAATCCAAAGCATACTGATTCACCTCTGTTGGTGAAGTCAGAGGGGGTAAACCATAAATAACATCCACAGGTAACCGAGCATCTCTTCCAAATACAAGTTCAAAGGTAGTGCACCCTGTGGATTCCTGTACACTAGTGCGGTAAGCTAGCATCACTAAAGGCAGATGCAAGTCCCAGTTGTGTTCATCTTGTTTAGTTGCCATACTCAGTAAACTCAACAATGTACAGTTAAACCGCTCAATCAGACCATCCGACTGAGGATGGTAGGGGCTAGTCCTAGTCTTACTGACTCCCAACAAAGTACACACAGCCTTTAATAATGCAGATTCAAAGTTCCGACCTTGGTCAGTGTGAAGGAAGTCAGGGACACCAAACCGACTCACAAATTGGAATACAAATGCCTCAGCCACAGTAACTGCTTCCATGTTTGGTATGGCAAATGCCTCCATCCACTTGGTGAAGTAGTCGCCAATTACCAGTATGTATTTACTACCTCTCACCGATTGAGGTAGTGGTCCCAGGATGTCCATTGCCACCCGCTGGAATGGATGGCTGGAGAGTTCTGTCTGCAGTTTAACCTTCCGTTTCCTAGGAGGATTTACGTGCTGCACATAACTCACATGACTAGCACCAATTCACCACATCTCGTCGCTGCCCAGGCCAATAGAACCGAGAACTGATCTTGTTAAGTGTCTTAGCAACACCTAAATGGCTACCACTTGGTGCATCATGAAGCTGTTGCAATATGGAGCGAACCATATCCTGGGGAATAACAAACTGCAAGCATTTGTTATGACCTTTCCCTCGCACGTCCTCCCATTCTCTGAAAAGTACTCCATCTTTCATCACGAGATGATCACGTTGTGACCACAAAGTCTGCACCCAGTATCCACTGTTCTTTGGGAATAGTGCTGAACATTGGTCCTTTTCCAACCATGCTAGGACCTGTTTTAACTCCTTGCCAGACTACTGCAGCTGTCTCTGCTCAGAAGAAGATAAAAGCTGGAAACCATGTTACTAAGTTCACAAGGCCAACATCACCCATTCCTGGCAACTCTGACAGCCCGCATTGCTTGCATGGAAGCCTTGACAAAGGTCAGCATTGCCATGTTTGACACCAGGACGGTGCTGAACCTTGACATCATATTCAGACAGGATTTTCGACCACCTAGCAACCTGTCCCTGAGGGTCCTTAAAGTTCCATAGCCACCGAAGTGCACTGTGATCAGTGCGAACAACAAACGGTCTGCCCCACAGGTAAGGTTTGAAATGTTGAACTGCCCATACGAGAGCCAACATCTTACGGCGAGTGGTACAGTACTGTCGCTCAGGTTTGGTGAGTACACGACTGGCATATGCAATTACACACCTGTCGTTTTGCGGGGAGAGTACTGTGCCAACTCTATCCTGGCTTGTATCAGTATCCACAGTGAACTCTGCCTGGAAGTCAGGATAGGAGAGTATTGGAGGAGAAATCAGATGGGTCTTGAGAGCAATGAAGGCATCTTCACACTGCTTTGTCCACAGCCACTCCCTGGATTTTTCTGTTAGTGTGTGTAGGGGTGCAACTTTTTGGGCAAATTTTGGGATAAATTTGCGATTATATGAGGCAAACCCAAGGAAATGTCTCAAACTCACATGATTCAGAGGGTAACCCAGGTACAGACACAGCTAATTTTTCCCGGATCTACTTCAACACCCTTCTCTGACACAATATATCCCAAATACTTCACACTTTTTCACAGGATGTGGTACTTGCTTGGCTTGATCTTCAATCCAGCCTGCTGCAATCTAGCAAGTACCTCCTCCAGTCTCTGGAGGTGCTCCTCCACTGTTTGGCTAAATACAATAATATCATCCAGACACACCAGACATGTGACCAGTGCAACCCCCTTATAACCAATTCCATTAACTTTTGAAATGTGCTAGGTGCATTGGACAGGCCAAATGGCATAACCTTGAATTGGTTGAATCCAAAGGGTGTGCTGAAGGCTGTTTTTTTTTCTCTGTCCTCCTGTTCTAACTCAACTTGCCAGTAACCACTGGCAAGGTCCAGAGTAGTAAACCAGTGTGCTCCTCCAAGAGTGTCCAAGGTTTCATCTATACGGGGAATAGAATGGACATCGTTTTTGTAACATCATTTACACGGCAGAAATCAACACAGAATCGTAAGGACACACCCTGTTTCTTTGCTAACACTATTGGGGAAGACCAAGAACCACTGCTGTGCTCAATTATACCCTGCTGTATCATGTCTTTCACCATCCTTTGAACTACACCTCTCTGGTGATAGGGTAGTCGACGAGTTGGTTGATGAATAGGTTTTGCATGTCCCCTGTCTTAATTGCATGCTTGAGTAGCTTTGTCTGTCCTAGGTCCCCAACCCCCACTGATATCACGTGGGAAAAACGATGAAACAGTTCCTTCAACTTCCTTTTGTCAGAGGGAATGATGTCAGTAATTTGATCAACCATATGCTTAATGGTGCTTGAAACCAGCTTTTCAGTACGAGATACTGGGGCATGTACAACATCACTGTGTATCTGTGCTTATACCATCTACCTCTGCTACACAATGTAAGCTGCCAACATGCTGCTTACCATACAGAGTAACTGGAGCAGCTGATGACACACTACACATCTAAATGATTATATATGAATGATCATGCAAAAAGACCTGGTCAATACGCTATATAAGTTATTGGATAACGAAAGTACATAACTGTAGGTTCGTATCCCACATGCTCCCTCCTGAATCACCCTAATTATGACTGGGGTGGTTCTGGTTCAAACTTCTATATAGAGTAAACCATTAGTTGGTTTACAATGTAATGCAGACGATTTTGGTTTAGCATATCAACCAACTTAATTGCAGTGATATACAATAAAGCAAATCATTATAAAGATGCACTCATGTCATGTCGTTTAGCCATTCAGTTTTGATATGGGATTGAGAGATGGATGCAATTGGAGCGTGGATTTGGACCTAGCTAACGGGTACGAGTCATCAAGACTATAGTAACCCCTATAATCCATTGTATGCATCGCCCATTCGTCGCTATTGTAGCGTACGGACATTGTGACATCATGCACGCACGTGCGCAGTAGTATTAATTGTGCATACATATACTAATATAAGTGTACTTAACAGTGGTTAAAGCTGGTCTTTGTCACATTGGTGTCAGGAGTGGGATATGGGTGATGAGAAGAAGACAGCTCGGTTCATTGTGAGGCCGCCGGCAAGATTTGTGTCTGGAACAGACCGAGGGGTCCGACACCACTGAAATCTCGTACACTCTAGTGAGAAATCAAATAGAAATCTTGAAATCAATAGAAATCCGGGAGAAATCACGAAATCATATTGAAATCTAGAAATCCGTCAGAAATCACGAAATCACTTGAAATACGGTAGAAATCACATTGAAATCACCGTAAATTTAGAAATCACATCCGTATTTTCTTTAATAACTAATGCATTATTTATAACTACTTTTGCAATAATTATTGATGTTTTTATATATATGCCAATTATACCAATGGATTTAAAATAATGACATAATTATACTTACACTCGTACGAAATTATCAGTATGGAGCTCGGAGCTTGCGATTCAGAATGAGAAGAATCAAAAGTTCAGTGTGTTGAGCGCCTGTTGAGGTCAAAGCTGCCAGGCTACACAGTCAGTTGCATGTTGGCTGCGGGATTCGACACACTCGACACTTTGGCACGCATGGATGTTGGAAATCAACCGGGCAATTCCATCCAGATCATTGAAGAATACATCTCTTCCAACTTTCCAGGCGACGCCAGGTACATGCATGCTCCATTACGTGCAAATTTCCCCCTGGACACCGTATTAGAATCGAGCGATTTGTGCAAGAACTTCGCTCAAGCCACGTATGTCACGACCTCCTCAATGATGCTGTTCGGCCTGCTACGAAGAAAAAAAAAACTGTGAACCAGAAGCAGCAGCTGCACAAGCTCTAGCTGGAGAAATTTCTGCTATAACGGAAAGCCGCACTACCTCGACGATTATTACGAGACTTTGTCAGCAGATCAATGCGTGGCAAATAAAATTATCTGATGAAAGGCTGCGAAGTTTGCAAGAAACTGTACACTATGAGTTGACTATGAAAGAAATTGTTGTATCAGTTGTATTAAAATAATGTTGTGATGCATTCATTAATCGATTGCGTAAGTGTTAAAATTAATAACCATAACTATTAATTATAATTACGTGGGCGTCATTTATCAAAAGAGCTATTTGAAATCAGAATGTAGCAGCGAGCCGTTTATGACCCGTTCTAATTACGTAAACAAAAATAGAATAGCCTTTGGGGCACTAACAAGCACTATTCGGTCACAAATGCGCGAGAAAATACATACAGGCAGCATAGTTCACACCTAGCACACACACCCGCACCCCAAAAAGTCTAGGTAGAATGGCACGCTTTAAAATCATGCCACTGTTGAATTGGTTGCCACATGCAGCCGCGCCGTGACCCGTCACCTCACTCGCCTCCCTCGACCTCGCCTCAGATCGCCCGAGCTACGTCACGAATGTATTTTTACGTCAAAAGTACGGTAGAAATCACAAGAAATCAGTCGGAAATCTGGAAATCACACGGAAATCTGGAAATCATATAGAAATCACGGAAATCACCTCGAAATCACCTCGAAATCTAGAAATCGCAGGAAATCAAACAGAAATCTGAAATTGATTTCGAAATCACCGTGAATTCAAAATCTCGTACGGCGTTAAGGGTAGAGGCGGACCCCTCGGAACAGACTTCACCCTGTGGATTCCTTCATGTACAGCTGTACAGCTACAGTAGAGCTGTACATGAAGGAAGCGGAGAAACCCGATGAAAAAAAGGCCAGGAACTCGTCTCACTGCTGGAAGACGATGCGTTTCGAATCGTAAGTCAGATGGGTTTGCCTTGCGCTGACTAAGTTGAGTACACAGCAGTGAAGACGTGCCTTCAGAGACAGTTCTCACCAGCTGGCGTGGAATTGGAGATTCAGCGGCGGCTGCATGCATGCAGCCAGGGTTGCCGAAAGTCAGGCCAGGGTCCGGCCTGTGACCTGAAGGTCAGGCCAGGTCTCCGGCCCGTGGCCTGAAAGGTCGACCCGAAAGATACAATTATTAAATTTCATGTTAAAATTAATTTACAGATAAGTACACGTGACGCGCGTGACGTTTATTCATTCGTTAGCGCCGTCACTAGCTCTACGAATATAGCTTCAGGTGATTGTGGTGGGACTGGTGGCTCCTCTGTAGCAGATATATCCCATAAGCTTGTGTCTCCTATAAACGCAGACCGCTGGGTTTATAACACTGATGAGCTTATCAGGTACCCGCACTGACGCAAACAACTCTCCGTGGTGTGGGCACATTTCAAATTGTACAAATGTCATGAAAAGAGAGGATATGAAGGGTTTGCTGACAAAGCTTGGTGCAACACTGCCACAAGCCCTTTGTCGAACGACCTATATACGTAGAGAAGTTAAGGATGAGTTTGATACTTTTCTGAAACACGCCGGCCAAGTGAATGCTACTTCTCCTATAGATCATAGATAGTACTATCTATGTATAGATCCGCTTGCATGGTGGAAATTGCACGACACGCGTTTTCCAAGAATTTCTAAGCTTGCAAGAAAGTACTAGCTTGGCCTCATCTGCACCATCTGAGCTGGTTTTTTCTAGAGCCAAGCTTATTCAACAGCGTCAAAGATGGAATCTTCTTCCCCAGCGACTGGAGGCGTGCATAATGCTTAAGCACAATGCATAGGTGCTGAACAGTTAGATTAATTGCGTCTGGACCGATCTCGGTGGTCCGGTTCATCTGCGCAACTTACTGATGTAATTCACAGTGATTGTATATAATCTTGAGATAATATTATCTAATAATCTAATTACATCTTTAAAAAGTGGCCTTTCAGGCGGGGTTCCGGCCTGAAGGTCAGGCCAGAAGGTCCGGCCTGAAAGGTCGGCCTGAAAGGTCGGCCGGCCTTCGGCAACCCTGCATGCAGCGCAGCAAAAGAGTACAGAATCCCTGACCAAGTTTGCTGGAAGGTTACGTATGTTAGCTGATAAAGCGTTCCCTTCATGGAAAGCAAATGAAAGACTCGAAATGGCTCGTAACCAGTTTATAAATGGTGTTATATCTTCGTCCATCCAGTTGAAACGTATGTAGGAGAGGCCCATGCAACACATTTGACGGTGCTGTCACGCTTGCGTGTCAATTGGAGTCAATTGAGTCAGCCCAGCGCATGCTACAGACAGCGAAACAGGTGGGAACTCCTCCAAAAGATACTACAAGGGGCATTAACGCTGCAACGGCAAGTGGAAACAGTGGGAGCTACCAGGAATTAGCTGCGCAGATGACATCATTGACGCAGCGGTTAGACAGCCTGCTTAAACAGGAACACCAGACAAAGTACTCGAGAAGGGTGAATTGCTGGCACTGCAAGAAACCAGGTCATGTGCGTCGAAATTGTCCACAGCTTAGAGCAGGTAACGGAAACGGAGATAGGTCAGCGAGGCATAACTTGCGTGTACGCTTACTCTAAAAGGTACTGTAGAAGGCTACACCACCCACATGTTAGTTGACACAGGTTCATCAGTGACCCTTCTTCACGAGAACGTCTGGAAAGCTGCGGTGAGGGGACAGAAACAGCTCAGTCCAGCTAAGTATCCAGTGATGGCAGTGAATGGTGAAAGTCTTGTTCTGAGCTAGTGGACAAGGTGACGTCTTGTTAAGGGTGGGAGAGCATGTTGGTGTGCACAGTGTTCTTGTTGTAAAAGAAATGACACAAGTCAGAATGTCTGTTGGGGACAGACTTTTAGGAGAGACACAATTGTGTTATTGACTTGGGTCGTAGAACGCGAACAGTAGCGGGGCATGTGACACCTGTACCATTGTTTTCTGGAGTCTGTGCTAGTACTTGTCATGTTCTTGTTAAGGAAACAGTTGTTATTCCTGCTTATCATCAAGTCCAGCTTCCTGTAGACCTGGCGTCAGATGAAGACTTTCCGGGTCATGTAGGTCTGTTTGAACCTAAAACAGACTTTGCTGAAGACCACGGTGGTGTTATGGTTGTATCTCCAACTTACGGAGGGAAAACGACAATACAGTTGATAAATCCAACACCTATCCCAGTGACCCTTTACAGCCAGGAAAAGATTGGTAAGCTGTCATTTTTGCAGGAAGAGGACACGGTGAGGCTGGTAGAACCATCATTGGATAAGAAACCAACAGTGCGTTCAGAGGAAGCTATCCGTAAGACAATTGATGACATGGTTAGTAGAGTGCAGGGCCTAACCGTGGGAGAAAACACTAAATTCAAGAGTCTGTTACGAGAGTTTGCTGATGTCATTTCTGTTGGGGGTGGGGACCTGGGACGGACACGGGTATTCAGGGGCGTAGGAGCGTATTTAAAAGTGGGGGGGCTGAAGTGAACTTGATAAAGTGGGTGTGGTCATTTATGTGCCATGACGTAATATTACGTCATGGCCCGCGAGACTAACAAACCGTTGTATAGTCACATGGCCGTAGACAACTTTCAAACTTTGGGGGGGGGGGGGGGGGGGGGGGAGAGGGCTATAAAAACTGGGGGTGCGTGCCCCTCCTGCCCCCAGATAGTGGGTTTGGGGGAGCGCTGTTAGTGTAAGCTCCCCCAATGGGGTCTGGGGCGAAGCCCCAGCCGCTTTAACCGTTTCCTTATTTGTTTTTAGCAAAAACTTAACATTAAATGCACCCGGCTCTATACGGTATAGCAACGAATGCTACTGCTATATATGTTAGTTAGTTGACGTTTTCAAAAATCACTTGCCCCCGCGGAGATTTTTTTGTCATTTCTTCGATACTAGTAATGTCTAATGTATCACGAAGGATTACATTTGCCTTTAATGCGACTTGAACTGATAAGTTCAGAGCATGGCCATAGCAATGGGTATACAAAGCTCTATGCTCTTTTCGAAGTATAGTAGTTGATACACCTGTTTTACAGCCTGTCATTGTAGTTAACTAGCCCATGCACTGTCCACGACAATCAGAAGTGAAGGGATAACCTCACCTATTGTTCGGATGATGCTTTCTGCAGAGATAGCGTCCATGCTGTGGACTATTCTCTACTCACGATCGACCGCTATCAATGATTACAGTTAATTCTAATTATACGAGATACGGTTAACATTTTAATATTTTCTCACAAGGAAAACATAGAGGTGCTCAAGCCCCCTCAAGCCCTCCCTTGTTTACGGCCTTGATATTATTATTACGTGCCCGTTACTATCTTTCGCCATGAAGCACGTGTCACATGTACATATACCGCAATAATTAATTATTCATACTCAATAATAAAAGTGGGGGGGGGCTTATCCCTCACACATTTAAAAGTAGGGGGGCTATAGTCCCCTCAGCCCCCCCCCCCCCCCCACCCCCACCCCCCCCCCCCCCCCCCCCCCCCTTCCTACGCCTATGGTATTACGTCATAAGATTAATACTGGGGATACGCTTTGCCTATTCATCAACAGGCTCGCAGGCTGCCTTTCCATCAGCGAGACATGGTCCAAAAAATTATCCTGGGAATTTTAGAGCAAGGGATCATTGAACCAGCTGATGGATCATGGTCATCGCCCATAGTTCTGGCGAAGAAGAAAGACGGTTCGTTCAGGTTCTGCGTCGATTATAGTCGTGTCAATGATGTAACAAAAAAAGATGTACATCCCATACCCAGAATTGACGATTCATTAGATACCCTTGCGAAGCAAAATGGTTCTCGACAATTCACTTGGCCATCGGATACTGGGGTGGAGATGGATCCTTCTGATAAAGAGAAGACCACGTGTTGGTTACCCCCTTTGGTCGATCTCCACCAGTTCCGTGTGATGCCCTTTGGGTTGACCAATGCACCCAGCACCTCAAAGGTTTATGGGCTTAGTATTAGCTGGTCTAAGTTGGAGTACCTGCTTGGTTTACCTGGACGATAAAATCGTCTTTAGCCAGACAGTGGAGAAACACTTTACTCGCCTGGCAGACGTGCTCAGGAGGTTAAACGAAGCTGGCTTGAAATTAAAACCTAGTAAGTGCCAACTGTTTCGCAAAAGTGTTCAATATCTGTGGTACGTGGTGTCTGAGAAAGGCATTGAGATTGATCCTCTGAAAACGAGTTGGGTTAAAAATTGGCCAGTGCATGCGCCCAACAATCACGAAACGTTGCGCCAGTTTCTTGGATTTGCCTCCTATTACAGAAAGTTTATCCAGAACTTTGCCGAGATAGCAACTTCCCTGCATGCATTGACGGAGAAGACGAAATCTTAATTGGCAATGGACAGAACAGTGCGAAGAAGCGTTTACCAGTTTAAAGGGGAAGTTGTTACTGCCTCCCATTTTGTCCTTTCCACAGTTTGACCAGAGCAGGCTCTGGGTCAAAACAGGACAAGTTGAAGGGATTGTGCTGCAAGTGCAACTTTTCCCCCTCGTGCATGGGTAGGAAGTGGTCAAGTTCCCTTTCTCGCTGTTTTCGACGTCCCATTAACGGATCGAAAACCTTAATGCCAGCCATTTGTAGTATACGTTCAACCGAATAGGTACAAAAATTAAAAACCTACAAGCTATCGGCGAAAAGCACTAACACTAATTTCTATTGGGGCATGCAGATATTTCAGTAGAAATCAATTTAGCTGAGATGATCTAAAGATTTGTTGTGGCATGTAAATCAGTAGCTTCGTTAGTTTAAGCACGGACGCACCTTTGCATGACAGTGACATCATTAATGGCCTGTCTAGATAGGTACTTGGATATTTTCTTCAAATTGATATTTTTGCAGCAATTCGCATGGTTATAAAAAGAGTAAAAAATTCCAACGGTATATTAATTATCATATCATCTTTTTTCATTCGGTCAATACGGCAGCATAAAGCGGTACTTTTGAATGTATACGGAATTGAATGACCGCGCTAAAAAAAACTGTGCCGGTTTAACTTATATTCGCTACACTGATCGTAATAAACATGCTACTGCAGCCAAATTTATAAGGAGTAACTGCCACACATAGCTGCATATAAAAATAGTTTTTAGAAGGTACTACAGCAGATATTATGCATAAAATCATGCCAATTATGCAGGCTGCTCATGGTAGCAATATACAAATACACAGCCAAGTGTGTATATATCATGTTCTCGGAAACACAATTTTACCATTCAATGAAAAAAGGCATTTCACCTGTCAGGAAAATCATATCTCCAGTAATAAGCAGCTGTAATATGCATATTTTTTTATCTTCCCCTTCTTCCTCGATGTCTTCCTGTGTCCAATAATAGATGGTGGCTTTTGGAACTTTGCAAGTACTTTTCACTGAATTAGCCATTCTCTGCAACTCATCCTTCCTTTTATCACAATTCTTGCAATCAGTTCTTACATTAAGTCAGTGGAATAGGTAAAGGTGGATTGCACATTACATTTATCTCTGTACTCAAAACTGGTAAAGGAACAGCTACATCCTCAGCTATGTCAATAGACCCAACTACCAGTACCATAGCTATCCCAGTACCAGAGGAATAGGTACCCCACTACCAATACCATAGGTATGTTGCGCGCGGTCGATCGATTTGCGCTATCCATCGATTGCTCTGCGCGGACAATAGATCTATCGTTTGCGCACCATCCGATCGATCGCGCAACCACCGATGGATCGCGCAACAATCGATCGATTGTGCAGCAAGTAGCTTGCGCGATCAATAGAACACACTTAAACAGCAATGCGCTTGCGCAGTCAATTGATAGCACGTGTGCGAATAGGTGCAAAACCTTGGTGACTAGTGTTGCCAATAGTAATACAGCTTCTCAAAAGAGCTGCATTTCTATGGAACGCCGTTTGGGTCAAAATTGATCACATCTGTAATTCGATCAAATTTTTTGATCGACGTAATTTTCTAACCGATCATTTGCATTCGACGCCATATCTCATTCGATCATGCGGATTCGACACAAATTTCTTTTTGATGGGATTAAATCGATGGACAGCGATTGATGATCGATCGATCGACAATTCGTCAATCGATCGATCACCGATCTGGATCATTCGATGGGGAACGAGGTGGTACGAGGTTAGGCTGTTACCAGAATAGGTATACCGAGACTTGGACTGGAGTAATTATAGTCTTCTTCGTTGCACAGGAATGGGATTTTGCATCTATGCAACCAGTGGGGCGGCAGAGAAGCTTTCTTAAGCGGAACATCCCTAAACTGACTTATATAAGCGCCTCGTTTCGATGAAGAATGGGTATGGAGGAGGTGTGAGCATATAGTTTAGCGTAGCTGTAGAGCTCTACGTGTTTTTGCGTGTGCGCATTCAAGTGGTGTAGGCCAAAATGTGTGTACAGATTTAAGGTCTGTAATTTAGGTGTGTGTGTGTGTGTGTGTGTGTGTGTGTGTGTGTGGTGTCTGTGTGTGCGTGTGTGTCTGTGTGTGCGTGTGTGTGTCTGTGTGTGCGTGTGTATGTGCGCGTGCGTGTGTGAGTGCGTGTGTGCGTGTGTGTGTGTGTGTGTGTGTGTGCGTGTGTGCGTGTGTGCGCGCGCGCCTTTGTGTTGGTACCTCTAGGTATGTGTATATTCTCTGTATGCATTTTAATGGGAGCCATAACATGTAGAGCCTATTGGAGCATGTGTTCAAAATGTACGTCCCATGGGAGGTGTTGTTCATTTGATTGCCAAAGCTGAAAGCACAATATTATGTGTGAGTTGTCTCCGCTTTGTAATTTCGGAGAGGTGTTATGCCCAGCTAGGAATATACATGTTCATGTGGTTCAGGTGTCCACTACTGAGTGGAGGGTAAGATTAGACAGTCCATGATTATTGCTTTTAGAACACCTATCGAGCTGCTGTAAAACCAGGCATACCCTGATTTGTATGCTCCTAGGGCATGTGGCTGTAATAGAGGGCGACCACAACAGGTCATGGATTAGAAACCTAAATATGGAATGTTCCCACCTTCGTTGGTGTGTTATTGTGCAATGCATGAAAGCATCCATGGAAGTCGGTTCAAGCCTATCATTTTAATATTGATCTCCACCTATATCCTTGGGTGTATGTTCAGGGCTCTCCTCCCCTCAACGTTTGGGCAGAGAATCCATCATATATGAAAGCATCTAACTAGCAGACTGTACCCCATCCAGACAATTGGCAATTCGGGCCAAGCTCCAAAGGACCTGTACAACGAGCATGCGCCGACAAAATGTAAAAGGGGGCTAAACTAGCAGAACGGGAATTGATTTATTTTCTGTACACCGCGGTAGACAAATGAGACACCCGGACGCCCGGTACATTAGACATTATAATGAGCAAATGTCATTAACAACGCTTAAAAGTATCATCATGCAGCGTCTGAAAACATATTTACGTGAAACTATGAGAAAAGAGAGAGATGAGACATTTTTGGTTAGGCAACATCCTGGTAGGGTAGACAATGGGTATAATCAGAGGTTACACGCATGCTGCCAAATATACTAATCCAAACACAAAGTTCCTCTCTGATTATTAATAGTCATCTCACACAGCATCACATATTGCACAGATTCCAGCCATACACCAGGAAGAGCTACCTTTTGAAGGTACATGTACTTTAAATTTTATACCTGTCAAGTTATTAAGGTTAGGGTTAGCGAAATATATACCCTTTATGTCTGAGAAGTTGATGGATGTGTTAGCTATACATGAATCTGTCTATATGGAATGGGTGTGGCAATCATCATGCAGACATTTGAGAAAGACCAATACAAAATATTCTAAGACTATTGTGCCACACCTCTTCATTTGGGTCTTTGTTGCAATACTGTCCATCTTTCAACTGATACACGATACAACTGTAATATTGTTGTAGGTCATATTCTATTAACCTCCCAATTCTCACCAAGGAAACATTTAGCATATTCTGTATGCTTGTCTGTGCAATAGATGTCCTTCCAGTATTTCATTTATTACCATACATATTGACACTAACTGAAATTCAGTGGAAAACAATATAAGCTATGTTAACTAATTAGCATCATACAATTGCAACAGCACAAATATTCAGGTATACAAGCAAGTAAATTGTTCTTTTGGATGACTGACATAATCACAAGATATATCAGCCCACAGATTGCACTGCTGAGTTCTGTAACAAGGACCAACAAGGTATCCCTTTCCCCAGGCACAAGAAAACCACAGACATGGCAGCAGATGTACATTTCACATCAAGGTTATAAACCTGCTTAATGAAGTGGTTCAAACTTCTGATCTGCAGTAGGGTACTGAATTTTTTAACCCAAACTCTGAGTTTATTTTGTCAACCTTACCCTCATAAAACAGAATGAATGGGCAATTGCAGGTAGCAGTGGTGTCTCACCTGCTCCTCCTACATCATTATCTGTGCATGCAACATTAACAATTGCAATTTACATACATGTAAGTAGACAAAATCTAACATATAGTTATTTATTGTAACAAATAGTTAGTTGGTTGTCACAATGCTGAACTTTATTGGTATTAGGAGAAAGCCTTATAAGAATATAACTGCATTTTAAAGTGTCCAGCAAAATCACCTTTGTGGGGGTTATAAATTTATCATCTAAAGACAACAAGCTAAAAGATGAGATCTTTAATATGGGTAAATTATTAATTTAATTTCTCATGCCGTTATATAGTTAGCAAAAAATACAATCATGCTACAAAGATAATCGTTATTGAACGGTCGACAATATATGTATAACGGGGTATACAAACACCGAGTGGTCCATTGCGGATATCGTGTGGTCCCCAGTCTATTGTGAATCGATTGTTGTGCCGTGCAATAGCGAAGCACATGTAACAGTATATGCATGTAGTAGGTCTGGCCATAGATAATTACTCTAATATCTATGGTCTGGCAAGCGAGACTGAAGCGAGTAATATGCGCAAATAAAGCTAGGTTTTGTGACTTCAAAAGTGCTGAAGTTGCAGGGCTCTGCCCCAGACCACATTGGCCGGGGGGGGGGGGGGGGGGGGGGGGGGGCAGCTTGTGCTAGACGCTTAAATTTGCCCCCACCCCTTCCCATATAATAGCCCACCTTGACAATTATGTAGTAATTTTGTACATATTGAAAAGGAAAGACAAACTGTTGATTATCAAAGCTTCATTGCAAGAATACAAAGAAATGAAGATAATAATAATTGATCTTGGCCCATACCTAAAAAGAAACTGGCATGCAAAAAAAAACATTCCCACCACCTAGCTCAAATGCATGCATTCCAATGTTATTATCAGTGTATCAAAATTGTCATGCACATGCCAACACAAAGCCACTCATGCCACTAATCTCAAAAGTAGGAATAGTATTAAAAATCTAGAAATACCTTACAAAGACACACAGTTAATTGTCATTAGTATTATGGTATGCATATAAATTTTGTATTAGCATTCTTTACATTGTAAATTTAAATTTAAATTTATAAAAATTGATGATCGTATTGTGAAATTGTGTTTTATGGTTTGTGCTAACATAATTTCTACAATCAGTCTTGGGTGTTTAAAAGTACAACTATGCAGCCACAATTACGTTTAAAAAAAAAAATATATATATATATATACATACTTAACTCCATTAACTTTGCTCTTTAGGTCATTCAAACTTGATTAGTTGTTTCTCGGGCAAACGTATAATAGAATTCAGTCGGTAGGTAGAGAGATAAATGATAATTATCACATACACACTGCTCGGTTCAATTCGTTGCCTCTTGACATCGTTGTTTGTGCGTTTTGTCATCTGATTGACACATGAAGCATAGGAGACGTACAACAGCATACTGCCTTTGCAGCTCCGCTATGTTTTCAGTTACAAATAAAAACTTCTGCATGCCATACCTCAGCATTATGCATTAATATTTCGAGTGCATTTGGCGGCTACTGCTGTGCTTGTGAGATGGTGATGACATTTTTGACGTAGTGACAGCCATAAGCTCAAGCAAAGTGATTGGAGCATCTGAAGGAGCTGTGTGCGCTTAATGCACGGACATATCGTCTGATGGGATTGCGCTACTGAATTCACTTCCATGCAACCTTTCCATCAGGGCAGCAACATTTGATGATGCTTCTCTTGCCAAATACACCACCGGACTGCTACATTCAAATCAGCTAATTTTTTGGCAAAGTATATTTGGGCCGAGAAACTACTAATTGAGTTTGAATGGTCATAGTGGAGAAGTGGTTAGTTGAACCATTTGCAAAATAAAGGGGTTAGTTGAGCTAACTGCGATCTTATATGGCATTAAAACAATGTTTTTTTACTCATCTAACAGAAATAGTGAGCTGGGCTTATTTGGCTATGCAGCAATCTCAGAGGCATTCTGTTTTTATTTGTAAAATGGAGTTGTGAATCATGTTAAAACACTTGCGAAGGACTCTCGTTGGTGAGGTGTCATGAATTACAATGTAATGTATGAATTTGCTTCCATCATAATTTGACAATACCTAGCAATTGGACAAGAGACGGGAAGGCCTAGGCCTACCCATGCTAGCATACGCACCAAAATTTGGCTTAAGACAGCATATGGCTCCAACTGACCCAATTGGCTGGGTTAGTTGTGCAATTTGACACCTGTTGATTTTTAAAATAATGTTCCTTGTAAATCTTCAGTCTCTAACATTCCTATGACATGTCACATGTGCTCAAGTGATGCCCCTTTATATCAGACTATAAACCTTTCCGTCAAACCAAACCCTAGAGGTATAAATCTAATCCTAAAATTTGACTCAAATAACCCACTTCTCCCCTACTTGTTATACATTTTTCCCCCTACCCTGCGAATTATTTGTTTTTCATTTTTACTATGTTAAAATCAAAGAATGGCACAAAATTTAGTAAAAATTCTGCAATATGCAGTGAAAATAGCATAAAGTACATTCATTACAGCATTGGGTCAGTTATCAAAGTCACTACCAAAGTCGGCCTAGGCCAGATGCCTATTTAAAACTAACCGAAATTATAAATAATTTAATTTGTCTGTCTGAAGTGAAGCATGTAGCAGAAATGCTCTTGCGATGATAGGAGACAGATCTTTGTAGCATGATTGTATATTTTGCTAACTTTATAAACGGCATGTGAAATTAAATTAATAATTTACCCATTATTAAAGATCTCATCGCTTAGCTTGTCTTTAGATGATAAATTTATAAACCCCATAATAGTGATTTTGCTGGACACTTTAAAATGCAGTTATATTCTTATAAGGCTTTCTCGTAATACATATAAAGTTCAGCATTGTGACAACCAACTAACTATTTTTTACAACAAATAATTATATGTTAGATTTTGTCTACTTACATGTGTGTAAATTGCAATTGTTAATGTTGCATGCACAGATAATGATGTAGGAGGAGCAGGTGAGGCACCACTGCTACCTGCAATTGCCCATTCATTCTGTTTCATGAGGATAAGGTTGACAAAATAAACTCAGATTGTGGGTAAAAAAATTCAATACCCTACTGCAGATCAGAAGTTTGAACCACTTCATTTAGTAGGTTTATAACCTTGATGTGAAATGTACATCTGCTGCCATGTCTGTGGTTTTCTTGTGCCTGGGGAAAGGGATACCTTGTTGGTCCTTGTTACAGAACTCAGCAGTGCAATCTGTGGGCTGATATATCTTGTGATTATGTCAGTCACATCCAAAAGAACAATATAGTTTGTTTGTATACCTGAATATTTGTGCTGTTGCAATTATATAATGCTAATTTTAACATAGCTTAAATTATTTTCCACTGAATTTCAGTTAGTATGGTAATAAATGAAATATTGGAAGGACATCTATCGCACAGACAAGCATACAGAATATGCTAAATGTTTCCATGGTGAGAATTGGGAGGTTAATAGAATATGGCCTACAACATTGCAGTTTGTATCGTGTAGCAGTTGAAAGATGGACAGTATTGCAACAAAGACCCAATATGAAGAGGCGTGGCACAATGATATTTTGTATTGGTCTTTATCAGATGTCTGCATCATGATTGCCACACCCATTCCATATATACAGATTCATGTATAGCTAACACATCCATCAACTTCTCCAGACATAAAGGGTATATATTTCGTTAACCCTAACCCTAATAACTTGACAGGAATAAAATATAAAAGTACCTCCAAAAGGTAACTCTTCCTGGTGTATGGCTGGAATCTTTGCAACATGTGTGCTGTGTGAGTTGACTATTAATAATCAGAGAGGAACTTAGTGTTTGGATTAGTATTTGGCAGCGGCATGCGTGTAACCTCTGATTATAACCATCGTCTGGATGGGGTACATTCTGCTAGTTAGATGCTTTCATATATGATGGATTCTCTGCCCAAACATTGAGGGGAGGAGAGCTCTGAACATACACCCAAGGATATAGGTGGAGGTCAATATTAAAATGATAGGCTCGAACCAACTTCCATGGATGCTTTCTTGCATTGCACAAGGTTTCTTCTAATCCATGACCCGTTGTATGAGTAGCCCACTATTGCAGCCACATGCCCTAGGAGCATGCAAATCAGGGTATGCCTGGTTTTACAGCAGCTCAATAAGCGTTCTAAAAGCAATAACCTTGCTACTCAAATCATGGACTGTCTAATCTTGCCCTTCACTCAGTAGTGGACACCTGAACCACATAAACATGTATATTCCTAGCTGGGCATAACACCTCTCCGAAATTACAAAGCGGAGACAACTCACACAAAATATTATGCTTTCAGCTTTGGCAATCAAATGAATAACACTTCCCATAGGACATTTTGAACACATGCTCCAATAGGCTCTACATGTTATGGCTCCCATTAAAATGCATACCGAGCTTTATACACTAATATACACATACCTAGAGGTACCAACCCACAGGCACACACACACACACACACACACACACACATACACACACACACACGCACGCGCACATGCACGCGCACACACACACACACACACACACACACACACACACACACACACACACACACACACACACGCGCGCGCGCGCATGCAACCCTAAATTACAGACCTTTAATTGTACACACATTTTGGCCTACAACACATGAACGGGCGCACACAAAAACACGTAGAGCTCTAGAGCTACGCTAAACTATATGCTCACACCTCCTCCATACCCATTCTTCGTCGAAACGAGGCGCTTATATAAGTTTAGGATGTTCCGCTTAAGAAAGCTTCTCTGCCGCCCCACTGGTTTCATAGATACAAAATCTCACTCCTGTGCAACGAAGAAGACTATTATTACTCCAGTCCAAGTCTCTGTATACCTATACTGGTAACAGCCTATCCTCGTACCACCTCGTTCCCCATCAAATGATCGATCCAGATCGGTGATCGATCGACGATCGTCAATCGACGAATGGTCAATCGATCGATCATCAATCCATGTCCATCGATTTGATCCCATCAAAAAGAATTTTGTGTCGAACCCGCATGATCGAATGAGATATAGCGTCGAATGCAAATGATCGATTAGAAAATTACATCGATCTAAAAAATTTGATCGAATTACAGATGTGATCAATTTTGACCCAAACGGCGTTCCATACATTTCAACTAAAGCAAAGTTTGACGCCATTGTCAATCATCTTCTGCATCCGGCAGACAAGGTCAATCATCACTTTAAACATTGGGTGAAAACCAGGAAGTTACAGGTCGCCGATCTTCCTCTCCCGCAAGTCCTTGTAATGAAAGCGTCAAGGTTTGGTGTAGGACATGCCCACAATGAGTATATCCCCTTGTATGTAAATGCTACCTATTTTTCTTATATAGGAAAGTTCGAAATTTCTTGGTGTATTACATGCAGACCAGTTGGTTGATGTAGTTCAGGCAATCCATGCCAACGACTTAAAGCACAGTGGCTATAAGAAAGTATTAGACTATGTAAGTACATGTATAAGCTGAAATCTCTTACTGACATGGACGTACTGGCATGTATATCTTCATTTCAGATGCAACGTCCGTACTTTGGAGTGACAAGAGGGTTTGAATGAATGAAGGTTCAAACTGTTAATTCATACTGGTGATAAGGTAACTGTACGCATTCCCAAGCTAGATAGATCCAAAACTGATGTACCATGGCTTCCTTGTGTTATTGCACATGTGAATGGAGACAAAGTGAAGACATATTGCCTTACAACTGCTTACGGAACCCTAAAGGGAAAATTCTGTGGAAGGGATCTCCAGTTTTATGATCGTCAAATTGATGCTAGTAATGCTGAAGTACATTTATCACTTCATGAAGCGGCTCTGAAATTCCATCCACTGTCAAATTTCACAAAGTCCAGCTGTAAATGCATAAGTGGATTCAAATCTATGAGGTGTATTTGTAAGAAAAATGGCATAGAAAGTTCCACTCAATTTCATCTGTCTACAACTTTTTCCAACCAACTCGACACAAATTATCACTGAAGTCACCTTTTCTTTCATCATCTAACAGAGCACTATTGGACACAACTGAGTGGCTGAACGACACACACATGGATACCGCTAATAAGCTCTTGAAAGGATCTTTTCCTGCTGTAGATGGTCTTCAAAACTCTGTTCTGCAACAGAATATGTCGTTTGATGCCCCAAACTATGAATTTGCACAGTTCCTTCTTGTAAATAAAAACCATTGGTTGCTAATATCAAATATTGGGGAAGAAAGCAACACAGTCTGCAAATATGACTGAATGAAACTGAAACTAGACTCAGACTGCCTTTCGATTGTATCAAAATATATAAAATGCTCTGAATTCCAAATAAAGATTAATGTCATGAATATTCAAGAACAAGAAGACAGCTACTCTTGTGGTGATCTAGTTGTAGCTTTTGCCACATCACTGATTCATGGAGAAGTTCCAACTCAACTGCATTACAAGCAATTGCGCTATCTTCTTAATAAAGCCGGACTTGTTGATAAGTTTGTATAGTTGCTTTTCCATCTACTGTTGTGAATCGCCACCCACGGATTATCTACCAAATTAGATTGCAAGTGTAGGTCCACAGATGATGGCAAACTGGATATCCGTTGCTGTGCTTGCAGTGAACGCTTCCATTCAAACTGTGTTGGAATCAGTGTGACTCAGTTAAAGAAATACTTGTGCTCCAAAAAACCTGTCATATAGGATTCAGTATGTCCGTATGCTATCCATGTAATATTAATATCATCGTTTGATATCAGCGTCATGCATGCAAGTATCGTTGCGCGATCGATGGATTGCATTGCCATTGTCAGTAAATTGCACAAAATGTTTGTTGCGCAATCCATCGGTGGTTGCGCGATCGATAGATTGGTGCGCAAACGATAGATCTATTGTTCGCGCAGAGCAATCGATGGATAGCACAAATCGATCGACAGCGCGCAACAGGTATCCCACTACCAGAGGAATAGGTTCCCCACTACCAGTCCAATAGCTCTCCCACTACCAGAGGAATAGGTACCCCACTACCAGAGCCATAGGTATCCCACTACCAGAGCAATAGGTACCCCACAACCAGTACCATAGCTACCCCACTACCAGAGGAATAGGTACCCCACTACCAGTGCAGTAGGTACCTCACTACATGTGCTGTAGCTACCCCACTACAAGTCAGAGCAATAGGTACCCCACTACCAGTACCATAGCTATCCTACTACCAGAGGAATAGGTACCCCACTACCAGTGCAATAGCTATCCTACGACCAAAGATATAGGTACACCATTACCAGAGCCATAGCTATCCCACTACCAGAGCAATAGGTAATCCACTACAAGTACCATAGCTATCATACTACCAGTGGAATAGGTACCCAACTACCAGTGCAATAGCTATCCCACTACCAGAGCAATAGGTACCCCACTACCACTACCATGGTTATCACACTACCAGAGGAATAGGTACCCCTCTACACTATAAACTGCTAATTGAGAAACACCTCTACTTCTGCCCAACATCTTGTAAGATTTTGACAATATATTAATAATATGATGCATTGCCCACCGCAACGCATCAGGTGTAGTGGTGACACTGCTTCCAGCTGAGTGCTCAAGAATTGATGCAATGATTATTTTCTAAACGTTGAGATGCTATATTGGTGTGGATGTAAAACACCAGCCCATTTTGTATCATGGGTGCTTGCAGTTGATTACGTTCATTAATGTCATTTTTTTAACTCTTCCAATCACCAACAGTCTTCATTATCCATGCAACTACACACAGAACTGTTGAATAAGAATATAGAGTTTAGTATTAAAACATGAATAATAAACTAACATTGCATGTTGACATGACAAATTTTGATTAAATTGGTTTGATTGATAAAAGCATTGCGCTAAATCAGAATCTCGTGATATGCAAGGTGCTGTTACTACATAAGCAGCAGGGTCTGAAAATAATCTAGCTAAAGAACCCACGGCAACGAAAAGGTGCATTTTAAATAGAACACCTCGTTAACACTCTCTACCTACGTAAAAAAAGGTCACATACATATCTTAGTAACATTAGGGTAAATACTTATGACGTCCCACTGTCATAAAAACTATTAGCTTTCACAATAATCGCGTACTATAAACCATATGAAGCCGTTCGTGGAGGCTTCGAGACAACACCCTGCGCATTGTCTGATTGCCCTCATATTCAAATGATAATGCATCTAGGTGTCCTTAATGCCTTCATATGTATTTCATGCAACCCATTCAATGCGCTACAAAATTCTATAACCATCAAACCGTACCCTTTTTGACACGCCCACAACTTACTACTGCGAATCATTTCACCCTATACAACGAATAGCAAATGCTAAAAGAAGCCATTGGCTAACTTTATTGAATATAGCAAGCACAACAACCAGCGCAAACAAACGATCGCCTCAAATCAATCCTCTCCGGCAGTCAAAAATTACGTTACAATTTTTGGGAGACAATTTTTTACGGTAGTTACGTGATTTATCCAGGTACTAGTATTGATGTGACGTTTTAGGGCCTGGAGCCGAGAGATGGGATATAAATCGCTAAAGGTTACCGTACAATAAAACATATGTCATTCATTAACGCCCAAATATGGGCACAAGTCTAGTTTAGGACCTAAACAATGGTTTATGTCATAAATATGAATTAATTGGCGGTTGCGGTATTGGAGTACTATTAATAACTTACGCTCTGGTCTCGTTCCAGACCAACTATTTACCATATATGGTAAATAGTGGCGAGATATATATATATCGCTGTAGTTGTGGTCCAGTTCAGTAAGCGAGGCTTTTCATTTGACAGCCACAGAACTTTGTCTGCTCTGTCGTAATGCCATTGCGTCGGTAAGCTATAGTGAACTATGAGACTCAGTGTGCTTATGAGAAAATTAATTATCCTATAGTGTGACGGATTTGTAGCATGCGCGCTACATGAGCGTGCATGATTACACTTGTGCGTACACGCGCTACTAGTTCGACGCCTACAAGCTGAGTATTGTCAGGTTCCTACCCACTTTGCAAGACAACCCTATTTACAGTTGACATAGCGCGCATAAAGTTCATGGCTGTTTTTAATCGAGGGGATGGGGGGGGAGCAAGAACCATAAATATAATGGCGCCCCTGCACCCTTCCGCCTCCGATCCGTATGATGTACATATATCCCTATGCAAGACCGCAAATTAGTTTATAAATAATTTTAAAATCGCTTTTAACATCATCGCACGTTTAAACAGTGTTCCTACGTAGGTATGCTCAAACCATAATTGATTTGACGCTTTATTTCATTGTGAAGCCATCAGTGCGCGCGAATGTTGCAACCTTTGACAATTAAACCAAAAAAATGTGATGGATCACTTATGAAATTCACGTGACGTTACTTAACACCGTATTTACGAGAAATAACCATTTTTATGGGGTGTTTTGTAGACCGTGCTTTTCGAAAAATAGTCTAAAATGCTCCAAACGTTATAAAACATGTCCTGCTTAGTGATCCTACCTTATTTATGATGTGTGGTGCAATTTTCAGCTTTTTATCTACCTGCTAGGCTACCCAGCGTTCGTGCGAAGTGGATACGTAAGAGCCGTCCGTTAACGGTGCACTTTGTTGCTATGGCATTCTACATGCTGAAAAGCATTAGATAAGTCAATTTATGCATCAAATATGTTAATGTCATACTTAGGCTCTACATCACTGCACCAGCACAAAACGAGTGTTTTAGTACTACGTCGTATTTTATAACGGTCTGGGGAGAGGCTACGTAATTGCGCATGCGCGTACGAACATATCATTCAGGTCGCGGGTCCAACCAGTTAAATTTATGCAGCAGCGCACAACGTGCACTTCAGGACAATTGTTGTAGCGAGGGACTAAAGTTAAAATTACACGTGCAGTAGTTATGTGGAAAGACAACAGATTGAGTTTTATAGTAATATGCGCTTTTGAAATGTGTATATAACGTCAAAGTTGCTTACAGTGTACGTCAATTTGGTCATGTATTGTGGTGCATGGTTTACCTGATTATAGCGCGAGATCAATTTACGTATACATTTATCGTATTATATGGCTTCGCTTTTAACCTTTATCAATCCTTTGGTCCTCAATGGAGATAGTCTGGGGACTAGTGTAATATTTGTGACACACCTCATTGCAGAATCTACAATAAACCTATCATGATCGCGCAAGTTGACGTTTATGCTACCTGATTCTATGCGCTTCAAGAACTAAATGCAATAACAAATCCACCAGAAAAATTTAGGAAACAAACATTCTCTACACGAGAAGATTGGTGGGTATATAAAAAATCAAAGGTTAAAAAGCATTGGAACAAGGCTTCTATTTGAAAAGAAAAAATGAAATAGACCTAAATTAGCACCCACATCTAAATATGACAATATAGGTCTATTTCATTTTTCCTTTTCAATCACAGAACCCTTGTTCCCTTGCTTGTTAAACCACCATCACCTTTGATTCCTATATACCACCAACCTTCTCGTGTAGAGAATGTTTTTATTACTTGTGTAGCTATTGGTTATTATCACAGTATAAATACACATTCAAGCATATTCGCAATATCTTCTTGATTCAATAATACTTGTCGGCGCTTTGCAATCATGCATGTCTTGTTGTGATTTTTATGTTCAGCACACAGACTGTAACGATATCGATAGTTCATTTCGCATTTCCATATGAAAATAATGACACTTACATGTAGTCTACATATCTTTTGACAAGCATGTTAAATGAATGATGTCATATCAACAAAAATATAAAATGGCTAAGTACTAGGCATTTGTGCTAGGTCTCAATATAGCTATTAATGAGTTCAAATTGTGTGTGTACGTACATATACATATATGAAACATTCCTTGCATACCACTAGGCATTTGTACCGTCATTACAGATATTTACAGAATGCTAGTGTTGGTGCTCCGCTGCCATCCATTATCCAGTAAACTCCAGTTGTGACTTCACTTCGGATTAATTTAATTTCAGCACAGTTGATAGCAGGAACATTCTGACTTGTTCCCAAATGCCGGCGTCTGACAATCATATTTGATAAAACTGCTGCAGCAGCATCACTCATTCTGCAGCTTTGCATGGCTGAAACATAATGAGCATGCACATTAACTGTTCAGTTGACTTATCAACTTACTATTTTCACAATATTTTCCAGTAGTGTTTATTGGACAAATGCATGTGCGATTTAGACCAGCTTCAATGCATACACCTCCATTCAAACAAGGATCCAATTCACAGCCTGAGAACCCTGGATTATAGAGTTAGCATGCAGTTTCTGCCAGCATGGAAAAGTGCACAAATTAATCAATTTACTACCTGGCTGGCTACAATTCTCTCCTGTGTATGTTTCCACACACCAACAAGAAGCATTGATGCATAGCCCGTTTTGGCATGGGAAACAGCTGCAGTTGTATGATCCAGGAGTGTTAATGCACACGTCAGGACAGGGTCTTTCTCCTTCATTCATTATGCATTCATCAATATCTATACAGAGAAACATGTATAAAATACAACACAACATATCGTAGAAGCAAACGTTGATAAATTAAATGCCTCAGAAGACATGACTTGATACATGTACTCTATTTAACGAGCGAGATCGAGAATGAGCTACGATCACTAATCAGGCGCCCAGAAAAGAAAAGAAAAGGCAATGCGTGCTGAAGGAGTCAAAGGGCAGAATACGTTTCAACAACATGTTAACAGAAGACAGTGACCGTGAGAAGAATCGCTGCAGCAGTGTGAAGCCTAGCTAGTGCGGAAGCAATAATAGCTCCATCACATTCTGATATTGCTATTGAAGTATTGAGTAAAGAAGACCTTGCGGAGATTCAAGAAGAGGTGCCTCAATCAGAAACAGATGCTGCTGTTTACCGAAGGCCTGGAGATCCACGATGAGGCCTTAGTGGCAGCAGAAACCAAAAGTATTGTCGAGGTAGTCGGTGTTGATATACGAATCGATATCTTTATCACGAGAGATGTGCCCACAAATAAAGAAGTAGACGAAGCTGCTAGAAGAGGTTCGGAAATGCTTCCGCTACGATTCTTCCAACAAAGCGTTCCCATGTAGTTTCTCTTCTATGTTATAAACTGCCAAACTGAGAAGACATTCATCGTGATTGGCTAGTCTGGCAAACAAGCATTATTTTGCTTGCTTTCCTTGTCGGCTCTTTACCCGTTCTTCCACTGTGAATTGCTCTTTAATAGCTTTATCAACTGGCTATTCTAAGGATAACAAGTGGAAAAATTGCTAACCTAGAGATGTCCTACAGGCAAGAATTCAAGAAATTACATCTGGCAGCATTTGTAATGGAAAGGACAATTTCCAGTAGTCCAAAGGCGTACCAAACTGCGGTGAGGATCTCCAGTCTTCAACAATGTCATCTACTGCTGCTTTCCATTGTATCCCATGACATGATAAACTACTGCCATCACTGACATCATTGCTTTCTTGCTTGTGTGGTTCTTCAGTCGCCGAATGTGGGGAACTATTTACTATAGAAATGGCTGTAGGAATGGATGCTTCAGCATCGCAACCTGCTGCAGAGCTGCGCCGCCTAATACTGCGTGCGGAAAACGCCTTTGAAGCAGCGACTTCATCAAAATAAACGATGCATTTTATACTACGCCCTTTACCCTCAATTCTCTGCACACCCCTGAGGAGTTCTTTGCCTTCCATACCTCTGCTTTGCATGTTTGTTTCCTAAAACCTTAACTGCATTGCATGTGACACGATCACCAACAAAGAAAGGCATCGAGGTTTGAACACAAAAAGGGGCGTATTTTGTATTGTTTGCCGTCAAACAGCTATAAAAGCTACCCTGTTTGCTACGCTTCTCTGGCTTAAAATCCAACCGTTTTTGAATAGTTTAAAGCTGCATGCCACATAGTACGTGTACAATTTATAAAAAATACGCGCTGGCATCGACAACTCAAATGTTTTATCGTTCCAATAGTTCCGTGACTTTAGTCACTAATTAATGACCTAAGTCGCGATCGGTCAATCTATGATTAACCTCGGCGCAACAACACCCTAAACTTAAGAACGGCAAGTTATACGAATACTAAAGGATGAATACATGCATTAGGCCTACCAATGCAGTTATATCAGGACAATTAATGCATAGCCACTTTTACAGCTACAAATGAAGGATCCATTGGTGTTAGTGCAGATTTGCTGACATGGACCAAGCCCTCCATTGGAATCGCATTCATTGACGTCTGGTTAAAATGGACTTTACAACATTACATAGTACTTAAAAATGACGAAATTATGGCTAACTATTATCATGCTAATTGCGATGGTGGTTCACGTATTGAAAACGAGCTATAGCAAACAAAACTGGCAAAATTAGTCTTAATAAAGCATTGAGTTAACCAGACCCGAGAGAACCGCACATTATTAATAAATACATGCAATGATGAATAAATGCAGTAGGCATACCAGTGCAGTTATATCCGGACAATACATAGCCACTTTGGCAGCTGCAAATGAAGGATCCATTGGTGTTAGTGCAGATTTGCTGACATGGTCCAAGCCCTCCACTAGAATCGCATTCATTGATGTCTGAATGAAATTAAAAACAACACGGAATTATTATCAGGTTATTTGCCGGTCTTAATTACGCATTGAGAAAAACCGATCAGAGAGAACCGCACATTTTGATAAATACATACCAAGATGTATAAATGCAAAGTGCAATTCGTCATGATGCGACTATAGGCCTATCAAAACATTACGAGATCACTCGGTTAGTAGCATTATTCTAAATGTTAGTTCATTCCTCTCCCCTCCATTGGAATCGCATTCATTGATGTCTGAATGAAATTAAAAAACACCCGGTATGAACTTTACAACACTATATAAAATGACGGAATTATTATCACGGTATATTGGCATGGCAACAAACAAGAGAAAGTGCAATTCGTCATGGATGCGACTATGGGCCTATCAATATATTACCAGATCACTTGGTTAGTAGCATTTTATACTGTATAGTAGTTTAGTTCTATAAATATTAGTTCATTCGTAGTAGGATGAATAGGCTATTTTTCTCATTACAATTCTCTTGACATTATTTCAATATAGCAAGGAAATCTGTTATCTTATATGGCACTATTACAAAGGCATTTGGTCGGCGTGGATATGGTTTTTCCTATCTGTATAAGGTCCTCTTTCCAGAGGTGAGTTCACACATCACCATTTGTCTTGTTAGTTCTTTAATTTTTATTACCATACATTCCCTCAGTTTTTGAATTGAATGGAAGGTTCAGGTTCACCTGTGCAACATTCAATGTCATCAGCAGGGGCAATATTTAGGTGGCTGCGTATCATTAAAGGCTAATGTGAAGCACATTCACAGCGAAGTTTCTGAGGTAAAAAAAAGTCACACACCAAAGTTTGTAATAAATATTAAAGGCCATTTCATCGAAGAGAGGAATTTACTGCTTCTAACCTCTGGCTTGCCTGTAAAATGTCTAACTATGCCATATCACAATTTGATTGATTGAGCTTGATCACACCATTTAACTGCAATGCCAATAAACATAGCCAAATAGAGGGAAGACTTTTGTCCCCAATCCCAGTATAACCTCCATATTCCAAACCCATTCCTATTTGCAAAGTTGGCATATACCGTGATTACGCTAAACAACTGTATCATTAAATTAAAGCCATATTATTTATTCCAATCAGTTCAATCACGTTGCAATAGTTACATAAACCTTGCAATAAAAGAATTTTTTTGAAATGGCATGGTGCATGTCATAATTTCTTCTTATAGAAAAATAGAGATTGTGAAAGCGTACAATATTGGATACGGGGAGCGCTGCAGATGCTTTCCGATCTGGGTCTGGGGTTTCGCCCCAGAAGTTTTACCAGTTGTGCATTATTAATGCAAGAAATTTCACTAAAATGACTACCTCGCACGCGGCGTTAAGTGCTCGAACTCGGGGTAATGATCACGTGAGAGGTTTCCAATCCATATCACCGGTCTAGTCTTTAACTCTTTAGACTCCAAGTGTGTATTCATGCGTACACACACAACCGTTATAATACCATTCATGTATAAATTAGATCTTACATGGGAATTACAAAAAAATGTGTTGATCATTCACAATTCCATGATGCATGCAAATGCTTGCTGCACTTGCACCCTTATAAGTACATGTACAAGGTAACTATGCTCCTTCTTACACCTATACTAATGAACACCATTATTCAGATGACTGCATTTTTTAAATTCCCTATTAACAGCTATGTGTAACTAATTGACCATCACTAGTGCTTAAATTGCCAGTTCACTTCCCTCTTTTGCCTGGTTCATATCATGGGTAGTAGCAACAGAAGGTGCCAGTAGGTTGTAATGGACAAACCAAATGTACTTACACTGAGACCATAAATGCTCAAACATTTTTATGATTATGAGGTTACATGCATGCAAGTCAGTATTGTGTGTATGGACATTGGTATTCAAAGTGATTCTATAGTCACAACACAACACAGCAATGTATATATGCAACTGGCGTTCAAACAGTGTTAATTCGATGCTTGCCCCAAACCATCTCTGAATTTACTTTGTGAAGACCACCAAGATATTGTGGGAGGGAAATGGCTATCTGGCAGTGTCATCAAGCGGCACAGACGCTTTTAAAAGCCAGACATAGCTCCATTATTGGAGCATTATATATAAGTTTGCATTTTACTTCCAACCCTCCAAACTTTGATATTAGTGGGAACCAAAAACTGTGCATGAGGAGCAGATTGGTGCAATCCATACTTCTAACCGGTTTGAGTGCGATTATCCACAATGTCGATGAGAGCCTTCACAATGACATGCCGATTCAAGAAGTCTGCAATACTACATGTATTGGCATACAATATATCAATGAAATTAATATTGCGCCGTGGTAAGTCAAATTTTACCGCGATAAACCGCAGGCACCTTGAATATTATAGAATAGAATAAAGCACTCACCTATTAGTATATAAAGTTCGAAAGACTCGATGGCCACATTTTCATTCTCGACAGCTTCATCCAAACATATCCGAACTTCTAACTCTTTAGAGATGGGAGTTGGGAACGATTTACAGAACCAAGGGAGGTTTGATGAATCGCAGCACGTGACCTCATCATTACGACACAGCTGTCCGTCCCACAGGAGGTCATCGTTGTATATCATTTGTGCCGACGCATCATTGCCTGACTCGCAGTAGTAATCAGATCCTACAAATGAAGGTGGCTGGGTTCCCATTGCACATGGGCAGGCAGCATCATTGATAAATTCCGTATTCCCTGTGGCATACGTGTACACGTGTTGTCTGTTTCCAACCGACCCGTAAGTAATGCTAACTCCATCGACGTAGTAATTGTCCAGACTGTTCTCCAATCCTACGTAATTCAAGAAAGCGTCAGGCGATCCAACCTGATAGCCACTGAACCTTCCGCAGATCTTTTGATAGCTGGCTCCGCTTGTGTTTATACTCACCGAGGCACATGGATCACTACTACTGTCTTTCTTTCCGCACGATCTAGGTGACGTAAAGGTTTGCCACGAGGAGGGACACTGCTGCGTTGGATCGGACATATTTAGGTAGCCGACCTTTGCCCACTGCAAGCCTGATACGTGACTGGTAGGGAGAAAAAATGGAGCTGCCGTGAGATCGCCAAACATCATGCTCAGAAGGCAGACGGCAAGGTAGAATGACGCCAACTTATCGCGGCTAGTGACTTGCATGGGGACAAAAAAATAGTAATTTGTATATAATCACTATAGCTTATACATATAACACTGTCTCAATAACATCCGGAAATTTCTAGTCCGGATTATGAACATTTTAGTATAGTATTTACGTCGAACATGAGAGTCTTGGGGTCCTAATCAGCTAGTATATTTTTATCCTACACCATGGTTTTGGTCTAACCGATTAAGCCTAAATATGGTTTGTTATGTAGAGGTTATTTGATCTTAAATGTGGTCACAAAAATGGTTATGGCAGTCGAGAAGGGGTAATCCAACGATACCCGCAGAAGCCGTGTTCATGAAGGATTTCATATTGGTACAAGTAAACAAGAACATTCTCTAACGAGAGAGTTGTTGGTATAAAGGATTGACCAATGGTGGTGTAATTAGCACAGAACCAAGAGTGACAGAAAACTGGAAAATTGAAATACATGTAGGTCTGTATTTAGTAGCATAATACAACACAACATGAAAAAATGAAAAAGAAATAAATAGATTATTATTACTGAAAACATGATAAAAATGTCTCTTTGTTATCAGTGTGCAGGGAGTGCTGCTCCATTATCAACCCTAGACCACATTGCCATTTCACTCTAGAGCCGCGCAAACACAGACTAGCAGATATTAGGATTGCAAAAGATAGCCTCGTTCTGACAAAATGAACTGTTTCTGAGTAATACTTCTCCCATTTCTTTGCAAGGCTTGCAGCTATACACTTCATAAAATGGTTTGCCCTCTCTGTGAAGGAGTCCATCCACTGAAATAAAAAGGGTATAAATTGACCACATCGATCGTCAACAGCTTTCTGATAAATCCTTTTCTTTTCTTTGCTGCACTTTCAAGGACTGCCTCTGGAGTATGGTGTTTATATAATGGGGCGTCAGTATCAATTATGCGAATGTCAAAAAACGCCTCTGTCTGTGGTGACCACACTCCTCGGGCTCCCGGATCAAGCCTTAAACCCACATCATTTGATGAGGGATCTGCCGCCCTTACAATTGGTTCCTTTATCACAGATGGCCATACTTCTGATGAAATGTCTCCCAAGCAGTCTCTCACTTCATTATGCCTCTGTATTACTAGGGTCCCCTTTTTGCAGTCAATACCATGTCGCAGGGTGAAGCCAGCTCCACCGCCGTCACAGCATGCAGGCAGGTCAGCAGGGTGCCTCAGGTAGCGTATTGCAAGACCATCCTTAAGTTATAATGGAGACAAGTCAAAATGATACCTTTCAAGTGGAGTAGATGTCAGCCAGGATGATGTACCACTTGTTGCTCTCCTTAAGGCTCCTTGTCATTCTGGTGAAAACTTAGAGATGAGAGTACTAAGCTTAGCTAGGTCTGCAGCATTTTGAGTGTGATGATTGTGTGAAACTGTTTGCTTCAGCTTGTTAAGATGTTCAGGAACACTAAATACTGTAACACCTTTGACAGATTCATGGACTACTTATGTGCCCAGTTTTGCAGTAGTAGCTGTTTTGGTTGGATCTCTCATACATAGACCTGCTAGGCGTACTGGGAGAAAAAAGAGTTCTTCATTTGAGATATTACCTTGGAAGAGTGCTGGAAGGAAATGCTTAATAATAGCATCACGCAGTGTTTGAAAATTTAGATCTGAAAGATGGGAGACTCTCTGCCAATAGGACCACACTGTATGATTTTTTTTATTGCATAAAATGCTGCTTGTGGTGATTTCTTGGCGGCAGCAGTTAATATATGGACACACTCAACCCACCCACCAACTTTCTCTACAACAAACTTTCTTTTTGAATCATCATTGCCTATAATTCCTCCAAGGAAACAATGACCAGTTGTGACTTGTACCCCAAGTTATTTGAACAGGCTGTGTGCTGCTGGAATATCACTTAGTGCAGCTATTATGAAACACTTGGAGGGTTAAAGAAAGCATCCATATGATGGGCCAAGCTTGAGCAGTAGATCAAGCCAGTTCCTTACCAGTTGTTGTTTCCCTGCACAAGCAGAATCATCAGCATACTAACTATGATGCCATTTGGAAAGTTGCTTCAATGACTGAATTAGTTGTAGAACTGACTGCGTAAAACAGCATTAGTAATGGGTCACCTTGTGTTATACCCTCTTTGCTGTAAAGAATGTGTTCAGACCCTTTCAACAGTAACATGGAGTAACCACAGTATGTATTAAATAGAAAAGGGCTGCACCTGGGCCAAAGTATCCGTGCATTCCATAAGGCTGTGACTCTGCTTACAACATTAAATGCATTCTTAGCATATTCCAGAAAGTATCCGTGCATTCCATAAGGCTGTGACTCTGCTTACAACATTAAATGCATTCTTAGCACATTCCAGAAAGAGGCCCCATCCACTGCCTGCATTCTCTTCATAAAGGTCCGACATGGCATGTATGACACCTTCAATACCACCCTTAAGGCCAGAGGCAAGTTGGTCGATGCCACAAATGTCAACAACATCACTACCAGTAGCCATGCTCATGGTCTTACCTAGCGCACGACGTAGCCATTCCCCAACTCCTATTGGCCTGACCCCTGGGCATTTGTCCAATGGAATTAGTCAGCTATCCATCAATGCACAAATGTCATTCCAATCCACTACAGTGTCAGCAATACATCGTGTAAGAGCAGCAACAGCTTCCCTCAATTGTGAACTATGCTTGCCATATGTAAGAAGGAAACTTTGCCATAGCATGGCACAGACACCACTAGGACCAGCTCCACCTCTCAAACTGTGTGCAGCCTGCTCAACATGTGATGCGGTGATGTCCATTTCAATAAGAGGTGGCAATACATCACAAGCAAGAAAAGCCTTTTCATCTATTTGACTAGGTTCTGGATGTTTCTCCTTAAGACACTCTAAGACTGTCATACCAGAGATAATATATTATCTCTGGTCATACCAGACTTTGCATCCACTGCATTCACACCCAGCACACCTCCACTTGCTCGACCAGTGATCCAACGAACTGTTCACGGAGCTTACCACACAGTATGAGACGTGTGAACACGCGAATAGAGTGACTGGAATCAGTTTTTTTCACTCCTCCTTTAATGTCTATTGTCCTGAGTGTCCACCCGGGGGTACAATTGGACACCCGGGTGGACAGCAAAAAAAGTTTTTGCCGTTCGGTCATGGAAGGGACCTAGTGGCATTTAACGGTACCGGCTTATAGAACAAGTCTTTCTAGGATCGGGCCGAGATAAGCAAGGCTTAAATCCTTTCGATACCCGTAAAACGAGCCGTGCTAGCGGACCTATCCATTACGCTCCGTGTGGTACGTACATATCGTATACGAGCTACGGAAGGTAAGCTTTTTTTTGCCAACGTTCATACAGATAGTAATATAGCTGTTTCTCTGGACTTGTGTTTGTTATCAAAAGGTGATAGAGAGCTTTCAGCTGTCTGTTTAGGCCTATGTTTAAAAGGTCATGTACGAGTATATAGTCTATACGCGTACATGTTCTTTTAAACATAGGCCTACTAGTAAACAGACAGCTGAAAGCTCTCTATCACCTTTTGTTGACAAACACTAGTCCAGAGAAACAGCTATTTTACTATCTGTATGAACGTTGGCAAAAAAAAGCTTACCATCCGTAGCTCGTATACGATATGTACGTACCGCACGGAGCGTAATGGATAGGTCCGCTAGCACGGCTCGTTTTACGGGTATCGAAAGGATTTAAGCCTTACTTATCTCGGCCCGATCCTAGAAAGACTTGTTCTATAAGCCGGTACCGTTAAATGCCACTAGGTCCCTTCCATGACCGAACGGCAAAACTTTTTTTGCTGTCCACCCGGGTGTCCAATTGTACCCCCGGGTGGACACTCAGGACAATAGACATTAACTTGAAGTTGTGAATTACAACGTTCAGCTTCATGGACTCACTACAATCATCTGTAGAGTACTCTTCTTCAATTCGTTTCTTTCGTTTCCATTTCGCTCCTCCCGCCATGTTTAGGAATGTCTATATTTAGCCCATTACTCAGGCATGCGCTGTTATATTTTAAGTGTGCTAAATATAGGCCAATTTCAATTTTCCAGTAAAATTTCTGTCACTCTTGTTTCTGTGCTTTTTACACCACCATTGGTCAATCCTATACACCAACAACTCTCTCGTTAGAGAATGTTTTTATTTACTTGTTTCATAAGTTCTTTTTCACCCTGTCATAGTAGTATTGTAAAATTTGGACGATCGATCCCTTGTATATCTTAAAGCAATAAAAATAACTTTAATAAAAATTATAAGTGTACGAATTAGTTCTTAAATTTAATGAGTACGTTCCAGAAAATTATAACATGACATATCATAATAAAATAATAAACTACCTAATCTTAACAGTGTACATGTCCGAGGCAAAGCATCTAGACAGCATTGCAGTGGCATTTGCTTTAATATGGTTAGGATTTAGCCTGCCATACAGGCTATTGAGGGCAGCCGCCTTTGCCTTGTTCGAACTGGTTGCTAGGCGAGAGAAAAGAATTGGTTGTATTTATAATCATTTGTCCCCGCCCGCGCCCTCTTCTCCTGCGGGGACGTCCTCCTCCCCGGCCTCCTCGCCACGCTGGTTCTGGCAGGCGGGCCAGGGTGGCAGTGGCCATGCAGGCCAGGGGGGAAGCACTACTGATGGTGGTGTGGGCAGCGCTGGTGGTGGTGTGGGCAGCGCTGGTGGTGCCGGCACGGCTGTTCCGTACGTGACATTAGGTTTTGAAATTAGATCGTAAGGGTCCAATTACGGTATATATAAAAAATGGTCGCCAAAGAGCTCATTAAAGGAGGAGATTGAGAGTAAATACTCAGCACACGCCTGCCGGTCGATGCGAAAATTCGCGTATAAAAGGCGCTTGGATCCAACCGGAAATCACGTGAGCTCAACATCCTCAGAATGGCGTAGTTTTGTAAGCTGTTAGGATTCTCACCCAGACTTGCTGGCTACATCGTTTTTACGTTGTTAAGACTGGCAGATCAAGTACTTCTTAGTACTCTATCGTGCGCGTTTATTTGTTCTCGAAACAGACAGGTCCAGCAAAGTATTCAACACGCTGATAGTAGCGTTCCGCTTGCAACCAGGTGCAAGTAGTTGCTTCGCTTCCTCAAATCTACTCAGAAGCGTTTCCTTTTCCTCTTGAGAGGAAAAGGACCCTTGCAGATGCAGTCTAAACCTAGACTACGTATCTTCTGGTGAAGAGGTCGCCATTATACGAACATGTGATCCAGTTTGTTAACTTAGTGTTACGAACTTCAAAAATGGTATTGTTGCATGAAATGGCATTCAAAACATGCATGCGTGCTTGAATTTGTACGCTGTAACTGTTGTTGCCAAGCCTCTAGCTCTAAGCCACCATTTTTAATCTAAAACATTCGCACGGCCGGTTGAAATTTTTGGATCCATTCTCCTTTTATACGCCAACTCCTCCTTTAACAGTCACTTAACTTTAGAGGTTTCCTATACGTGGCCTTTTGTACCAATGTGAAAATCAACAAAAAATTTAGGTTGAGTAAACATCTGAAATATCATAGGATTATTTGCGCAATCAAATACTATATTTACAACGAAACACTCGTAGCCACGCATAAAGGCTCTTCTCATCAAAACTAAAACTGTCACGTGTTTGATCTCAAACTGTAAAAAATTGCTCTTATTAAATCGGCTGGTAAACGCAGAGAATAAAGAAAAAGGATCGGTAAGTCGTTTATTGAATTCAGTTTCGTGCTACGCGTTTTCAAACTAGGCGTAAAATCTCTTACAAAATCATGACCCTAACCTTAATGAATAATTTACACGCCGCGAACAATCGATAGTCTCAATGGAACCTCAACACAAGTGTCAATTGGATGATTTGTGCCGTTTATGTGGTTGCAAGCCATGTAAGCTCCCTAAACAAGCAACAATGGCAAAAAAGCGGCACTCTGTTATGTACATGTGCGTGGGGTTTCATGAAGAGCTACTGCTACTGTTAGCCTTTCACATCGATACACAAAAAGACAGTCCTGAGATCCACCCCCTAAGTTCTGCAACAAGTGTTACGTGACGATGAAGCGTGTAATAGCTGCATCCCGAAGCAAAACACCTTACAAATGTCTGCTAGAGCCATATGACTGGTGCAGCCATACCATCAGTACCTGCAAGATACTATGCAATACAAAAAATTCGTTCACAATTCCTTCCTCTCTCACCATAGGGTTGTAACAGGAATGAATCCTTTTACATGGTTCGATGGTGGAAACCTCAAGCACGAGGCAATATTGTACAACACATTAAGGCTATAGCACCACCAAAAATCATACAAAATCCAAACCAACCACCATTGGCCACTACACAGATGCTATCTGCTATAGATGAGTTGATGTGTCCTATTTGTCTTGATGTGCTAGGACAGCCAATACAACTCCCCTGTGACAGGCTTGTATGCGTCACATGCCTAATTGAGTGGATCCATTTGACTGCCACATTCTGTCCCTGCTGTCATTCTACAACTGCACTGGACACCAAGAATGTTAAACCAGCTTCAAGAATGGTACAGCTACTCCTGCACGATGTAATGGTGTGTTGCAGGTCATGTGATAGAAGCATCAAAACTATCGAATATGACTCACATTGTTGTACTGATGTAACCAGACAAGAAATGCCACTTGTCAGCAAAGTAGTACATAAGATGCTTGATGCTTCCAATGAGAACTTCATTCATATAAATACTTGTGGAACTGTAAGTAAACAAAGTGAATAATGTTATGATTCATTAATATACTTACCCCTATTAACAGCCTCTGAAACTAGCTCACATTACATCACCGAAATTACCCCCTGATCAGCTGAGCCAACGCACCCGAAAAAGACGTACACTTGAGGTTCAAAACATGTGAAGTATCATAGGGGTCAATTCCAAGGGCTCTGATATCCTACTTGGGGATGAGATCAGGGTACTGAGTGTGGAAAAGAAACAGGAATTACTTCACAATGCTGGGGTACAAATGGAAATGCTGCCAATGCAAGGGTTTGCAATAAAATCAATGCCTGCCATACCATGGTGCAGACTAAGAATCCTCCGTAGGTACACAATATGGGTGCACATGATCCTCCATGGTATGAAAAATTTACAGATCGTTAAAACACACGGGAGTATAAAGTCATGTATATTATTTAGCAGACATGCTCACATTTTTAATACTGACCGTCCATTCTGTTCCAGAAGTTGTATAATCATCTGGGTTAGGCTAGGCGTGTAGCCATACGCTGCACCATGAAGTTCTCTCCCCCAGCAGGCAGTTTGAAATAGAAGGGGGCCAACTCCACCATGAGATTGTCTCCAATACACTCATGTGCAAGATCACGCTCCTTTCTTTCGCTGCCAAACATACATACATAGACATCTACAAGCCTCAAACCATCCACATACCCTTCAAGCCTCAAACACCCACACACAACAAGCCTTTGACACCCTACAAACCTCACAGACCCCCATACACTACAAGCCTTCATCGCACACACCCTACAAGACAAGCCTTCGAGGCACACACCCTACAAGCTCCAACACACTGCAATGCTCGACACCTACACACACTGCAACCCTTTGACACCCTACAAGTATTTGAATAGAGCAATAATTACCCACCACTTAAACACTGGGAAGCTGTATTGCATCCATGTATTGCACTATTATGTATGTATTCTCGTATATGCATTATATTGTGGTCTTTTCATGCAGTAATTAATTCAAATACAGGTATACGATGACTTCAGTTACCATGTTTATCTTTATTTGTAGGGATGTAATAATGAGCTGAGACGTATACGGGTTGAAGTGGAAAGTATTTCAGCACACCTTATCGCAAACAGCCAGCCAGCCAAATAAAGGTATAAGTACCTGAAACGGGTGAAAGATTTAATACTAGGCACATTTTTGTAGGAATTGGAGGACCCACACTGGCCTGTGATGTAAAGAAATGTAATCAACAACACCCAGCTAGCCCTGCTCCCACGGAGATACTGCCAGATGCGCAACCAGCAGGTCCATCAGGTCCATCAGGTTCAAGCACTCACCAGAGTACTTTTTGACTGTAAGTTAATATCAGTACAAAATGAATGTTATTCATTGAAATAGGAAAGTGGTGTAAATTTATTGAATCTGAAATAAAATTTAAAAAGCGCTCAGCCTACTAGATACTCTATACACTGAGGATGAGCTGAAAGCATCGTTTGTCCCAGTGGGAAAATCAACGATAAGTTTGAAACCACCATTGTCCCAATGCAGCTACTTGATGGTTTATATTTTTTGCATGGATGCATTTGTTTTCATGCCCCACCTCGCCAGATATTATACCCATTTCTGTTGCCTGCATATCACTCCACAGATTGCTTAAGATATAAATTTGGAGAAAAAGACAATGCTACCAGCAAACGAAAATCGTGCAATCAGAAGTGCAGAGACAAAGTAACAACAAAAGTAAAGGGACAGTAAATGAGTGACGTATGTTTCTTTTTGTTAAATATAATAACCTTGCCCATTTCTTGTGTCAAAGAGGGCAGGATCAAATTGTAGGTTAGATCTTAGTGCAAGATCATGCCTAAATCTAGGGAAAAGCAGGCAAGATCATGGCCAAGATCTAGGGCAAGGAGGCAAGATCATGGCCTAGACCTAGGGGCAAGGAGGCAAGATCATGGCCAAGATCTAGGGGCAAGGAGGCAAGATCATGGCCAGGATCTAGGGGCAAGGAAGCAAGATCTTGAGGAAAGATCTTGGGTCACGATGCCAAGAATATGGCCACCAAAATCTTGCCATCTTGACCTTGGGCATGATCTTGGCCAAGATCGTGCCCAGAATTTTTTCACTGGAAGAGGAGTCGGAGGATGAATGTCCTCTTCCTCCTTCGACCCCTCGTTGGTGAAAAATCAGTGAAGGTCATTAGCCATCTACATGTACGTAACAGAGAGTATGATTGAATTTTTACCTCTTTCTTTTTTTTTAAAGCAAAGTGCAAAGCCTTTACATGTCCACATAGAGTATTATTAATTTTTACCTCTTTTTGTAAAGTGCACTATTCAGCAGGTGAGTGGCTTTTATACCTGCAAAGCTTTAACACATGTGCAGACTGTGCTATAATACTATTGGTCCAATTCCATCAATGACAGGGAGGGAAGGGGTGTATGTGTGTCAGTTGTGCTAAAATTCTATTGGTCAAATTTGATCCAGTTAAAATGCTCCCCTAAACATGGAGGTGTAGCCTACACGCAGTTAAGTTGCATAGATCGATAGTGTGGGCAAGTCCTAGTTAATGTCAGGATTTTGGTTAGAGGATTTTGTTACATTTAGTTACATGTTCGTTTGGACACTCTCCCTTAGCTAATATGTGCTATACTTAATAAGGGTGCACCTCCCTCCCTAAATCATGCTATGTTGAGTTGATGTTATCTTTCCATAAATAGTTTGGTCACACCTGGAGAATTAAATGCTCCCTGCCTGGCTTATAGGGCAAAGGATTGTGTAGAAACAATATCTAGGTTTACCACTGCTTATATTTGATAGGATCAAATTAACACACTGGCCACTAAAAATATAGCTTTGCTTCACATCACAAAATGAACTTGAATTTTTACCATTCGAAAGGGGTTAGATTTATAGGCATGGTTATGTGTGGTTGTGTGTATTGTCTTAATTTAAGGTATGTGCACGGCTATATGTGAATCTCCATTGTCCATCTCTCTCTCTCTCTCTCTCTCTCTCTCTCTCTCTCTCTCTCTCTCTCTCTCTCTCTCTCTCTCTCTCTCTTCCCATCTTTCTATCTCTCCCAAAGGTGGCGCTGCATGCAGATGACAGATTGAGTGAGCCTGAAGGCACATGATACAAAAGACCGGAACATTAAAATGACCGCCTTTGCCTTCTGGTTCGATAGCAACAAAGAACTAAACTATCCCGCGTTTCTGTTATACGCGGGTTGTGGTTTTAAAAAATGATATTCACGACCCGGGTCAATTCCGTAGTTCCTAATAAGTAATTTAAAAAGTCATTCCATTATATAAAAATTCTAAATTGCTTACTGTACACGATAGACACCCTGGACATGCACCTCCTAATACTTCAACTATATGACATGGTAACCTAAGCAAGTCTGAACTTGTACGGTCAATTTGTGGTATCCTCATTGATACATTAACCCCCACACCAAATGACTTCACACATTTCTTCCTGTTGAAACTGTTAGCCATTCTCTGTGCCGCTGTCAGATATTTTATATCAGCTGCTTGTCGTACCTGAGATGATAGGGATGGACAGGTGTTTATATTCATAACCATAACTTAGTATACCTGAATGTGTTTTTTTGGTAATTGCTAAATGCTTAGACCTTCTTAGCACCAAACCATCAAAATTTTTATCCACCTCTTTTTCATCACCAATATCATCAACATCTGTAGCAACTTCCTCGTCATCTTCACAACCACTGGTATGTATCAGACTTTGCACATCCTCAATTACATTATGAAAAACTCCATCTGCATCTATTACATGTACATCACTTGCTGCTTCATGCATCGTTGTCATGCTCCCCATCTGCATCCACAATTACATTAGCCCATCACAATCTGTCAGGGAAGCCAGTCAGTGCCACTGCTGAGACCCTGATAGGTGTCGATGAGTCTGTAGGAGCATGCAAAAGCCTGCACCGGCCGCACTGCGTGACATGCAGAGATATCCACCTTAGCACATGCAGATACGTATGCAGCAGACATGCACGTATGGAGACCAATATGCTGATTCGTATCAAGATGTGCAAATAAACTGTATCAAGATCAGTATGTACATGTAGATGGGTATGGAGGGGGTGCAGCAGTGTTATAGCAGTATCCGATGCGTATCCAACTCACTTCGAAACGGGCGTGTGATGTATAAACCCGTAAATTATAGTAGTGCGCAGTAATAGGAATAGGGAGTATAACCGGATGGATCGAGGTACGCTGAAATCATAACAAGCAGTATTAACAATACGGGTTCTGTTCTAACATAAACACCGAGCAAGTGTGTATATGTCGTGTGTCTTGTGTGTTTGGCAAATCAGTGTACAAAACTCGTCTCGCTAGGCGCATGCGCAATTATTTGTGCACATGTTGATAAAAAGTTCTAATGGGGGACTTACCATCACTAGCCCTAAATACGAAACGGAATCAAAGGTAAGTCTACTGTGATGTTAAACTCACGTTAACAAACAAGACCTGTGTTTTAAATCAAACTGCAACAATCAGACAAATCGAATTCTCAATCGGCTGCAGTTTTTCTGTTGTATGTTCTCCACTAAAGTGAACGCGCGTAGTATGGACTCTGCGCTGTTTGAGTTGTCGCAAAGGTACTACCGCCCGTATATACACGTCTTTTTTTATTTATTTCAAAGCCGAAATTTAACATATATATGATAGAACTTTTAAATGCCATGAAAAGGAATCTTACTGTACAAGGATCACCTCTTCCATTGTGCATAGTACGTTGTAATGAGTATACATTATGTACACAAATAAATAACGTACTAGTGTCACAATCATGAGCTGTAAGGAGACACTTGAGTCAATAATGCAAGCACATTGAGACTCTGTAGCCAAAGGTGAAGGGCCTAGTTAGGGTAAGTCCAATGGATATCTGCGTGTATGTATGTTTATTTTTCAGACAGCTCTTTAGCCAATGAAATGCTGTCGTAAGGCCAAATGAGTGGGAGGACGCCTACAAAAAGTACAGCAGCCTGTGACTAAGGTAATCCTCTTCTTTGGTTATACAAGATGACTGATTCTCCTACTATCTAGCTCAACAAGTGCCAAGATAGTAAAGGCTCATGCTGAATTTAAAGACCTCCACCAGATAAAAGGATGCTGCGTCTGAAATGTGGTGCTTGAAGAATGCTCCTGCCAACTGAACTCTGATAATTTTTTTGTATTGAAACTGTTACAGTAGCTGTACTTGAATAAGTTTCCTGCTCTTAATTATAGACGTACATGTATATACCGCGTATACCGATCCTGTCTGTCATCAGTATGCAGATCAGTGAAGTATTCGAATACATGACGTGCACAGAATCTGCATACGTTCATCTGAAGTATGCAGACAGGTGACAATCAATATGCCGACGCCATATGCAGACCGCGATATGCGCGTATAAGTGAAGTGTTCGTTCTGAGACGTATACTGACCCTGCATACGAGCCGTGTGAAAAACTGCCCACGTGTCGAGTGCAGACGCGTGGCGACCAATATAGGTGTAATATACAGGACTGCATACAGTATTCTGTTGCGCCGTGCTGGTATGAGGTGTTGATCGACAGCCTGCACAGCATGTGACCACGGTCAAACAAGTTTGGACCCTGTTTAGAACCGGTTTTATACACCCCTTATATAATCCCCTTTTTTGAGTTGTAATAGGGTGTGTCTGAAATTGTGTATAGCCGTGGTCATATACAGCCGTGATTGTAGCGCCACAGCGTCGGTGCGCTAGGCCAAAGAGGACGGATCCATTACATTTGGTGGCAGCGGTGGGATTGTGGACCGTTAGACAGTTTTTCTGACTCTACACGCTGAGCAACGGTGTATGACAACCCGTTCCGGTCGACCATTCCGGGCAGGTGAAATGGCTGAGTAGACGTTGCAGGACATGTTGCGAAAATTGATCGAGGACCGACAGAAACGAGAAGAGGAGATTGAACTCGAAAGAGTAAGACGTGAAGAAGAACGCGTATAGCGCGATAATGAGATTTCAGAGGAGAGAGCCCGAAGAGAAGAAGAACGCGTACCACAGGAAAAAAACGCGTCAAATCATGATTTGATTTTTATGTGATTATACGTCTGATTTGTGAAATCCAAGTGGGATTCTGAATCTGCAAAAATCATACAATGATTTCTTAGAATCATTCAGTACATGATTTCAAATAAAATAATCATGCCAATGATTTCGTAAAGATGACAAGAACCTATTCATAATCTTTATGTGATTTTCAAAATCATTTGGGAATCTATGTGTGATTTTTCAAATGGCGGACTAAGTTGCAACCGCGCACTGCAAAAACTCTGTACCAAGCAGCTAGGCTTTGTAATTGTGGCAATTTGGCCACTTCTCTACATGTCAGTTCATCTATGTAAATTCATCTCGACTGTACATGTATCAGTGTACTGCGCTGCTTTTCTTTGGTGGTTTATGAACTCGAAGAGGGGGCCATGCCAACGTCTCCTCGAACTGGATGGAGCACCATAATCACCGCCGCTACAGTAATGATCATCGCGATCGCCACCCATTTTTGAAGTCGCAGAAAGTACTTTTTCAATTTTCTGAGACAGTCATGTCTTGCTGCTGTCCAACCCTAAAGAAAGCATGCCGGTGAAATTTGCGCTTCGATAGACAAAGTTCTGATGTAGCGCTCGATTAAGAAGCTTGGATACACCTCTTCTCGCTCATTAATTAGGGTTGCTGCCATGGTATAAAAGGAAAGATAACCAGGGTCTCAATCGAACAGCTCTGCTCCACAGTCTGTAATACACACTGTCAAACTCTGGCTGTGGTAGCAAAAGTGACCCATGGGTCCACAGACCTGAGCTGCATGATTCTGGCAGTGAGATTGGCTTCAGGCATCTCTGCATGCAGATCTAGAGTTTGGTGAGATTCATATGGAGAAATCGCCCATACATCGGCGGTCATCTTGCATTTTATTTCAAATTGAATTTTTAATGACCACGGAAAATACTAATAATTAGTCTGAATTTGAATTGTAGTTTTCATTGCGTTGCAATAAAGCAATGCTATACGAAAATGAAGACAAAAAATTAATTACCGTCGTAGTCTCGTTCCCGGGCCAGAGAACGAGACTTGCTTGTAATTACAATTTAACTGCTCAATAACTGCTCTTTTAATTGCGCTTCGTTAATAAACTCCTATACTGTAACGTAATAGCACCCCCCCCCCCCCACCCATCCGACAAGAGGTGGATGCGCATCAATTAGCACAAACTCGGACGTTGGCCGCGACATATAGTACCCATTTACCAGGGCAGTCTGTTCAACTTAAGCGCTAACCCCTACAGCCTTCGGAACCCCTTAGTTCTCTTTCAAGATTTGTATGGCTACCATTTTATTATTTTTTATTGTACGCTCTAAGATACAGTGATGTCACGTTGAGAACCTCATAGCAGGACCTGTACTTTCAAAACATAACCCTTGTTGTGTGGTAGCAGTTCATGCATGCAGTGATGTATATGCAGGGGTCTGGTCCCAGCAAAAAGTTTTTGGGCAAGATTCTTGCCAAGAAGAGCAAGATCTTGACAGGAGGCCTAGATCTTGCCAGGAGGCTGAGATCTTGCCACATCTTGGCCAGTATAATCTTGCCACCATGGGCAAGATCTTGTCCATGAACTGTTTGCTGGTGTGTGTGTGTGTGTGTGTGTGTGTGTGTGTGTGTGTGTGTGTGTGTGTGTGTGTGTGTGTGTGTGTGTGTGTGTAGATGTTGCATGCTCATAAGGTTTCTTGACCACATCACATCAGTAGTGGTCATGTTGTATAAACAGATCCTAAATTGATTTGTCACATCTACATATGCATGTGACAATTTTGTAGACGATGTCCCATGCCATGCTTTACACACACATGTGTGAATCATCATGAAAGTCCCCTGCTGTGTTGAGCCATTTGTGGCATTTGCCCATTGTGACAGAAATCAGTTTATGTGGAGAGAACCGAAATGTTCACACTACCAAACAAATTTAACACACATACATAAAAGTTTGATTCCTGCACATGGTAGAGACCTCCATTTTCTTCTCCAGACCTTACTCCAATATGGGTTGGTAGGCAGGGCTCTGACACACACACACACACACACATACACACACACACACACACACACACACACACATGGAGGAGGGGCACATTAAGATGGAAATCTGCAATCAGCAGTAGTCTCCTGGGCAAGTCCCTTCATGAGGCCAGCATCTATTTCAAAAATCATGTCATACGCATTGTCAAAGACAGACATTGACATTCAAAAACAAACCCAGAAGCAGTTTTAGAATTATCAGCTCTCTGTCAAATTTGTGGTTACTTGGACTAAGGTAGTTTACATACTGCTTCATGCTGTGGCCTACAAAACCAAGCTTGTGGTATACATGTATAAAATAAAAGGACTAGCATCAATTTCAAACCCACATGTTTTCCAAGCTAAAATGCCCTTCCTATTTTCAAGACTTACTGCCACACTATTTTCAGGACTTACCGCCACACCATTCTTTATTTTAGAAGAGTCCCATCCATCCTGTGTTGGACTGGTGTGTTGTATGTCCTGGAATGGTGTGTTGTATGTACTGGACTGGTGTGTTGTATGCACTGGACTGGTGTGTTGTATGTACTGGACTGGCCATACAAGTCCAATACACCAGCCCAGTACATATACCAGTCCAGTTCAACACACCAGTCCAGTACATAATACACTGTTGCATGTACTCAACTGGGAAAGGGGGTTGGGGCATTGCCCCTGCACCTTTGTTAAAGAGGAAGGGTGGTGGTGAGAAGTACTAGACACCAGTGTACCATCCTCAGAATTTGTAAATTTAGGTGAGTGCACCCCTACACACACACACACACACACACACACACACACACACACACACACACACACACACACACACAAACTGCCTTGGAGAAGCCATGGGTTTATATGAAGCCATGTGTGTGAATAGCTCAGCATGTAAACTTTCCAGTGGCCCAGTCCTTACAAATCTATTGAGATAGGGTTTCACTGCCACTATCAAGGCTTCCTTCCAGTAAAAAGCTACAGACCCCTAGAAATGGACCATGTACATTACAAAAAAACGCGCACACAAGCACACACACAGTTTGCTATGGCGAAACATGTGAGGTGGTAGATAGGCTGGCTAATAGCTAATGCCTCTGTACTGCATGTAGGACTCGGAAACTAGTGACACACACACATCCATAATCAGAGTACTTGGTGTCATTTAAAGTAGGTTTCTGGATCACAGTGACCACAGTGCCACAATGCAATCCAGTAGATACATCACACCTACAACATACTTGTCCAGTGCATACAACAGTACAGATAACACACTTACGTTCTTATAAACACACCAGTCCAGTACATAAAACACACTTGTCCAGTACATCAGTCCAGTACATACAACACACCAGTCCAGTACATGCAACACACCAGTCCAGTACATACAACACACCAGTCCAGTACATACAACACACCAGTCCAATACATGCAACACACCAGTCCAGTACATACAACACACCAGTCCAGTACATGCAACACACCAGTCCAGTACATGCAACACACCAGTCCAGTACATACAACACACCAGTCCAATACATGCAACACACCAGTCCAGTACATGCAACACACCAGTCCAGTACATGCAACACACCAGTCCAGTACATACAACACACCAGTCCAGTACATACAACACACCAGTCAAGTACATACAACACACCAGTCCAGTACATGCATCACACCTGTCCAGTACATCAGTCCAGTACATACAACACACCAGTCCAGTACATGCACCACACCTGTCCAGTACATACAACACACCAGTCCAGTACATGCACCACACCTGTCCAGTACATGCAACACACCAGTCCAGTACATGCAACACACCTGTCCAGTACATACAACACACCAGTTCAGTACATGCAACACACCAGTCCAGTACATACAACACACCAGTCCAGTACATGCAACACACCAGTCCAGTACATAAAACACACCAGTCCAGTGGATGTAACACACCAGTCCAGTACATGCAACACACCTGTCCAGTACATACAACACACCAGTCCAGTACATGCAACACACCAGTCCAGTACATGCAACACACCTGTCCAGTACATACAACACACCAGTCCAGTACATGCAACACACCAGTCCAGTACATACAACACACCAGTACAGTACATGCAACACACCAGTCCAGTACATACAACGCACCAGTCCAGTACATACAACACACCAGTCCAGTACATACAACACACCAGTCCAGTACATGCTTGTAACACGCCAGTCCTGCACACTAACAACACACCAAACCAGCACACACCAGTCAGGTTTATGCGTTCTTAACCCTTAAGGTTGCCAAATATCAGTACGGACTAGTGTAAGGAGCTCACAGTGTGTAAAAATAGAATTAAATACTGATGTGGCAATAAGTCCTAATGGGAAGGACGTGGGTTTAGCTTGGAAGATATCTGGGTTTGAAATTCATACTAGTTTATAATTTTTATATATTATATACCACAAACCTGGTTTTGTCATAAAGCGTCCAGTATTCTTTCACACATTAAAACACACATGCACCACACACACAAACACCAATACATACATACACAAGAAACATGCGCACACACACAAACACAAAGAAACACACACACACATACACACATAAATGCACCACAAAATACACACACACTAAAGTGCACATGCACTAACAACAGCCTTAGTTTTACGTTCTGGCACCAAACAATACTTTGTTTTGAATCATGTGCCTTTAAGCTCACTCAATCTGTCATCTGCATGCAGCGCCATCTTTGGGAGAGATAGAAAGGTGGAAGAACAGGGAAAGGGAGAGAGAGTGATGGACAATGGAGATTCACATTTACTATCGTATTAAATATCAGCAGAGGTAAACCTAGATGTTGTTTCTACACAACCCAATCAAACTATTTATGGAAAGATAACATCAACTCAACATAGCATGATTTAGGGAGGGAGGTGCACCCTTATTAAGTATAGCACATAAGATCAAAGGCTGCGAAACTCTTTATATGTAATGTCAGGATTTTGGTTAGAGGATTTTGTTACATTTAGATACATGTTATGCACAAATTGTTGGACACTATCCCTTAGCTAACTAGGACTTGCCCACCACCCATAACAGCCATCCTTTGCTTCCAACATTGCATCAATGCTGCACACGTGCATGCCAGACAGAATGGTTCCATTGCACAATTTCAATTGGAAAAAAAGCTCACACGTTTTCTGATTGCAGCTTTGTTAATATACCTGTGCACACCATTACGTAGTGTGGCTAAGTTGGTAATGGACCAATATGTGATAATAATGTCAACTATTCCATGTGAACCCAAATGATGCTGGTTTGGTAGCATTTCAAAATGGCTCAGCCATAAGTGCATAATGTATTACTAACCATAATTCATTTTTATATTTAATTATGGGGCAGACTGAGAGACTGAAGTCTCTTCATACCACTTCCATATCACCCTCCCTTAATTCAAGCTAACAAATTTATCAAAGTAGTCCACTACATTGTATTGTAGTAGGGACCTGATCCATAGGTAAGATTATCAGAGCCTGAAGTAGTGGTTATCATTAAACTATTGAGCAATACATTTATGACCCTCGCATCTACATGTACCACATATTTTTATTACCTGTGTTTGTTGATAGAGGGTGGCAATTCATTGCAGACGATTGTGGCGTCCAGTATGACTATAATGCTGTGGGACAAAAATATTCCATCCATTGATTATACATATAAGTAATGCAACTTTTATAGAGAAAGGTTGGCGACCAACTCATGTACAACAAAACGCGATAGAACAATTAACCTCCCCCCCCCCCCCTTCCCCCGTGTGCATTGATTAGAACTACACGCACGGCTATACGACTTATGACACACTGCTAGTGCTCAAGGTTACAGCGCATGCCACTGTAGGGTACCGAGGCGTAGTGCTAGCTCTGGCACTATATGCCCAATAGCAGGCAGCCGTGAATATAAAGTGTCACATACGCATGCTGTCGGCTGAACAAGCTATACTACTTAGTGACCACTTTGCTATGCAGTGGTCCCTGCATACAGCATATAAATGAGCTGCACTGAAATTGAGCAACAAACCTTGCCGTCAGTAGCGTAAGCCGTTATAGCAGGAAAGAGCGCGCGGCACACTTCGTCCAAATTTCAATTTTTGTGGGCACGAGACCGTCGAGACGGAGCACTTAAAGCATTGAAATCGCCATGTCGAGCGCTGTATTAAAACTAGGATAGCCAGCGCTTCGCCATTATCAGAAGACTGCTTTGTTAAAGGCCGGGAGGTTTTTGTCTGTCTGCCACTTGGCAGTGGGGGAAGTCTTTGTGCTTCACAATCCTTGCCCCCCCCCCCCCCCCCCCCCCCCCGCACACGCGCGCGCACACACACACAGACACACACACACACACACACACACACACACACACACACACAAACACACACACACCTCTCGTAATATGGAGCGTAAGCACCCCACCTTCACCCCCCCCCCCCCCCCCCCCCCCCCCCCAGATGTATAAAAGTACGTCTGGGTACGAGACTAAGTACGTCCGTATTTCAATTTTTGGGCACGAGACGGGGACACTAAGAAGGAGTACTTCTGTGGAGTATGGAACCGAATTTTCAAATACGAAGACCTAAGTTTAAAAGCGGAGAATGGTTGCTTTGTGTATCAGCTATACTTTTTTGTCATGAGCTAACGGTACAGCTTTAAGGTTTTGACGTTATAGACTGTGGAATTTTGTGATGAGGAACTCACCCCGTTGACTTCATGAACATTTGAAAGAAAGGCCCGTACAATTCAATGGAACCGAGGGCTTATTCGGGAAAAATATAGTGATGTGATTAAAAATCTTGCCAAATGTGCCGCACTAACATTCTGTCATGAGCTAAGTTGTAAAAAACATTTGGTATGCTTTCCCCATACTGTGTATGGAACGATTACGGAAATATGTCGTGATTACGCAAACCGCGAATTAATGAAGAGCTCCCGTAGACCGCTCATTTCTCGATATGTACAAAACATTCCAAAAACTTATTTTTTTAGTTTAGTGGTGTTGTGTGTATCTGAAATAAAATTAATACTGTTGAAGTGTATATGATGATTTAAAGAGGCTTGCCTGCAAGTGGGTATGTGTGAAACTGAGGCACTGATCCAAATGTATTGCATGCTGCGTCCTGTGCAAAAAATAGGATATACGCTATTGTATATTTTGTGTATATTTCGAGTATACGCATGAATAAACGCGTGCGTATATACACGCGAAGTATCCCACTGGTATATTTTGCGTATAGAACCAATTTCGCACTGCGTATTTCGAGTATCCTCAAATACATCACGTGAGCTTATAGAGGATTCTCAAATTATCGTCTCCGGATTCCACTTCGCTGTACCTAGTACTTTACGTGGATCGTATACTGTATATTGGGTACGTCATCCGATTGTGTACGTTGTTACACACACACACACACACACACACACACACACACACACACACACACACACACACACACACACACACACACACACGCCATACAGTTAACAACACAAGCACACACATCACTCACAAACACACATCACTACACTTTATTGCTCCACCCCTCTCATTCCCCTTTAGTCACCCACACGCTGACCCAAAATGTTGCAGGCATCAAGGACCTACCTGCATATGTGTGCACGAAAACTTTGTCATCCGGTTGTGTACCTTTTATCATCCGGTTATGCTGCACGTATGTATAACAAATAACACTGAAGCCATGTTCACGCATGAGGAAGAGTAAATAAACAAATGACTTACAATAAACTAAAAAATCTCAACGACTATATGAATGATCATTTTGTGTGTATGCAGAAAGACCTGGTTAATACGCTGTGTTATTGGGTACACATCTGTAGGTTCTTATCCCACCCACTTGAGACATCCTAATTATGACTGGGGTGGTTCTGGTTCAAACTTCAAACAAACAAAAACCATTAGTTGGTTTACACTGTGTGCAGTGCAGACCAGATTATGGCTTCGGTTTACCCGCGGATATTCATTGACGCTATTTGAACGTAACCGCGGAATTAAATTTGCATGTGGATGATTTAATTTTAGAAATCGTGCGATTGGCGCTTGACAGCGTTTGAACTGGACAACTTTTCTCGTGGGATTTTTTGAAATTGTATAGATCAGTTTTTCAGGCACACGCTAAGGCCAGCAGATCGGTTGTGCGCTATAGGGAAGATTAGGGGGCGTCTCCAAACTATAACGTTTCGGATTGAGTGGAAGCCTGCGTTGTCGAAGGATATCATTGGAGTATTGGCGATTGATTTTTAGAGCCACCGCTTATGACGACAGGGGCGGATACGGGGTACAACATGAATTACTAATAAGGGGAGGGTGCGGGAGGGGGATGTGTCCCGCGCGAAGCGCGGAAGCTTTTGGGGGTTCCGTACTTGGTGACACAGACTATCTATCCATATTGACTGGTACGATAGGCATATGACGACCGGGAGGGGGGGGGGGGGGGGGGGGGGGGGGGGGGGGGGGGGGGGGGGGCCCCCCCCCCCCCCCCCCCCCCCCCCCCCCCCCCTACGTCCGCCCTTGGTGACGATGCGATAAAAATGTCTTTCTGTGTTCAACGTTTTTGAAATTGCATTGATTCAGTTTTCAGGTACACACTATTGCCAGCTCGCGATTAGTGGCATGCTCTAGGCAGAGATAATTCTATATATGATCACTGCTCTAGGGACGCTTGGATCATGATGTAGCAATCAGACACACTGATCGACACGGACGCAGTGAAGCAGGCTGTTGTCCTATTTGATAAGTAAGAATGTGAGAATGATTTGATTTGATTTGATTGATTGCATACATATAAACAGACAAACATATGCAAAAAGGCAAGTAGTGGCACGATGTGTACGCGCACTTACAAACTGCCTAAACATGGGAGGGATATAACATACAATAGGGTGAAAGGTCCACAGATCTAAGTCGGGTACGAAAAACTGTAATGTTCAATGATGTGACAACATCTTGCGGTAAGTGGTTCCATATAGGTATCACACATTCTGTGAAAAAATGCGCTCGGAATGCATGATGGGGTAAATGTTTGGATCGCAGGATACAAGGATGACCTCGGATGGAATACGGCCTAGCCGGTTTGGTGAAAAAACTCTCAAAAGGTAAATCAACCAGGTTATTATAGATCTTGTAGCACATGACAAGGTCGTAGAAGACTCTCCTGTACTCTAAGGACTGTAAACCCAGGTTCGCAAGGCGATCATCATAATCCATTTATGGTATACCAGCACGTTTGATAATGGCACGAGTGAAAAATCTCTGAACACGTTCAATACATTGAATATCTTTATGGAACCAGGGATTCCAAACTTGGGTATTACTTTCCAGAAGGGGACGAACATACACCTTATAAAGACGCACAAGGAGAGACACATCGTTAGAATGAAAGCATTTTAAGAGAAGACAGCTCCTATTGAAAGCCATGGAAGCAATGTTTGAGCAGTGCATACTTGGCGTAAGGTCTGAATTCAAACACACCCCATGATCTCTTATAGATGATACGAATTGCAAAGGAATACCAGAAAGTGAGTAAGGTGAAGTAGGCTCATAACCACGAGAACCAAAGGAAATGACAGAGCACTTGGAATAAGCAACAGTCAGTTGCCATGTCTTGGACCATGAACAAAATTGATTTAAGGATTGTGTAAGTGGTGTATTTTGATTTTCAGTATAACCAAGATACAGTTTTGTGTCATCGGCAAAGATTTTAATGCCAGCTGGAGATTGGACATGGTTAGGAAGGTCATTGACATATATCAGAAACAAGAGAGGACCAAGGACAGAACCCTGAGGTGCACCACTGGTGATGGATTTAGGAGATGATACATCAAGTCCTACATATACACATTGTGTGCGGTCGTTTAAAAAGGCTCTTATCCACTGAAGCAAGTTTAATTTAAAGCCATAAGCCTCAACCTTAAGCAATAATTTCGAGTGGGAGACAGTGTCAAAGGCCTTAGCAATATCAGTATACACAACATCCACCTTCATGCCATTGTCAACATTCAATGTCCAATTGTTCAGAGTTATCAGTTACTGTGTACAAGCAGAACGTCGAGCGAGGAAACCAAACTGATCCTGTGAGATAAGATTATGAGTACGAAGGAAGGATATCATAGAACATGATATAATACTTTCCATAACTTTACAAAGGATACACGTTTGTGAGATAGGTCTATAGTTACTGGGCTGTTTTCGTGAACCCTTTTTAAAGACAGGACATACAAATGCAGTCTTCCAAACTAAGGGTATATGTCCTGTACTCATAGACATCTCAAAAAGGAGTGATAATGGGAAAGCAATAGCTGGGGCTAATGACTTTAAGAAAAAAGCGGGGAACCCATCAGGACTTTTAGAACATTTTGAGGGCAATGATTTTAAAGTTTTAAGGACCTTGTCAAATGGGAAGAGAATAGAGTTTAGGGATTTATTTTCAGAGAGACGAGGCACAAATTCTGATACTAAGCATAGACAACCGTTTTTTACACGCGGGTTGTGTGGAAGGTTTCGTTGTCGACGATAGGGCATTGATAATTCTTTTCAGAGCCACCGAAGGGAGATTGGCCTGAAAAGCACATCATGTGTTTTTTTTTGTTTGTTTGTTTGTACGTGTAGTGGTGGTGATATAGCATGTTGTGACCCATGGGGGTAGCATGATTGGGACACATGGGGGTAGCATGGTTGTGACACATGGGGGTAGCATGATTGGGACACATGGGGGTAGCATGGTTGTGACACATGGGGGTAGCATGATTGGGACACATGGGGGTAGCATGGTTGTGACACATGGGGGTAGCATGATTGGGACACATGGGGGTAGCATGGTTGTGACACATGGGGGTAGCATGATTGGGACACATGGGGGTAGCATGGTTGTGACACATGGGGGTAGCATGATTGGGACACATGGGGGTAGCATGGTTGTGACACATGGGGGTAGCTGACGCATGCATGGGGGTAGCATGGTGGTAGCATGGTTGTGACACATGGGGGTAGCATGGTCTTGACACATGAGGGTAGGGGGCGATTTGGACGCATGGTTGTGACACATGGGGGTTGTATGGTTGTGACACAGGGGGTAGCATGGTTTCCGTGTATGGGGAAGCATGGTTGTGACACATGGGGGAAGCACATGCAAGTGTAATGCAGGATTTATTAGTCTGCGCTTGCGCAGTACATTGTATTGATGGAACCTTGTGTAATAGATTGTCACACGCACACCCGTGATCACACATATATATATATATATACCTTATTGTTGTATGTTTGTCAGTCTGTACCTCGTGTATACCTGCTATCAATCTTGGCTGCTTACACAGGCGTAGTCGGCTCTACACGAGTTGGAATGTCCAAACCCTTGCTCCTACCTGAGCCCTACGGAGGCGAAGCGGGTGGCTGGGCGGAATGGGTAGACCATTTCGAGAACGTAGCCACTGTCAACAAGTGGGCCACTGGTGAGGAGAAATTAAAATGGCTGAAGGTGCGTCTAACTGGGAAGGCTCAGACAGCGTTCAAGAAGTTGCCACAAGATGTGAAAGAAAACTACGGTGAGTGCATAAAATCCTTACAGCGCCGTTTTGACCCTGACAGTAAGAGGCAACTCTACGTGGCCGAGTTAAGTGCCAGAACGAGGCGAAAGGACGAAGACTGGGCTACTTTCGGCGACGTATTGAGAGTTCTTGCGGACAAAGCGTATCCTGACCTGGAGGAGAAGGCAAGAGAACGTCTTGCATTAAACCAGTTTTTGGCACAAATTGAAAACGCCCAAGTCGCTTTCGGCGTGAAGCAGAAACGACCCACCAACGTCGAGGAGGCCGTCGTCGCAACAATTGAATTAGAGTCGTACTTGGGAAGCTCCGGTAAGCCGCTGCGAGTGAGCGCTGTGTCCCCACAGGAACCAGACCCAGATGTACGCGTACGCCGTGCAGACCGTGCTGAAGCTGTCGCAGCTGTCTCTCCACTTGATGAACCTCAGACGGTGAAGTTGCTTGGCGAGCGGCTACAACGGTTGGAGATGCTACTCGAGAGACAAGGGAGTTCCACAAGGCCTCGGGCAAGTAAGCAAACCGGGGAGGCTGAGAGTGGGAAACGCAAGGCTGTAGTCTGTTGGACTTGTGGCAAGAAAGGCCATATTGCAAGATTTTGTCGGAGTCGCGCAACAGAGCAGCATCAGGGAAACTTCAGTCCCTCAGTGGAAAGAGCCCACCACGTGAGGGAAGAAGACATGTAGAGGCTCAAACTGATCAGTTGACTGTTCCTTCTCTTTCGGTAACTTGCGGGGTAAGTTACAGCGTAAAGGGAGTCATTGGGGTGGTAGCTATTGCATTTGTTGTTGATACGGGAGCAGCTATCCGCAAGGATGTCTGGACACAACTTGTAAACAGGGACAGTACACTTGTTCTTGAACAGTGGTCTGGAAAAAAGCTTGTAGGGGTCAATGGGGCTTCATTGTCTATATGTGGGTGTGGAAACATACAGGTTTTGTTCAAGGGTACTCCATTTATGGTCACTTGCATTGTAACTGATGACATCACTATAGAGGCAATCCTTGGGTTGGATTTTTTGGAAGCTAATAGTTGTGTGATTGATTGTGGTCAGAAGGTACTCACATTCCCCTCCCAAAAGCTTTCAATTCCATTCTTAAGCAAGACCACCACAGAACAAGGAGTTGCAACTGTTGGACTGGTCCTAAAAGAGAAAACAGTTGTTCCAGCAGGAAGTGAAATGGAAGTTATGGTAAAAATTGCTGGTCCAGTCACTAATGGTACGTGGTTTGTAGGACACAAGTCAGCCACTTGTAAGGGTGTGATGGTGGCTAATGCAGTAGTGTCTCCAAGCAGTAATGTAGTACCAGTACGTATACTGAACCCACGTGATGAAATGGTGGTGCTGAAGAAAGGAACACAGATTGCAAGCATGGAGCTCCTGGAGCAAGATCCAGTTATCAACATATCTACAGTGATGAAGAATGCTGAAGTCCATATCGAGAAATCGCCCATACATTGGCGGTCATCTTGCATTTTATTTCAAATTGAATTCTAAATGACCTCGAAAAATACTAAAAATTGATCTGAATTTGAATTGTAGTTTTCATTGCGTTCCAATAAAGCAATTGTATACAAAAATCAAGAAACAAAACGTAATTACCATCGTAGTCTCGTTCCCGGGTCTGGGGACGAGACTAGCTGGTAATTACAATTACTGATCAATAACTTCGAATTAATGCAATTTTAATTGCGCTTCGTTAATAAATTCCTATACTCAAGCCCCCACGGTTGTATGCGGCTGGAAACTAGGTTTATAATTAGAACATTACGGTACCTGTCTAATAGATAACGAAGAAACACCTCATTAAAAATGCTTATGTTTCAAAGCTCACAACTTCTCAGAAGAAGCAGTAAATGCAATATTTTAAACTAATATACAACACAACCTTTCATGCTCTTTTATTTATAGTCCTCACGCACTTTCCAAATTTCAGGCCTACCGTATGCGCAAGCCGTGTTTATAACCCCATGCGGTACTTATTTCGGTTAGGTGGGGAACGAGATCGAATAGAACGGGCTACCCAAAGTTGATCTGGAGGTAAGACTAGTCTGTCGGTCAAGCCAAGGCATGTCAGTAACGGAACTGACGAACCAGACCTGGTCTCGGATTTTCTGTCACCAGAAAAACCTTGAGTGTATCTTATGAATAATCGATGCATGTTGCGGGTTACAGGGATGGATTACCACACAAAACAACTGCCGCTGCACTGCAGAGTTTGTGGAAAGAGGCTAATGAAGAGTGGGCAAAAGAAGAGCACTTATGAGTGCAAAGGATTCACAGATGACCTGTTAACAGCTTTTGCAATCAACACCTCCACTGACAATGCTCACATGCACCCAGAACGCTTTTGTGAGTGCTGTCACCTGTCAATGAAGAGAATCATCCGTGCCAGGGCAGAAAAAGTGCACCATAAGTGTACACTGACACCATTTGAATGGGAGGAACATAGAAATGAAGGGTGTAAGGTACATATATCTATACATCCCTGCTAGAGTTCACACATGTAACATCATATGCAATACACAGGTGTGTGAGCACTTCAAAGTTATTGCTAAAGGAGGTAACTCCAGAAAGCTCACTGTTGGCAGAGGACGTCAACCAGGCCTCACACCAAACATGGTAGCTGCACACCTTTGGAAAATTGCCCCTCCTCCAGTCTTCTCGCGGGAGCCGTACCCTCCATTGTCAGGCCAGAACAACACGACTGTCCTCGATGAGTCGAAATGTGTGGTATGTGCAAATGTGCTTTCACAGCCCCTTGAGCTACCATGTGGAAAGCTGGCCTGCACCAGTTGCATTGTACAGCGAGTGACAGCCTCAGCCACAGTGTGCCCTTGCTGCTTGCTGGGTGGTGGCTTGGTCCCCACTGAGATCAGACCAGCATCCAACCTTATACAACTGCTGCTAAAAGATGTTCTGGTTCAGTGTGTAGTGTGCCATAGGGATGTAAAGGCTGGGTACTATGAAGAACATGAGTGCACACAATCCCTTACTGTTGGTGAGGAAAGAGAAGCAGCGGGATTATTGAAGAGGGCCATCTCCACCAGCCCTGATCAAGCCACAGTACAGCTGGCTACAGGAGGGACGGTTAGGCGTATTCAGTGCCACTTAAATTGTTATGTTATGTTTGACCACCATACCTTGTAGCCAATGATATTCATGAAGTTAACAAAAGCCCGGCATCCAACTACAGCTGCTTGTTCCAGGACTGTCAAAACACGGTGTTCAGAGATGCACACAGCTAGGAGTGTCATCAGTGGAGGGGAACCATCCGCCCTGCTTGAGAGTGAGGTGCTCACATTGAATGATGAAGAGAAGAAGTCATTACTGGAGAAGGCAGGGATAACAAACGTCTCAATTGGCCCAGCTGAAGTATTGGCCATTAAAACTGGCCTTACTATTCCCTGGAATAGATTGAGGCTTCTAAGACGGTAAAGAACTTTATACACATCATAAAAATTAACCTATTGTTTGTTCAGGTGGCTCAAAGCATCAGGTGTTTCTCTAGCTGGGGAGGAGAGGATGCGCAACATCTGCAGACGAATTGTGGGCGACAACTTGAAAGGAGAGATGGCTCTATTTTCATTTCCATCCACTTCTGGTGGTGAGGAGCTTAGGGGAGCAGCTTTGGTTTACATACCAGATCTGGTTCTAAAGGTTGTTGAACTTTTGGAAGAGAATCAAAGGTTAGGTGCTTAAGACACACACCGATATACAATTAATTTGTTTTGAAACCTAATGCAGGAGTGGACGGCTTACCTGGCATGATGGGGTCATCCCCGCCAGTGAGATATGGCTAAAAATTGGAGGGGACAAAGGAGGCGGATCCTTCAAAATGAACTTTCAAATAGTGAATGTTGTAGCGCCTAATTCAGTCCACAACACCTGCGTGTTTTGCTGCTTCGAAGCGGGAGACACTGTCACCAACCTCCACATAGCCCTTGACCGCTACAAAGATCAAGTAGCACATCTGCAAGGGATGGAATGGAGGTATGAACAGTTATCTAACATGACAGTATAGAGAATAAAATGAATATTACACAAACAGGCAATACACATTGAAATTGTTCATGTGTGGGGACTACGAGTTCATTACTAGAATGTATGGGCTATCTGGAGCAAGTGGTATGTGAGAAACTGGGGCCAAAAAAATGCATACCAATATTTCACCTTTGTAATAGGATGCTACCCATGCTTGTATTGCTTGGTCTTCCATGAGAACATGGTAAAACCTCTCTCAGCCAGAGGACATGCACCACCAAGAACATATGAATCCATATGCACTGACCATCAGCGCTACATTGCATCACGAGTGAGCAGGAAACAAGTACAGCACTTTTACAACTGCATCACGGAACCTATATTTAACATCCCTATTGAACAGGTAAACATGCATTTCGTATTTTTTTTGTGCATAACTACACATACATGCATACACACACATACTTGTGCACATACACACCCACAAAACACACGTGCACAAGGTTTGCCCCCCGGGGCTACACATCACTTTGGGCATCTTTACAAAGCTTTATGGCTTGCTTGAAGATGAGTGTCATGCCCTTGACCTTGAACTAGCCCTGCTTTCAAGTGAGGAAGCCCACTCCAGCTTTGACACATATAGCCAAGAGCTGCAAATGCTTCGCTTATTGCAATCGGAGCTAAAGCAAGCCGAGGAGGCATATGCTGTATTGCAGCAAATGACAACATATGTATCCCTGGTGATTGGGGAGAAAGACCCAGTCACCGCTGATTTTTTTGTGCAATGTGAAGAAAAAAAGAAACATCTTGGAAAACTAGTAAGCCATATGCACTAAACAAAATGTGTAATACAGGCCATGATTTTGCTAGGAAGCAGAGGTAGCTAAATCTAAAGCTATTGTGGAAAAGGGGTTTTCTAAAAAAGAAGGCCCCTTTGTTAAGGCGTTGGATGATGCATTACAGTCAGTTGGAGTGCACCGTCAACAGTACTTTGGTGGTGCTTTTGTTGGAAATCATGTGCATAAGGCTCTAAAGGTACCACAAGTGTAATATGTACAAACACATGAATGAGACATCTCCTACACTTTTTCAGGAATGCAACATTCAGAAGTTGTGCGGGTCTCTATGTGAAACAGCCAAGAATAAATTGCCTCATCGATCTACACAGGCAGAACATCGTACTGAGATCTTGGTTAAAGTATTCGCAATGTTTGCAAGATGCCATAACATCTACGACCACAATTTCATTGATGAGACACAAGCTCATGCCTTAGGTTGGTAATGGACCTTCAGGTGTTCATGTGAACTAAGCCAACAATATTGTTTTTTACAGAGGAGGCTGTGGGAGAGTTCATGACGTTCTTCCGTGAATCCTTCCCCCAGGCAACAGTCCCCATAAAAATGCATGTATTGGAAGACCATGCTGTTCCATGGGCAAAGTCTTTCCATGTTGGATTTGGCCTACTTGGCGAACAAGGGGCTGAGTCCATTCATGCTAAGTTCACACGACTTAGCCTATCATACACTGCAATTACTGATAAAGTGCAGCATCTCCTATGTATAGTGAAGGAACACCTAATAAGTATTTCCCCACAAGTTGTAGCTGCTATCCCTCCTCCACAAAAAAGAATAAAATCATAATACTTTGTGTACTTACATCTTCAACCAGCAATCCACTGCACCTTCGTCTTCAATCTCCTGAGCTGTAGTACACATCAGAAAAGCTTCAAGTTTTATCATTTTCCACACTCGCTCATATGCATGTGAGATCCTCTTGCCTGCTGAAGCGAAAAGCATAACATCACTTCGCACTTCATAACCAAATAACCAACAAAATGGCTACTTTTAGACCGTTTGAAAACTGCTTCAGAAAATCCGAGACCGCATGCGTGGAATAAAAAGAAGCAAAACTAGACAAGACGTACACGGAAAACGTTGTTTTATAGCCCATGGAACTTTGTGAGAGTGGCTATAGCCATTAGAACTCACGGGGTCCATGCGCGCTGAAATAAGTCCCTCACTTCCATTCACTAAACTGACACGTTTTTGTACGGTAAGGCCACGTGATTTATATGATCACAGGAAGGTCAGAGGTGTTTCTTTAGCATAGTATGGCTTATAGGTGTTTATTGTACTCAGTGTGCTTAGTGTATAGCGCATTCCAAAGGACATCGGTTGTCAGGTTCGTTGCTATGGGACAGCATACCATTTCAAAATTTTTGGGCGTATAGGACCTAGTTTCCACGCGTTCAATGGGAGTAGACAGCCGTGCCCCCCCACCCACCAGACAAGTGGTGGATGCACAAACAATAAAACTCGGACTTCCGCCGTGACATATACATTACTCGTTTATCAAGGCAGTCTTATAAATATAAGCGGTACCCCCTACAGCCTTGGGAATCCTTGCATTGCCGTAGTTCTCTTTCAATATAGAGAGGTTGCAGTGTCATCCCGGGAAGAGCGGCGGCCATGTTTTTTGGTGTCTCCAGTTCGGTTACAGAATGTCTCCAATCTGTAACAGATTATTTACAACCTGTAACAGAACTGGGGACACCAAAAAACATGGCCGCCGCTGTTCCCGGGATGACACTGCAACCTCTCTATATGTATGGCTACCGTTTTATTATTTTTAATTGTACGCTTTAAGTACTGTGACGTCACGTTGAGAACCTCATAGCAGGGCCTGTACTTTTAAAACATAACCCTTGTTGTGTGGAAGTCCTGGTAGCAATTCATGCATGTAGTCATGTATATTCAGGGCTGGTGTGTGTGTGTGTGTGTGTGTGTGTGTGTGTGTGTGTGTGTGTGTGTGTGTGTGTGTGTGTGTGTGTGTGTGTGTGTGTTTGTGTGTGTGTGTGTGTGTGTGTGTAGATGTTGCATGCTCATAAGGTTCCTTGACCACATCAGCAGCGGTCATGTTGTGTAAACAGATCCCAAATTGTCTACATGTAGAGCCAGGACAATGTCCCATGCCGTGTCTTACACACACACACACACACACATACACACACACACACGCACACACACATCATCATGAAAGTCCCCTGCTGTGCTGAGGCATTTGCCCATTGCGACAGAAATCAGTTTATGTGGAGAGAACTGAAATGTTCACACTACCAAACAAATTTAACACACATACATAAAAAGTTTGATTCCTGCAGATGTTAGTGACCTCCGTTCTCTTCTCCAGACCTTACTCCTATATGGGTTGGTAGGCATGGCTCTGAACACACACACACACACACACACACACACACACACACACACACACACACACACACACACGGAGGAGGGGCACATTAAGATGGAAATCTGATATCAGCAGTAGTCTCCTGGGCAAGTGCCTTCATGACGTCAGCATCTAATTCAAAAATCATGTAATAATATGCATTGCCCAAAACACATTCAAGTATAAACTCAGAAGCACAGTTATAGGATTATCAGCTCTGTCAAATTTGTGGTTAACTGGACTAAGGTAGTTTACATAGTACATGTACTGCTTCATGCTGTGGCCTCGCTTGTGGTATACATGTATAAAAGGACTATAAACTAGCATCAACTTCAAACCCACATGTTAAAAAGTCCTTCCTATTTTCAGGACTTATAGCCACACCATTCTTTATTTTAGAAGATATCCATCCATCCATGTGTTGGACTGGTGTGTTGTAGGTACTGGACTGGTGTGTTGTATGTACTGGACTGGTGTGTCGTATGTACTGGACTGGTGTGTTGCATGCACTGGACTGGTGTGTTGTATGTACTGGACTGGCCATACCAGTTCAATACACCAGCCCAGTACATATACCAGTCCAGTTCAACACACCAGTCCAGTACATAATACACTGTATGTGCTGTGTTGTATGTACTCAACTGGTATGTTGTATGAGGGGGGAGGAAAGGGGGTGGGGCATTGCCCCTACACAAAGAGGGAGGGTGGTGGTGGGAAGTACTAGATACCAGTGTACCATCCTCAGAATTTTTAAATTTAGGTGAGATCCCCCCACACTCTGAAGCCTTGGAGAAGCCATGGGTTTATATGAAGCCATGTGTGTGAATAGCTCATATATACTTTCCAGTGGCCCAGTCCTTACATCTATTGAGATAGGGTTTCACTGCCATTATCAAGGGGCTTCCTTCCAGTAAAAAGCTACAGACCCCTAGAAATGGACCATGTACATAACAAAAAAAAAACGCACAGACAGGCACACACATAGTTTGCTATGACGAAATGCAAAGCCTCTCATTTAAGTCATTTAGCACATGGAATGTAGAAATACATGAGGTGGTGGCAAGCAGATAGGCCAGCTAATAGCTAATGCCTCTGTACTGCATGTAGGACACAGGAACTAGTGAGACACACCCACCCATAATCAGAGTACTTGGTGTCATTGTTCCTGGATTACAGTGACCACAGTGCCACATTGCAATCCAGTAGGTACATCACACCTACAACATACCCATCCAGTGCATACAAAAGTACAGACAACACACTTATATTCTTATGAACACACCAGTCCAGTACATAAAACACACTTGTCCAGAGCTTTCTACACACCAGACCAACACACTAGTCCAGTACATACAACACATCAGTCCAGTACATACAACACACCAGTCCAGTACATACAACACATCAGTCCAGTACATACAACACACCAGTCCAGTACATACAACACACCAGTCCAGTACATACAACACACCAGTCCAGTACATACAACACACCAGTCCAGTACATGCAACACACCAGTCCAGTACATACGACACACCAGTCCAGTACATACGACACACCAGTCCAGTACATGCAACACACCAGTCCAGTACATACAACACACCAGTCCAGTACATGCTTGTAACACGCCAGTCCAGTACGCCAAACCAGCAAACACCAGTCCAGTTGATAGGAACAGGCATTATCTATGAAAGCCTTTGCACTTTTGTGGCTGCTGTTTTATAGGACTGGTACAACTTTTTTTCCAAGTTGCCGTCATGACTTGGATGCTCCAAATGCAACCTGGTACAGTATGGCTCGATCATAGAGAAAATTCGCAGCTGGATCATAGAGAAAATAAAGCATATACATTGGTAACTAAAGAAACCATCAGTGTTCATAGCAACCACTATGAAAACTAATAGTTGGCTTAGTCCCAATGTATATGCTTTATTTTCTCCATGAGCGAGCTGTGAAATTTCACTATGACTGAGCCAGTACTATAGCACACACACACACACACACACACACACACACACACACACACACAAATATTCCAGAATGCAGGAGAACCAATCAAAACAGCTCATAACAATTTAACATAGATTAGGTCAGAGGTCATCAACAATAGTGTCCAGTGCAATTGAGAGGTCATCAACAATAGTGTCCAGTGCAATTGCCAAGTAGCCCTTGCAGTTTAAGTTAGTGATATCTTCTTTGGATAACCTGAATACACCTGGCAACAGCCCGGTGCTCACCAGTGTTTCAAATTCAGGAGGGCATAATGGCAGATCCCTGCAAGTCTGTGTAGCTAAGAAGTATGCCAGCTCTTGAGCATCCACAGACTTCTTGCACTCCACGAAAGGCCCACCTATAGAGTACTGAAGTAACGTAGCAACCACACCTCAGTGCAAGTCTTACCTAGGTGTCCTCCAAGATTGTACAAGTCATTAGGAACATCACAGGGACAGTCTGCAGATCTGTTATATCTAATCCTGTGAGTGTTCCAACGTGCCTTGAACTCGTCCAAGTCGTTTTGAATCAATGGTGTGAAAACAAACCCTGCTACATGACTGTAGGGTCAAATAAAATTTACATTTTCTGATGACACTAACATTCCGTACCGCTGAAGTAGATCATCAGGGTCATACAGGCCATCCTCAACCAAAGACTGAAAATTTGTAACCAATACAACTGTCACATGCATCCTTCAATAGACTGTCACGTGCATCCTTCAATCTATGTGCCCTTATGTATTGCAACTAAGCACAACCCTAATTTACCTTCCAGCTTCGGAATCGCTTCCAGAAAAAATAACACGAGGATCATTATTGGATGAGCACACTTTAGCTCACATAACCTTCCTTGAGAACCTAGGAATAAGAAGACATACTTATAATGGCTCACACCAAACATCGAGATTTACCCATCAGTGCAGGCATGAATTGGAAAACCGAATGGTTTCAGTTTCCAGCAGGCAGGAGATGCAGAGTTAAAAGGACGAGAGGCTGCCAGAGATAATAGAGAGAGATAATAGAGAGAGATTTATTTATTTATTTACTTTTTAAGCCCAAAAATCTACCCAGGCAATTGCCTGGGTTGCCTGCTGCGCTCCGCCGGCCATGCTGAACCGTCTTGAGAATTTGTCTGTGCTTGGTACGATATCCGTATATAAATTGGCTGCGCGTTATTAAGGGTTGCGATCAGCCCCGGATCCCGGATCCAGGATTTGGCTAAGGGGGGGGGGGGGGGGGCGGTTTTACTGGAGGGGCGGCACATTGCCAATGAATGCATGCGAAGCCAGGGGCGGATACGAAAAGCGGGGGGAGGGGGGGGGGGGTGCTGTCCGTTTTAGGCCCGATCCAAAAGCGGGGGGGTGCTGTCCGTTTTAGGCCCGATACGAAAAGCGGGGGGGGGGGGGGGGGGGCTGCTTGCCGTACGATGATTTAAATCTTGGTTTGTGCGCGCGTGCGTGATAGTGCGTGGGGAATGGAGCGGGGGTGGGGGCGGCAATTGGTCCCAGAGGGCGGCATTTCGTATGAATGGGGGGGGGGGGCGGCCGCCCCCCCCCCGAGCCTATCCTGGATCCGGGGCTGGTTGCAATATGAAGAGTGCGCATATATAGTCTCTACTACGACAATACACCAGTTAAATGGGAGGGATCAACAGGTATTTGATGTTAAATGAACAAGATGCAGCTCTCTCAAAAAAACGCCATATCAATGAGGCCATGGCGCATCTAGCCGCAATGGATTTTTTTGGTTTACGGTATTGTCTAATTATGGACCCTTTTGTCCAGCCATATGTATACAAAAATAACTACAAGTTATTAATTTTTATTGCATGTTGGACGATGCCCATGGATTACATCAGCTGGTAAGCGCCATTTTTTCCAGCAGTGAATTCTATTATGGCCAACAGAGACCTTGTTCCCTTTTAAATTGTTAGGAAGGAACATATTAAGAGAAATAAATTATATTCAGCTGTCATAAAATACTAGAATGTATGAAGAGTAGTAATCCAATGGCGCAACTAGAAATATCTTTATGTGTCAATAATTATTTTTTGTGGAATATTGTAATGAGGTCAAAAAAATAACACATTGTATACTTGTCTATGGGAAGCACTATTTTGCTTTTTGGAAGCGAAAATTTCAATATAAAGGGATACTTTTTTTACTGATTTGATGAATTGTGATACTGATTGAGATAGATCCGTTGGCGCAAGTGTTGTATCACCTAGGGCTGGTTAGTTATTATCAAGTATTATAATTTTCCGTACAAAATCAATAGAACAATTCTTGAATATTACACAAAAGTAAAAGACGGAACAATCAAACAAAAATCATACTTAAGCCTTGGTAAACATTAGCAACAGCATGCAATTACAAATGACCAAAATCCTGACTTTCAGGTTTCCCGTTGACCGCTCATTTCTCGATATGCTCACCGGAATGCCAGAGCATTTTATGGGATTTGGTGTCTAAGGTTGGGAATCACATTAGTGAGAGTGAAAGAGAACAACTCTATTCTCTTCTTGTGGAGTTTGCCGATGTCTTTTCTTTCAGCAGCAAGGACTTGGGCCGCACTAAAGAGCTGAAGCATCATATTTTCACCAGTGATGCTCAACCAGTGCACCTATCTCCACGTCGTATTCCTCAGGCACGCAGGGAGGAGCTCCGAGGCTTGCTGAGGGACATGCTGGAGAGTGATGTAATCCAACAGTCTGACAGCCCTTGGTCCTCACCTATAGTGTTAGCAAAGAAGCATGATGGGACAACACGATTTTGCGTAGACTACAGGAAGGTAAACGAAGTAACAAGAAAAGATGCCTACCCACTACCTCGAGTGGACGACACTTTGGACACACTGGTTGGTTCTAAATTCTTCACCACACTCGACCTTGCCAGTGGGTACTGGCAAGTGGAAGTGGCTCCCGAGGATCAACCTAAGACAGCCTTCACAACACCGGAAGGACTTTACCAATTCAAGGTAATGCCATTTGGCTTATGTAACGCTCCAGCGACATTTCAGCGTTTAATGGATAGAGTCTTGAGTGGGTTAAAATGGTCGAGCTGTTTAGTGTATTTTGACGATATAATTGTAGTAGGTACTACATTTCAGGAGCATTTGCATCACCTCACTAGTGTCTTCACTCGTCTGAGGGGGGCGGGTCTCAAGCTAAAACCAAAAAAGTGTACACTCTGCAGGCAGCAAGTAACATTTCTAGGCCATATAGTATCCACAGATGGTGTTGCAACAGATCCAAGCAAAACTGAGGCTGTGTCGAAGTGGTCCATTCCCCAGAACAGAAAAGAAGTTCAACAATATTTGGGGCTAGCCAATTACTATAGGCGTTTTGTAAAAGACTTTGCCTTGATCTCAAAACCACTACAGCGGTTGACAGAGAAAAACGCACCTTTCGAATGGACCATTGGATGCCAAAACGCTTTTGATGAATTGCGTAAACGTTTGGTTTCTTCCCCAGTCCTTGCATACCCAGATTATGAGCGACGTTTCATACTCGACACGGATGCAAGTGATGTTGGAAGTGGTGCTGTGCTTTCACAGGTTAGTGATTGTGGTTCTGAGCGTGTTATTGCCTATGCGAGCAGATCGCTTACTAGGCCAGAGCAAAGGTATTGTGTAACACGTAAAGAATTATTAGCAGTTGTGGAATTTGTACATCATTTTAGACAGTATCTCCTTGGGCGAGAATTCACCCTTCGAACTGACCATGGATCTCTGGTCTGGATCCGGAATTTTAAAGAACCGGAAGGTCAACTGGCTCGCTGGCTAGAGAGACTCCAGGAGTATAACTTCACCGTTGTGCACCGCCAAGGCTTGCGCCATTGCAACGCTGACGCCCTTTCCCGTGTCCCATGCAGGCAGTGCGGTAGGGACGAAGATATAGAATCGGAGAACACCGTCATGGTAGGAGTGGTTTCCAATCCGTTCCAGAAATATACTCCAGCTGAGATGAGGCAGATGCAACTGGACGACTCAACCATCCAACCTGTTCACTGTGCTGTATCTTGTGGTCAACCAACGAGCCCTGATATTTTTAAATCGTGGAGTCGAGGAAGTCGTCTCCTGATGCAACACTGGGACGCCCTCTGCATTTATGATGGTATCCTGTGGAAGAAATGCGTGGATGGAAGTAGAAGATTCCAGCAGCTCGTTTTACCCGCGAAGTTACAAGTGGATGCTCTTCGCGATCTCCATCAAGGGGCTGTAGGCGGTCACATTGGAGAGGAGAAGATGAAACACAAACTGAAAGAGCGGTTTTACTGGCCAGGATGTACAGAAGCAGTTGGGGAGTGGTGTAGGAACTGCATAAGCTGCACCACGAGGAAGACGGTTTCCCCAAAGAGAAGGGCTCCTCTGCAAACCATTAAGGCTGGGTACCCGATGCAAATCGCGAGTGTAGATTTAATGGGCCCCCTTCCCGAGACTGAGGATGGCTGTAAGTATGTCATGGTAGCTATGGACTGTTTTACCCGGTGGGTAGAAGTGTATGCTATACGGAACCAGGAGGCCACAACTGTTGCTAAAAAACTTGTTGATGAAATGTTCTGCCGTTTTTCTCCTCCAGAACAGCTCCACAGCGACCAGGGACGACAGTTTGAGTCAGATTTGGTGAAGGAGATATGCGAACTGTTGCAGATCAGAAAAACGCGCACCACGCCGTACCACCCACAGTGCAATGGAATGGTGGAGCGGTTCAATCGGACTCTATTGGACATGCTTTCCACCGCAGTCGGCAACAATCAAGCTGATTGGCAGCAGCACATACGTAAACTTTGTCTGGCTTACAACTCTAGCGTCCATTCCTCCACAGGATTTACTCCGTTCTTCTTGATGTTCGGGCGCCAGGCGAAGCTACCGATCGACCTAATGTACGGCACTAATCAGATGGAGCCGAACACTACCTCCGAGTATGCACGCTGCTTGAAAGACGCCTTGCAAGAAGCATACGCACTGGTGAGGGAGCGCTGTCAGGCCGAACATAAAAGGCAGAAAGAGCTGTATGACCAAAAAGTGCATGGGAAGCCATTTAGCCCGGGCGAGTTGGTGTGGTTACACTCCACAGCTGTTCCTCGTGGTCGATCCAGAAAGCTACACCATCCTTGGAAAGGACCCTTTAAGGTCATGGAACGACTGGGCGAGACCACGTACAAAATCAAAAACCTTCAAGGTCGGAGGAAAACAACATTTGTTCATTTTGACAGGCTCAAGCCGTGTGCAATATCCGATGACAAGCCAGAGAACACAGGGTCCAGAGAACAAGAACCAGTTGGTACAAATCTGGATCTGGTTGACAGCGATGACGATGATCCAGTACAGCAAGAAGAGGCAGCAGTCCCAGAAATTGCGAACCCACCTGTACCACCCTTAAATGAACAACGCCGATACCCCGTGCGAGATAGACAACGCACACAGCGCTATGGAATATATGTGGAACACTAAAAAGAAGGGAGCAGTGTAATGCAGGATTTATTAGTCTGCGCTTGCGCAGTACATTGTATTGATGGAACCTTGTGTAATAGATTGTCACACGCACACCCGTGATCACACATATATATATATACCTTATTGTTGTATGTTTGTCAGTCTGTACCTCGTGTATACCTGCTATCAATCTTGGCCGCTTACACAAGGTAGATCGCTGTTCTCTACTTCTGGAGAATTATTGATCTCCATTGCATCATATAGTAGATTTGCTGTTGTATTCACCTCTGCCATTTCATCATTCAATTCTATCCTCTGCAGTTCTAAGTCTTCCTTGACACCCCCAAACTCATCATCACACCTCCATCATGGGCTCATTGTCATCTATAACATCTGCAATACATCCTCCACAGTCAAACCTTTCCCGTGAACTCTGTACTTCTTGAAGCCAGTGATTACGTTTTAATCATAGCACCGTATGTCCACGTACTCACCTTCGATAAAAATCTTCCTACAGCTGCTATCGCCCAATGCGCGGAAGCACCCAAGTATTCAAATTATTTAGTCAAAGAGATCTTGCAATTCTGACAGAACAAACAGAAGGCACGTTCACGCATGTATTTAGAATGGCTTAAAATAAGCTGAATACATCTGTAGCGAGACCAGTTACAGCTTATAATGAGAACAATATATCTTACAGGGAATGCACTTATATACCTAAAGATAAGGAACTACGCATGCGCACACAAACACACTACATTACTCCCCCTCCCAGAAAAAGGCAAGCCCCTAAATGTCATAAATGTTCTGTCCCAGTCTTTGAGGTCTTGTATGAGGTCGAGTTGATCTCCTGGGGTTGAAAGAAGCCTCCTTCACTCCAGTTGGACCTTCTGCCTGCGCCATTGGTAAGTTCTGTGGTGCAATCTGCAGATCTTGTCTTCAGGCACTGCAGGTTCATCCGGATATTCAGGGCCGTCATCATCTGAGTCATCATCTGTTTCATCTAGATCTCCAGACACAAAGGGGCCATTATCAGTGCCATCAAGGATTGGGTCAGCAGGGACGTCAGGACCATCTGGTAGAATGGTTTCAGCTGGTTTCCGCTGTCTCTCCTGCAGGTTTGGAGGTAGGTGCACACATGGCTTTAGCCGGTCAAAGTGAACCACTAGATGTTTACAAAGGACGATCCCGCAGGGAGATATTATACAACACATCACTAATCACTTTGTGTATCCTGTAAGGTCCCTGCCAGAAGCAATGAAGCTTTGGAGATTTACCACGAGGAACTGAAGGACAGTGCAGCCACACCATATCCCCCTACTCTGAATGGGTCACCATTGGAGGATTTGTTATACAGCTCCTTCTGCCGTTGATGCTGTAGCCCCATATGCTCTCGAACCTGTAGGTATGCCTTCTCCATGCGAAGTCTCAAATCCAAAGCATACTCATTCGCCTCTGTTGGTGAAGTCTGAGGGGGGGCAAACCGTACATAACATCCACAGGTAACCAAGCATCTCTTCCAAATACAAGTTCAAAGGGAGTGCACCCTGTAGATTCCTGTACACTAGTGCGGTAAGCTAGCATCACTAAAGGCAGATGCAAGTCCCAGTTGTGTTCATCTTGTTTAGTTGCCATACTCAGTAAACTCAACAATGTACGGTTAAATCGCTCAATCAGACCATCCGACGGAGGATGGTAGGGGCTAGTCCTAGTCTTACTGACTCCCAACAAAGTACACACAGCCTTTATTAATGCAGATTCAAAGTTCTGACCTTGGTCAGTGTGAAGGAAGTCAGGGACACCAAACCGACTCACAAATTGGAATACAAATGCCTCAGTAGCTGCTTCCATGTTTGGTATGGCAAATGCCTCCATCCACTTGGTGAAGTAGTCACCAATAACCAATATGTATTTACTACCTCTCACTGATTGAGGTAGTGGTCCCAGGATGTCCATTGTCACCCACTGGAATGGATGGCTGGAGAGTTCTGTCTGCAGTTTAGCCTTCCGTTTCCTAGGAGGAGATTTACGTGCTGCACATAACTCACATGACTTGCACCAATTCACCACATCTCGTCGCTGCCTAGGGCAATAGAACTGAGAATTGATCTTGTTAAGTGTCTTAGCAACACCTAAATGGCTACCACTTGGTGCATCATGAAGCTGTTGCAATATGGAGCGAACCATATCCTGGGGAATAACAAACTACAAGCATTTGTTACGACCTTTCCCTGGCATGTCCTCCCATTCTCTGAAAAGTACTTAATCTTTCACCACGAGATGATCACGTTGTGACCACAAAGTCTGCACCCAGTATCCACTGTTCTTTGGGAATAGTGCTGGACATTGGTCCTTTTCCAACCATGCTAGGACCTGTTTTAAGTCCTTATCAGACTGCTGTAGCTGTCTCTGCTCAGAAGAAGATAAACCTGGAAACCATGTTACTAAGTTAACTAGGCCAACATTACACATTCCTGGCAACTCTGACAGCCCGCATTGCTTGCGTGGAAGCCTTGACAAAGGTCAGCATTGCCATGTTTGACACCAGGACGGTGCTGAACCTTGAAATCATATTCAGACAGGATTTCCAACCACCTAGCAACCTGTCCCTGAGGGTCCTAAATATTCCGTAGCCACTGAAGTGCACTGTGATCAGTGCGAACAACAAACGGTCTGCCCCACAGGTAAGGTTTGAAATGTTGAACTGCCCATACAAGAGCCAGCATCTCAATGGCGAGTGGTACAGTACTGTCGCTCAGGTTTGGTGAGTACACGACTGGCATATGCAATTACACACCTGACATTTTGCTGGGAGAGTACTGTGCCAACTCCATCCTGGCTTGTATCAGTATCCACGGTGAACTCTGCCTGGAGGTCAGGATAGGAGAGTATTGGAGAAGAAGTCAGATGGGTCTTGAGAGCAACGAAGGCATCTTCACACTGCTTTGTCCACAGCCACTCCCTGGATTTTTCTGTTAGGGTGTGTAGGGGTGCAGCTGTTAGGGCAAAATTTGGGATAAATTTGCGATAATATGAGGCAAACCCGGCCCAAGGAAATGTCTCAAACTCTCATGATTTAGAGGGGTAGCCCAGGTACAGATACGCTAATTTTTCCCGGATCTACTTCAACACCCTTCTCTGACACAATACATCCCAAATACTTCACAATACTTCACAATTTTGCACAGGATGTGGCACTTGCTTGGCTTGATCTTCAATCCAGCCTGCTGCAATCTAGCAAGTACCTCCTCCAGTCTCTGGAGGTGCTCCTCCACTGTTCGGCTAAATATAATAATATCCCAGATACACCAGACATGTGGACCAGTGCAACCCCCTTATAACCTATTCCATTACCTTTTGAAATGTGCTAGGTGCATTGGACAGGCCATATGGCATAACCTTGAAATGGTAGAATCCAAAGGGTGTGCTGAAGGCTGCTTTTTCTCTGTCCTCCTGTTCTAACTCAACTTGCCAGTAACCACTGGCAAGGTCCAGAGTAGTAAACCAGTGTGCTCCTCCAAGTGTGTCCAAGGTTTCATCTATATGGGGAATAGGATAGACATCGTTTTTTGTAACATCTTTTACACAGCGGAAATCAACACAGAATCGTAAGGACACATCCTGTTTCTTTGCTAACACTATTGGGGAAGACCAAAAACCACTGCTGTGCTCAATTATACCCTGCTGTATCATGTCTTTCACCATCCTTTGAACTACACCTCTCTGGTGATAGGGTAGTCGACGACATGATGAATAGGTTTTGCATGTCCCCTGTCTTAATTGCATGCTTGAGTAGCTTTGTCTGTCCTAGGTCCCCATCCCCCACTGATATCACATGGGAAAAACGATGAAACAGTTCCTTCAACTTCCTTTTGTCAGAGGGAATGATGTCAGTAATTTGATCAACCATATGCTTAATGGTGCTTGAAACCAGCTTTTCAGTACGAGATACTGGGGCATGTACAACATCACTGTGTATCTGTGCTTATACCATCTACCTCTGCTACACAATGTAAGCTACCAACATGCTGCTTACCGTACAGAGTAACTGGAGCAGCTGATGACACACTACACATCTAAACGACTATATATGAATGATCATGCAAAAAGACCTGGTCAATACGCTATTTAAGTTATTGGATAACGAAAGTACATAACTGTAGGTTCGTATCCCACGTGCACCCTCCTGAATCACCCTATTTATGACTGGGGTGGTTCTGGTTCAAACTTCAAAATAGAGTAAGCCATTAGTTGGTTTACAATGTAATGCAGAAGATTTTGGTTTAGCATACAACCAACTTAATTGCGGTGATATACAATAAAGTATATATTGAATAGTGAAGTCATATTCCGCAAGAATTTCAAGCCACCGAGCAATCTGACCCTAGGGATCTTTGAAATTCTGCCGCCAACGGAGAGAATTATGCATGGTCAGTTCGAATAATAAACCGCCGCCCCCAAAGGTACGGACGAAAACATTTCACTGCCCACACCAAAGCCAACATTTCCCGTCTTGTGGCACAGTACTGCTTTTCAGCTTTCGACAAAACCCTGCTAGCATAGGCAATGACTTGCTCGTGTCCTTCATGTGCCAGGACGGCACCGATACCCTCCTGGCTGGCATCAGTATGCACGACAAATGTTTGGTCAAACTGTGGAAAGGACAAAATGGGAGGCAGTAACAACTTCGCCTTTACACTGGTAAACGCTTCTTCGCACTGTTCTGTCCGTTGCCAAGATTTCGTCTTCTCCATCAATGCATGCAGGGGAGCTGCTATCTCGGCAAAGTACTGGATAAACTTTCTGTAATAGGAGTCAAATCCAAGAAACTGGCGCAACGTTTCGTGATTGTTGAGCATGCACTGGCCAATTTTTAACACAACTCGTTTTCAGAGGATCAATCGCAATGCCTTTCTCAGACACCGCGTACCCCAGATATTGAACACTATGGCGAAACAGTTGGCACTTACTAGGTTTTAATTTCAAGCCAGCTTCGTTTAACCTCCTGAGCACGTCTGCCAGGCGAGTAAAGTGTTCCTCCACTGCCTGGCTATATCGTCCAGGTAAACCAAAAAGCAGGTACTCACACTTAGACCAGCTGATACCAAGCCCATAAACCTTTGAAAGGTGCTGGGTGCATTGGTCAACCCAAAGGGCATCACAAGGAACTGGTGGAGACCAAAAGGGGTAACGAACGTGGTCTTCTCATTATCAGAAGGATCCATCTCCACCTGCTAGTATCCGCTGGCCAAGTCAATTGTCGAGAACCATTTTGCTTCTGCAAGGGTATCTAATGCATCGTCAATTCTGGGTATGTACATCTTTTTTGTTACATCATTGACACGACGATTATCGACGCAGAACCTGAACGAACCATCTTTCTTCTTCGCCAGAACTATGGGCGATGACCGTGATCCATCAGCTGGTTCAATGATCCCTTGCTCTAACAATCCCAGGATTATTTTTTGGACCATGTCTTGCTGATGGAAAGGCAGCCTGCGAGCTTGTTGATGAATAGGCAAAGCGCATCCCCAGTATTAATCTTATGACGTAATACCCGTGTCCATCCCAGGTCCCCATCCCCAACAGAAATGACATCAGCAAACTCTCGTATTAACAGACTCTTGAATTTAGTGTTTTCTCCCACGGTTAGGCCCTGCACTTTACTAACCATGTCATCAATTGTCTTACGGATAGCTTCCTCTGAACGCACTGTTGGTTTCTTATCCAATGATGGTTCTACCAGCCTCACCGTGTCCGCTTCTTGCAAAAATGACAGTTTACCAATTTTTTCCTGGCTGTAAAGGGTCACTGGGACAGGTGTTGGATTTATCAACTGTATTGTCGTTTTCCCTCGGCCGTAAGTTAGAGATACAGAGTGAGCAACCATAACACCACCGTGGTCCTCAGCAAAGTCTGTTTTAGGTTCAAACAGACCAACATGACCCGGAAAGTCTTCATCTGACGCCAGGTCTACAGGAAGCTGGACTTGATGATAGGCAGGAATAAAAACTGTTTCCTTAACAAGAACATGACAAGTACTAGCACAGTCTCCAGAAAACAATGGTACAGGTGTCACATGCCCTGCTACTGTTAGCGTTCTACGACCCAAGTCAATAACACAATTGTGTCTCTCCAAAAAGTCTGTCTCCAACAGACATTCTTGTGTCATTTCTTTTACAACAAGAACACTGTGCACACCAACATGCTCTCCCACCTTTAACAAGACGTCACCTTGTCCACTCAGAACTAGACTTTCACCATTCACTGACATCACTGGATTCTTAGCTGGACTGAGCTGTTTCTGTCCCCTCACCGCAGCTTTCCAGACGTTCTCGTGAAGAAGGGTCACTGATGAACCTGTGTCAACTAACATGTGGGTGGTGTAGCCTTCTATAGCACCTTTTAGAGTAAGCGTACACGCAACCGCCGAGTTATGCCTCGCTGACCTATCTCCGTTTCCGTTACATGCTCGAAACTGTGGACAATTTTGACGCACATGACCTGGTTTCTTGCAGTGCCAGCAATTCACCCTTCTCGAGTACTTTGTCTGGTGTTCCTGTTTGAGCATGGGTTGAAACACAGCAACGCAGATGCACTGTCAAGACTGCCCTGCAAGCAATGTGGCCGTCAAGATTCTGAGGCAATCGCGGCCCCTTCAGAGATTAAGAAAGAAGAAAGCAATGACGTCACTAACAGTGTTACGGAGGCATTTCAAGCGATGAGTAGTTGGGTACCGGTTCTACCATTCGATCAAAAGCGGGAACAGCAGTCAGATCCCGCAAGTGACCACATGCATGGATTGTAAATGGAAATGTTCCCTCCAAATTACCCAGTTATGGCAGTTACTGTGTACAAACCTTGTGGGCACAGAGTAGCCACCTTATGCTTCAGGATGGAGTTCTCTACAGGCGATGGGAAGATGTTCCTGGAAAGGGGCTTAACAAACATCTGCAGTTTGTGCTGGCGAAAGCTTTGGTAAAAACCATTTTACAGGAATGTCATGACTCGCCAAGTGGTAGCCATCTTGGCATGACAAAGACACTGGAAAAGATTCGATCTAGGTTCTACTGGCCAGGCCAACGCAAGGACGTAGAAGACTGGTGCAAAAGTTGTGAGATTTGTGCGTCTAGAAAATCTCCATCAACAAAAAGACGAGCCCCGTTACAGAGCGACCTTACCGGGTGTCCTCTTCAACGAGTTGCCATGGACATCTTGGGCCCCCCTGCCACTAACCGACAGAGGTAACAAGAATGAATTGGTAGTGGGGGACTATTTTTCATAATGGGTTGAAGCGTACCCTATGCCTGATATGGAAGCTGGATCTGTGGCTGAACTATTTGTGTCGCGTTATGTGTGCCAGTTTGGTGTGTCAGACGTTCTTCACACTGATCATGGAAGAAATTTCGAATCTGCATTGCTAAAGGAAGTGTGCCAGCTACTGGGAGTAGTCAAAACGAGAACTACCCCTTACCACCCTCAATCAGACGGTTTGGTCGAGAGATTCAACCTCCATAGTATGGCTGCTTCAGAGAATGAACGTGACTGGGACTTACATATTCCAATGGTGATGATGGCATACCGGACTAGTGTGCAGGAATCTACTGGCTGCACGCCCTTCTATTTGATGTTTGGACGAGAAGGACGTCTTCCTGCTGATGTAATGTTTCGTCTCCCTTCTTCCCCTATGCAGGTGATCAAGTACGCTCAGGACATGCATGCGGTTTCGCATGCAGCAGGCTTATCAGCTTATTCGCAACCGTCTGCAGTTACAGCAGCAACGTCAGAAGGCTCCATATGACAGAACGACAAATGGATCACCGTATGCAATTGGTGATCACGTGTGGCTCCATTGTCCAGCTGTGCCAAAAGGGAAGTCGGCAATTGCAAAGCTTCATCGCTACTGGCAGCGCCCGTATAAGGTGATAGATGTGCTAGGGAAAGTACTCCTTAAAATCCAACATAGGGATCATCCCAGAAAGAAATGTGTCGTACACTTCGACAGGTTGAAACCCTACGTACATTCGTCAAAGAGTGATGAAGAACAAGAAATCCTTAGTGTTCGAGTAATGGCGAGCAGGAAGATGGCGTTGAAATTGAAATTGTTCCCGGGACAAGATCTGATCAGCGTCAAAATGATCCGGTGCACCATGAGGAGATTCCTGTTGAGCCCCAGGAAGTAGTAGTCCAAGAGGACAGGGAGGTAACGCAAGAGCAGGCTGCACCGGGAGAAGAAATTGCTGAAGAAATAGCTGAGCCAATAGTTGCAGAACAAGGACAAGAACCAGTTGTGCCAAGAAGATCAACACGAAGCCGCAGAAAGCCCGATAAATTGGGACAGAATATTTATGATGTGTAATGTCGAACCATTCAAAGGAGGAGGGAGGAAGAGTAATGTAGCGTACGGACATTGTGACATCATGCACGCACATGCGCAGTAGTATAAATTGTGCATATATATACAAATGTAAGTGTACTTAAACAAGCAGTCTGGTGATTAAAGCTGGTCTATGTCACACTATATTAATTTAGAGTAACTCCCTCGCAGCAGGCTCTGGGTCAAAACAGGACAAGTTGAAGGGATCGTGCTGCAAGTGCAACTTTTCCCCCTCGTGCATGGGTAGGAAGTGGTCAAGTTCCCTTTCTCGCTGTTCTCGACGTCCCATTAACGGATCGAAAACCTTAATGCCAGCCGTTTGTAGTATACGTTCAACCGAATAGGTACAAAAATTAAAAAACCTACAAGCTATCGGCGAAAAGCACTAACTAATACTAATTTCTATTGGGGCATGCAGATACTTCAATAGAAAGCAATTTAGCTGAGATGATCATTTGTTGTGGCATGTAAATCAGTAGCTTCGTTAATTTAAGCACGGACGCACCTTTGCATGACAGTGACATCATTAATGGCCTGTCTAGATAGGTACTTGGATGTTTTCTTCAAATTGATATTTTTGCAACAATTCGCATGGTTCTAAAAAGAGTAAAAAATTCCAACGGTATATTAATTATCCTATCATCTTTTTACATTCGGTCAATACGGCAGCATAAAGCGGTACTTTTGAATGTACGGAATTGAATGACCGCGCGCGCTAAAAAAAACTGTGCCGGTTTAACTTGTATTCGCTACACTGATCGTAATAAACATGCTACTGCAGCCAAATTTATAAGGAGTAACTGCCACACATAGCTGCATATAAAAATAGTTTTTAGAAGGTACTACAGCAGATATTATGCATAAAATCATGCCAATTATGCAGCCTGCTCGTGGTAGCAATACACAAATATATAGCCAAGTGTGTATATATCATGTTCTCGGAAACACAATTTTACCATTCAATGAAAAAAGGCATTTCACCTGTCAGGAAAATCATGTCTCCAGTAATATAGTCAATAAGCATCTGTAAAATGCATATTATTTAATCTTCCCCTTCTTCCTCGATGTCTTCCTGTGTCCAGTAACAGATGGTGGCTTTTGGAACTTTGCAAGTACTTTTCACTAAACTAGCCATTCTCTGCAACTCATCCTTCCTTTTATCACAATTCTTGCAATCAGTTCTTACATGAAGTCAGTGGAATAGGTAAAGGTGGATTGCACATTACATTTATCTCTGTATTCAAAACTGGTAAAGGAACAGCTACATCCTCAGCTGTGTCAGTAGACCCAACTACCAGTCCATAGCTATCCCAGTACCAGAGGAATAGGTACCCCACTACCAGTACCATAGGTATCCCACTACCAGAGGAATATAGGTACCCTACTACCAGTCCAATAGCTCTCCCACTACCAGAGGAATAGGTACCCCACTACCAGAGCCATACACTACCAGAGCAATAGGTACCCCACAACCAGTACCATAGCTACCCCACTACCAGAGGAATAGGTACCCCACTACCAGTGCAGTAGCTATCCCACTACCAAAGCAATAGGTACCCCACTACATGTGCTGTAGCTACCCCACTACAAGTCAGAGCAATAGGTACCCCACTACCAGTACCATAGCTATCCTACTACCAGAGGAATAGGTACCCCACTACCAGTGCAATAGTTATCCTACGACCAAAGATATAGGTACCCCACTACCAGAGCCATAGCTATCCCACTACCAGAGCAATAGGTACTCCACTACAAGTACCATAGCTGTCCTACTACCAATGGAATAGGTACCCCACAACCAGTGCCATAGCTATCCCACTACCAGAGCAATAGGTACCCCACTACCACTACCATGGTTATCCCACTACCAGAGGAATAGGTATAGGTACCCCTCTACACTATAAACTGCTTATTGAGAAACCTCTAATTCAGCCCAACATCTTGTAAGATTTTGACAGTATATTAATAATATGATGTATTGCCCACCGCAACGCATCAGGTGTAGTGGTGACACTGCTTCCAGCTGAGTGCTGAAGAATTGATGCAATGATTATTTTCTAAACGTTGAGATGCTTTATTGCTGTGGATGTAAAACACTAGCCCATTTTGTATCATGGGTGCTTGTAATTCATTACGTTCATTAATGTCATTTTTAAACTCTTCCAATCACCAACAGTCTTCATTATCCATGCAACTACACACAGAACTGTTGAATAAGAATATAGAGTTTAGTATTAAAACATGAATAATAAACTAACATTGCATGACAAATTTTGATTAAATTGGTTTGATTGATAAAAGCATTGCGCTAAATCAGAATCTCGTGATATGCAAGGTGCTGTTACTACGTAAGCAGCAGGGTCTGAAAATAATCTAGCTAATGAACCCACGGCAACGAAAAGGTGCATTTTAAATAGAACACCTCGTTAACACTCTCTACCTACGTAAAAAAAGGCCAGATACATATCTTAGTAACATTAGGGCAAATACTTATGACGTCCCACTGTCATAAAATCTATTAGCTTTCACAATAATCGCGTACTTTAAACCATATGAAGCCGTTCGTGGAGGCTTCGAGACAACACCCTGCGCATTGTCTGATTGCCCTCATATTTAAATGAGTAATGCATCTAGGTGTCCTTAATGCCTTCATATGTATTTCATGCAACCCATTCAATGCGCTACAAAATTCTATAACCATCAAACCGTACCCTTTTTTGACACGCCCACAACTTACTACTGCGAATCATTTCACCCTATACAACGAATAGCAAATGCTAAAAGAAGCCATTGGCTAACTTTATTGAATATAGCAAGCACAACAAAACTCAAAACCAACGCAAACAAACGATCGCCTCAAATCAATCCTCTCCGGTGTCACAGGAGTACGCGTCCCCCAGCGTACGCGTCCGGCCGGACTCGATGTCCTAGGATACTAGGTCCGCCGGACAACCAGTCCTAGGAGCCACTGTCCCCCCGGACAACGTATTCTAGGACACTGTGTCCCTCCTTAGGAGTAGCTGTCCCCCCGGACAGCGTATGCTAGGATAGCATGTCCCCAATATAGCATTATTTTCTTTTCACTTATCACCAAGTCTAGTTTAATATCGGAACCTACGCGAGTAGGTTCCATATAGGAATCCTGCAGTATCATGAATGTCATTATAAAAACGTCAGTCACGTCTAGCGGGACATTTAAGAATCGGGTCACTTCGCTCTTAGTGGCAATCGAGCGATATCAAAAAGGAGCACAGTTCTGCGCTGTATCTGTGTCATAAGACGGTGTACTTTTAGAGAAAAAAAATACTCGTCCCCATCGTCCGTACCCAGTCCCACCTAAAATTTCTCCTCCGTCGGCTTCTTCTTCTTCTTCTTCCTTCCGGAGAGTATAACTCACGACAGGAACGTTTGTAAAGCACGCCAAGTGTACCAATCGCTTCAGGATGCGTCCGCAGGTTATCTTCGGGGGTCTGTTAGACGCCTAACTGTTCGGGCAATTAACTAAAGCAAATAGTACCTCATTTGGTATTCGGTTAAAAATACCCAATGACATCAGCTAGCTATTTTTAAATGCAATAATTTAATAATAGCCACGTGTCGTGGGCGTGATTCAAATTCTTAATATTCCTGCACGCTGTGGAAGAGGTATACCCACTGAATCTAAGAGCATCTGTCTCTGAGGCTTTTTTGATGATTTCAGGGTCCCTATGGCTTCATGCATAAATGTCCAACCATATTGCCAAATGGTTGAGAAACGGAATGGAGCAGTGATATGCGATAACGTTATAGGAAGCCTCCTGACGAATACTCAAGGTATCATTTTCTGCATGACACCTGTGCGTTGCTCTCAACTCTATCATTCGTTACGCAGCTTGAGATGAAAGCCAAAACTACCATACACTGTAAGTACCCAACACTATCGCATATAATTGTGTTGACCGAATTGATTTCTATGCTATATATAGCATAACTTTCGAATTCTGTCGGTGGAACTACATACGCAATCAGATACTACGGTATACAGTCTACAGCAGATATAGATATATCTGAAGCAAGAGGCTCCAATTAGAATGTGTCTCTCCCACCACCGCCCTTACAGAAAAAAAAAAACCCGGCAACAACTTGCCACTCGTACACCTACAGATATGCCAAACGAGTGCAATACAAGACACGACAAGGTGTCAAGAACGCTACTCAAAGGACCAACAAAGCGACCACCCGAAGGTGCGTTACACCATGAATGTTGGATCTGGACATAAATTATAGCATGTATAGTGTATCGCTAAAATGGAAGGAATATTTTATGCAACAATTACAGCGGTAGATATTGCGTCTCACTCCACTTTTAGTGCTGTTTGAAATGTGTGCACGCGCTGACAATTTCGTAATAATGTGTATTGCGGTGCATAGTTTATATCTGATAATAGTGTCAAAGTTGCTGTGACAACGTATTGTGCATGGCATGGTTTATCTGATAATAGCGTGAGATCAGTGGGTACATGTAATCTTTGTCTGATGTATTATATGGCTTCACTTGCCAGTGGAGGATTTGAATATTATGTTTTAACTTTAACTAACGGTTGTTTAAATCATCTGTTCCAGGTCCAGGAGTCGCCCTACCTGCTCCACATCCAGGTCCAGGAGTCGTTCCATTCCAGCTGCAGGATTAGCTCCACCTGCTCTACCTGCTGTGTATCCTAGATACAGCAGTATATCCTGGTCCAAAATATACAGCAGTATATATCCTGATCCAGGATATACAAGATGCATGACACGCTCCTGGATTTTATTAGCTATATAAGTGGTATTTATTGTAATACTGTGTGTTTTAATGGTGCATGCACCCACACCTCAAAAAATTGCATGGCCACGAGATTCTAAAATAAACTGTCATTTGACATTGTTGCTAAGTTTCAAGAACTAAATACAATACTACATGTAAATCCACCAAAAAAATGTAGGAAACAAGTGATAAAAACATTCTCTATGCGAGAAGGTTGGTGGTATATAGGAATCAAAAGCGGTGGTGGTGTAAAAAGCAAGGGAACAAGGCTTGTGATTGAAAAGGAAAAATGAAATAGACCTATATTAGCGCGCACAGTTAAACATGACATGCTGCTAATATAGGTATATTTCATTTTTCCTTTTCAATCACAAGCCTTGTTCCCTTGCTTTTTACACCACCACCGCTTTTGATTCCTATATACCACCAACCTTCTCGCATAGAGAATGTTTTTATCACTTGTGTATACTAGTTAATGGTATTATGGTAGCATTTTCCTATATATAGTCATTGTACCCAAAAGTATAATTCTAAACTGAACTTTAATTAAATTCTATGTAGGCAATGTACAGTACCTGTAGTAGCAATACATTTTGTTACAAAAGTCATAAAAGTCATGTCTTTGAGACATCAGCTCTCTTTCAATCTGTACAGGTGTTGGCCCCTCTCCAAAGTGGCATGTTGCTGAGCATTGGTGTACAAAGGAAACTGCTCTTCTGATGTTCGTTGCAAGCTGCAGTTGCTATGACTTTATTTGACAGCGCAAACAGGGCACAGTCACAGTCATTGAGTGCAGCTTCCTCACAGCTAGTAGCGAGAGGTCGAAAAGCCTGAATTAAACAGAATGCAGCTCCTCTGTACTTTGGTTTGCAAGTAAAACTCCAAACTTGACATTCTGCATGGGACATTGAGTTTGTATAACAACAGCACTAATAATAATAACTGTTCCGTTTAACCTGACTGATGCTGTACGTACTATTCACCACAACAGACAGTATGAACTATCCCTTGACATGTACAACCTGTGTGATGAAACCATTGAGTACAGAGGCACTAGCTAGCTAGACGTACTGTGTCTTGGGCAAAACAGAGGATGGAGAGATGGCAGGGTTCACTACCATGAAGCGAAACAACTATATTCTGCTATTGCATTGCTTGGGACTTGCGACATACCCATTAGACAAGATACAATCAGCACAGTACAATTGCATGACAAAAAACTCACAAAACGCAGCGCCCCAGGTCGATAGATTTCACTGTCATAGAAAGCTCCCTGATGGAAGTACCATTGATATAGTGTTGGAAGTTTAAACAGAGTAGAATTACCACTGGAAAATGAAACCCATATTAATTTTGTTTTTACAAAACATATATGACAACACTTACTCTCCATTTGCGCCATGTGGAATATTGCAAATGTGCAAAGTTGCAATGTCCCGGCTGGGTGACTTGTGGTTCCCATAACTGAACATTCTGTGCTCTTATAGAAGCATTGAACGACTCACACCTATATGGTTAAAGGTACCAGTCATGTTTGTAAGCAATGCAAGATCATTTTACCTTTCTGCACAGAAGCTGACGTAGGTCCAAACTGGAGCATACACGAAATGATATGGAAAAATAGATGTACTTTCTGCTTTGTAACATTTCTGGCATATTAGTGCTTCCAAATCGAGGTTGAACACCGAGATGCTCACACTCCTCCCTCTCATCCAGCACCACATTCGTCCTGGCAGTACTATCTACAGCGATGAATGGAAGGCATATAGTAGAATTACTGCAACTACTGGGCTGTTGCATGAGACCGTGAACATTTCACTCCACTTTGAGGACCCGGTTACAGGCGCACACACACAGGGTGTGGAAGCGATGTGCAGCTCCTGTAAGCATCCCCATTATCTCCTCTAGATGTCCCTTGATTTCCTATACAAATAGATTAGACTGCTCTTGAGACAGAGACAGTTACACTGTAGATTACATCACAGGCTGTTAATTGATTTGTTGATTGGTTAATAATTGGGGGGAGGGGGGGTAACGTCCTAGAAAAGTCGCAAAATAATACACACAGCCCTATAGCATTCTGCGAATGAAGCGCATCTACGAGTACGCCTTCTCTGACCGCTCGCGCGGTATTACCGGTCATCTACACCAAAGTGGGTACTAGTATGTCTATTTATAATTCTATTTCATGCGCACCCTTGTACTTACGGCAGTCGTCTGAGTTGTGAACTGTAGTTCTCTTCGAGCGGCAACTGGTAATGTCGGTTTTGATATACATGTAACACAAAGTTACAGCAACATGTGGGCGGCTTCATTTGTAAAATAACTTACAACCTGGAAGCTGGTAGTCAGTGATTTGATCGAGAGCATCGGAGGGATCCAAACAATGGGAACCTTCATTTACACACTTCGGTATGTATGTCTTTATTTTGCTAATATACCATTTATTTATATACGGTATATCGTATCAATACTGGTACAAGCTGTTATCTCGATCCTGGTACAATGTTGTCAGCGCTATCATCATTATACTATAATCACATCTGGCTTTAGATTGGCTTATCAACATTGTTACCATACTGTAAACTGTTGGCTGTGTAGTATTGCGTCTGTCAGGGCCAGACGGATCCTGCCGGGCCACTGAATGAGGTGACAATTGAGACCTGAAATGGAGAGGGGACTGCGCTTCTTGAAGGATCTCGGGGTGTGTGTATGCTGACACATGGTTGTGCATTGGTATTTAAGTGTATTGGTGCATTGATTATGATTACTTTTGGCGCGGAACGACCTAGCGAACGTGGTGATAACCCTGACAGCGTCACTGAGATTCTAGGGCATCTGATGTTATATTATATTGTACATAACCAAAGCTACATATTATTATATATTTATATATATATATCTGCTGCTTATGGGCAAAGCTTAATTTTTTTGGCTTACCTATACCTCCTGCTACCGGTAACGAAGTCAACAAGGGGCAATGGGGGACCTCGTATCCTAGGACCACGCGTCCGGCCGGACGGGTAATCCTAACGGCGGACCTAGTATCCTAGGACCACGAGTCCGGCCGGACGCGTAATCCGGGGGGACGCGTACTCCTGTGACACCGGCAGTCAAAAATTACGTTACAATTTTTGGGAGACAATTTTTTACGGTAGTTACGTGATTTATCGATGTACTAGTATAGATGTGACGTTTTAGGACCTGGAGCCGAGAGATGGGACATAAATCGCTAAAGGTTACCGTAATATAAAATATATGTCATTCATTAACGCCCAAATATGGGCACAAGTCTAGTTTAGGACCTAAACAACGGTTTATGTCATAAATATGAATTAATTGGCGGTTGCGGTATTGGAGTACTATTAATAACTTACGCTCTGGTCTCGCTCCAGACCAACTATTTACCATATATGGTAAATAGTGGCGAGATATATATATATCGCTGTAGTTGTGGTCCAGTTCAGTAAGTGAGGCTTTTCATTTGTCAGCCACAGAACTTTGTCTGCTCAGTCGTAACGCCATTGCGTCAGTAAGCTATAGTGAACTATGAGACTCAGTGTGCTTATGAGAAAATTAATTATCCTACGGATTTGTAGCATGCGCGCTACATGAGCGTGCATGATTACACGTGTGCGTACACGCGCTACTAGTTCGACGCCTACGAGCTGAGTATTGTGTCAGGTTCCTACCCACTTTGCAAGACAACCCTATTTACAGTTGACATAGCGCGCATAAAGTTCATGGCTGTTTTTAATCGAGGGGATGGGGGGAGCAAGAACCATAATTATAATGGCGCCCCTGCACCCTTCCGCCTCCGATCCGTATGATGTACATATATCCCTATGCAAGACCGCAAATTAGTTTATAAATGATTTTAAAATCGCTTTTAACATCATCGCACGTTTGAACAGTGTTCCTACGTAGGTATGCTCAAACCAAAATTGATTTGACGCTTTATTTCCTTGTGAAGCCATCAGTGCGCGCGAATGTTGCAACCTTTGACAATTAAACCAAAAAAATGTGATGGATCACTTATGAAATTCACGTGACGTTACTTAACACCGCATTTACGAGAAATAACCATTTTTATGGGGTGTTTTGTAGACCGTGCTTTTCGAAAAATAGTCTGAAATGCTCCAAACGTTATAAAACATGTCCTGCTTAGTGATCCTACCTTAATTATGATGTATGGTGCAATTTTCAGCTTTTCATCTACCTGCTAGGCTACCCAGCGTTCGTGCGAAGTGGATACGTAAGAGCCGTCCGTTAACGGTGCACTTTGTTGCTATGGCATTCTACATGCTGAAAAGCATTAGATAAGTCAATTTATATGTTAATGTCATACTTAGGCTCTACATCACTGCACCAGCACATAACGAGTGTTTTAGTACTACGTCGTATTATATAACGGTCTGGGGCACGGTTGCCGAAAGTCAGGCCAGGTCCGGCCTGTGACCTGAAGGTCAGGCCAGGGCTCCGGCCCGTGGCCTGAAAGGTCGACCCGAAAGATACAATTATTAAATTTCATGCTAAAATTATTAAAAATGAGAAACGGAAATACTCAAATATGGACCCCAATATGTATCTGTTTGCTCCAGTTGTCATAGAAACATCGGGTGTGTTTGATAAACAGACTCTTTCATTCCTAAAGGATCTTGCTTGTCGTGTTCGTAAGGTGTCAGGGGAAGTGATGTCCTTTCCATATTTACTTCAACGCCTCGCTGTAGCCGTACAGCGAGGTAATGCTGTCTCGGTCCTGGGCACCTTTGCGAGCGAAGATTGCCTTGTTTTTGAGGACAGTGATGCATATAATTAATTTATTTTTATTTGTTATTCAGTGTAACTGTGTTAAGAAAGTTATATTAGTCTGTTAAAAAATAATTAAAAATTAATTTACAATTATATGAGACAAGTACACGTGACGCGCATGACATTTATTCATTCGTTAACCGCCAGCTGGCTGTCACTAGCGCTATGAATACAGCATCAGGTGATTGTGGATTGCTTATTCAACAGCGTCAAAGATGGAATCATCTCCCTCAGCGACTGGAGGCGTGCATAATGCTTAAGCACAATGCATGGGTGCTGAACACTGAACAGTTAGTTAGTTACGTCTGGACCGGTCTCGGCGGTCTGGTTCATCAGCGCAACTTACTGATGTGGTGTGACTGATTAATTCACAGTGATTGTATATAATCTTGTGATAATATTATTCAAGTTTATTAAATTTAATAATCTAATTACATCTTTAATAAGTGGCCTTTCAGGCCGGGTTCCGGCCTGAAGGTCAGGCCTGAAGGTCCGGCCTGAAAGGTCAGCCTGAAAGGTCGGCCGGCCTTCGGCAACCCTGGTCTGGGGGGAGGCTACGTAATTGCGCATGCGCGTACGAACATATCATTCAGGTCGCGGGTCCAACCAGTTAAATTTATGCAGCAGCGCACAACGTGCACTTCAGGACAATTGTTGTAGCGAGGGACTAAAGTTAAAATTACATGTGCAGTAGTTATGTGGAAAGACAACAGATTGAGTTTATGCGCTTTTGAAATGTGTATATAACGTCAAAGTTGCTTACAGTGTACGTCAATTTGGTCATGTATTGTGGTGCATGGTTTACCTGATTATAGCGCGAGATCAGTTTACGTATACATTTATCGTATTATATGGCTTCGCTTTTAACCTGTATCAATCCTTTGGTCCTCAATGGAGATAGTCTGAGGACTAGTGCAATATTTGGGACACACCTCATTGCAGATTCTACAATAAACCTGTCATGATCGCGCAAGTTGACGTTTATGCTACCTGATTCTATGCGTTTCAAGAACTAAATACAATACCAAACCCACCAGAAAAATTTAGGAAACAAACATTCTCTACACGAGAAGATTGGTGGGTATATAAAAATCAAAGGTTAAAAAGCAAGGGAACAAGGCTTCTGTTTGAAAAGAAAAAATGAAATAGACCTAAATTAGCACCCACATCTAAATATGACAATATAGGTCTATTTCATTTTTCCTTTTCAATCAGAACCCTTATTCCCTTGCTTGTTAAACCATCATCTTTGATTTCTATATACCACCAACCTTCTCGCTTTGAGAATGTTTTTATTCCTTGTGTAGCTATTGGTTATTATCACAGTATAAATACACAAGCATATTCGCAATATCTTCTTGATTCAATAATACTTGTCAGCGCTTTGCAATCATGCATGTCTTGTTGTGATTTTTATGTATAGCACACAGACTGTAACGATATCGATAGTTCATTTCGCATTTCCATATGAAAGTAATGACACTTACATGTAGTCTACACATCTTTTGACAAGCATGTTAAATGAATGATGTCATATCAACAAAAATATAAAATGACTATGTACTAGGCATGTGTGCTAGGTCTCAATATAGCTATTAATGAGTTCAAATTGTGTGTGTACGTACATATACATATATGAAACATTCTTAGCATACCACTAGGCATTTGGACAGTCATTACAGATATTTACAGAATGCTAGTGTTGGTGCTCCGCTGCCATCCATTATCCAGTAAACTCCAGTTGTGACTTCACTTCGGATTAATTTAATTTCAGCACAGTTGATAGCAGGAACATTCTGACTTGTTCCCAAATGCCGGCGTCTGACAATCATATTTGATAAAACTGCTGCAGCAGCATCACTCATTCTGCAGCTTTGCATGGCTGAAACATAATGAGCATGCACATTAACTGTTCAGTTGACTTATCAACTTACTATTTTCACAATATATTCCAGTAGTGTTTATTGGACAAATGCATGTGCGATTTAGACCAGCTTCAATGCATACACCTCCATTCAAACAAGGATCCAATTCACAGCCTGAGAACCCTGGATTATACAGTAAGCATGTAGTTTCTGCCGGCAAGGAAAATTGCACAAATTAATCAATTTACTACCTGGCTGGGTACAATCCTCTCCTGTGTATGTTTCCACACACCAACAAGAAGCATTGATGCATAACCCATTTTGGCATAGGAAACAGCTGCAGTTGTATGATCCAGGAGTGTTGATGCACATGTCAGGACAGGGTCTTTCTCCTTCATTCATTATGCATTCATCAATATCTAGATGTACAGATAAGTATATCATACAAGCAAACGTTGAAAATTAAATGCCCAGAAGACATGACTTGATACTTGATAGGCATAAAGTGCATATTTAAATTGATCATTGATACCAATGCAGTTGAATGTATCCAGCATGATGATTTGACAGTTGCTGATTTGCTGGCATGGTCCAAGTCTTCCATTAGTTATAATAAGTTGCTATGTTCGTTAAAAGCACTTCGTCAGGAGAATTCATGAGATATTTCTTAAAAGGCATGCAATAAAGTTCCCTCATAGGATTTCTTGAAGTTGACTAAATTCATATCTATACTCGGGTCTGCATATATTAGTACAAAAAGTAAGCACTGTTTGCATTTTCACGTGTATAGTCTTCTGCATGCAGTGGCAATAAGCAACTCTATGCTGACTTCAATATTGGTGCACATACCAATACAGCAATACTCAGTCAATGATACGTATAGCCACTATTGCAGTTACAGCTAAAGGATCCCATGGGGTTTGTGCAAATTTGCTGACAGGGTCCAAGTCCTGCATTTGGACTGCATTCATCGATGTCTGTATTGTAATGAGTCATAAAATTCACACTGTATGACACTCTTCCATGACATTAGATTCATTTTCATACACAATCAGAATTTTTTATGCATGCAATACCCGTAAGCGTCGGAATGGAATCTAGAGGTTTACACGCACGCGTTTTCGTTGTTATAAAAGGAAGAAAGCTACACGTAAATTTCACAACTAATGTTAAATCGCCGTCTACACGTATATATATGTTACGGCCCAATTTAAAGCCTGACCCGTTTTAAAACGGGTCGCCCGTTTTAAAGCCGGTCGACCGGTTTTAAAGCCGGTCAACCGGTTCTAAAATGGGTCGACCGATTTTAAAACCAATATGCAAAACTGACCCGTTTTAAAGCGGGTTGACCGGTTTTGAAACCGGGTACCGGTAACTGGATCAGTTAACAGTGTATAGATTTAATGAAATAAATAGCATGCAGCAACTTAATATAACGACGAGCGCACACAATAAACAGATCTAAAAAGGCAAGTTCCTTGAGTACATTTAACTAAGTTTGGTTCGTGAATCACACATCCATGGTGTTGAAGGCGTGTTCCAAACATTTTCTGGTACAGTTATACACCCTTGATGGAACCATTCCTTGCAAACGTCGCATTCCACCATGTTACCATCCTCTATGCTCCGACATGTGCAGATGATTTCAAGTAGCTGTGTCTCCTTTACCATCTTCTTCCTTTTTAACATCTCACCATTAAAAGGTTCTATTTCATTTTGCATCAAGCAATGCAACACATGCTTTCTCATGTCAGTGTGCGATGAATGGCAACAACACGCATCAATAGTCGTCTACAACTTAGTGAGAAGTACCTGTTCTTTTACTGGAACAACAAGAACATCGCGAGTCCTAGACTAGGGATGTTCAGAATCTGGAATCCCTTCTTCTTAACAAAGAAGCACAAGTTCTTGTCAACAGACGATGGGTCTTTTATGGCGGTTTTAATTTTGTCTCCGATAAGTCTTTGTAAACTACACCGCTAGTTCCTCTATCATTGGAGGAAAACGTCTCGGCAAGAAAGGCTCCAAACTCCTTCTTTCGATCGTACATATCCATTTCATAGCCAAATGCCAAAAAATGCAACTGAACTGAGAAACGCACACTTTGAAATTGTAAACCACGTGTTCTTATAAAAATTAATTAGCCCGTTTCAAAGCCGGTCGACCGGCTTGGAAATGGGTTAACCCGCTTTAAATTGGGTCGACCCGTTTTAAAACGGGTCAAATATTTTAAATCGGGCCGTAACATATATACGCATATCATCTACGCGTAGCTTAAGATGATCTTTTACAGAATCGTACATATGAATTAAAAAGCTACCTACCTACATGTTGCTAATTAATATACCTGTTTGCTCTTTGGCACTTTTCACACGCCTTTCAGATTTCATTCACGTACCATTCCACCCTCTCCGCTATTTGAACAGCTAGCACGTCTTTATTATTTCGCCCATAATGAACACCACTAAGTTCAGCGCAATTACATCTTTCTTATGCGTTTTGATTATCCTACTCGGTCACAACCTATAACATATAACACAACCTAAAGCAAAGCTCATGCAAGACATTGCAAAGTGGTTATAGGTCACCTATAACTCACTATACCAACCATCTTTATCTAAAAAATAAGCCCAACTTCATAACAAAACACTTTGCTCGTCTTCGAAGATTGATTCGTTCGTTCTTATTATTATGAGAAGGATAGATTCATTTTTAACAGCAGAATGCTAGCAGTACGTTGTGTGTTCAGACCAGGGCTGCCGCGATATATCGCGATAGGCGATATATCGCGATATTTTTAATATATCGCGACACGCGATATATCGCGATATTTTTTTGGCATATCGCGATACAAACATGCACGGGAATAGACGGAGAATCACGGAGATGGATGAAATATTTTTAGTACTTGAAGATTTAGCAGAGATGTAATTAGTACCAATGTACCATGCGAGTACACAACGGCAAAATCCTATCACGTGCACTTTGCATTATGCCTCAAGAATGTGCGCATTTACCCAGCCGTTCGGGTAAGAGGCTCCATCGTATTTTCTGGAGTATATTCTTTTCTGTGGAGAAAACCCTTTCTGAAAGTGCAGTTGAGGCAGGGATAGCTAGATACTTCCTTGCTAGTTTGGCAACTTGAGGGAAGTAGGATTCATGCTTTCTCCACCAATCCATCGGATCATCTATTCTGAAGTTAAATTCAGCCTCCTTAAGATATCTCTGAAATTTGTCTTCAATGTGATCATGAGTACTACGAATTACTTCACCAGCACATTCATCTTTATGTCCAAACAGAATATCAAATTCCTCCTCTTGTTGAGTAACTGCTGCTTTCATACTGTACATCGAACAGTTCAGTAGTCTTTGTCCTATGAGGTACCACAATAGCACCATTGGTTCTCTAATTAAACTCTTAGCAATCCAATAAAGCAGGTGGCAGCAAGTTTACAGTAAAGGCTTTGATTAGAAGCTCGTTAGCTCTGGTCAGTTTTTCTCCCTTCATAACTGGGTTGTATCTGAGTCACGTATACCTGTCCAGGATTCCTCCTTTACCAGATGGTCTAGAACCAGAACACCCTTTATCTGTGCTTGAGCATGGACTAGTGGTACTGCTCGTATTTGAATGGGACGAGGTTTACTTAAAACTTTAGTGAGATATTGAGAGTTACGTTAGTAATAATTCTCGTATCGGATTTGACCCCGATTATGAATGTCATTAAAAAACTCGACCCGTTTCTAACAAGAACGGATGGCTTTCCTTGTTGTCGTCGTCGAATAAGAAGGCAACAACAAGCAGTTTCATGTTTGTTTGATGTCACAAAACCGCGTTGTTGTAGAGAACAAAACAATTTTCCAAACTCGTACCCAGTCCCACGTATTTCTTCTTGTTCATGTTCTTGTTCTTGACCACGCATAACTCGGGATAGGAACACTTTTAAGAAATGAAAATCACACCAATGGCTTCAGAATTCGTTGGCATTCTCGCTTCTGTGGTCTAAACGTCTCGAGGCTATATGACATATATCGGTGGTTGTGTTAGCAAATCACGCATGAAAACTTCGCCAATAGCTTCTGAATAGGCTGGAAGAGCCGCTTTCATATTAAATAGCCGATGTTATGTTTTGGTATACTGTAATCGACTATTCGGTACATGTAAGACGCATAATTAGATAACTTGTAAGACGTCAGACCCTAAATTAGAAACGATCCGCTGAACGCGAGCGGTATCAAGAAGAGAAACGGTCCGCATAAAGGCAACGTTATTGGGAGAGTCCTGAACTGCTCGCTTGCGAGAGAGTGCGGTACTGGAAGGCTAAGCGTACTAGTACCCTGCAAAACCAAACGAGGCCATCGAAAGAGTACTACCAACAAAGGTATGTAAATGTAGACACCTACTCTTACTAAGCTTGGTTTACAATATGACATTGATGGCTGAACATTACGGATCAATTACGGATCAATTATGATCATCAACTACATCAAATACGCATTGGAATAATGTGCATGAAAAAAATGAATGAAACAAGTAAATAAAAAACCTTCTCAATGAGAAAGTTGGTGGGATATTGGATTTGAAGGCAATGGTAGTGTAAAAAGCAAGGAAACAAGGGTCTGTAAAAGTAAGGGGAAATGTCATAGTCCTATATTTAGCCCACGGACATAGTATATGCTACAAACGGGCCGCTGAATATAGGACTATGACATTTTCCCTTTCTATTACAGACCCAAGTTTCCTCGCTTTTTACACTATCATTGCCTTCAAATCCTATATCCCACCAACTTTCTCATTGAGAAGGTTTTTTATTTACTTGTAAGATGTGAGGGCAATGGTGGTGTAAATTATAAACGAGGAAACAAGAGTAAGGGAAAATGTCGTGCACAGCGATACATTTAGCCCGTTTGTAGCATATATTAGTGTGTTAAAAATACGATTAGCAACTTATATATGTACCGATAGTTTCGGCGCACCCTAGGGTTATTGATCATGACTTGATAACCACGTCACGTACTCACCGCATTAAATAAAACTGAGCAGATGCCCATGTGTATAGGATAGCATCCACATGCATGTGATGTTAATAGGGTTAGGGTCATTCCATGTCCCGTGAGCCTCAAATTGGACAGCACCCCTCAGATTTGTTTGTAATTTATCATATTTGTTTGACCTAATATGGATGTGCAAAAAAAAGCGAATGGTTTACGATATAACACCATCATGAATAAATAATTGTTTTCTACTTTGAAGAGTCATAACTCCCTACTCACAGAACGTGTGTGGCTATTTTTGGCATCACATTGATGCTCTCTTAGTGTGCAACCCTAATATTATATGTTTTTATGGAAAATGCGAAAGGGTTAAAGAATAAATTTTTATACAGCCCGGTTTTCAAAATTTCAATACTTAGGTCACTTGCAGGGTAATACTCAAATTTTTTTTGCGTAAACGGAAGCTGTTCATTGTCCTTACATTTTTGAAAGAAGTCTGAGTATCAGCTAGTTCTGGGAACCACAGAAGGTTAAGTGGAAAGACACCATTTTTTATTTCTTCATGGTTGATTTTAGCACTAATTAGAAGTAAGTGTTGTTTAGAGACGTCTCAAGGGCATTACATAATACTGTCCTCAGCTATAATAACAATTCCAAATGGTGTTGGTTGTTAAAAAATGATTTTTAGTACATCGAAATTGCGCATTTATTTGACTGTACTAAACCTGATCCCCTTCCACAAGAATTACTTTCACCTCCCTCACATTCACATCCTCCCCATACACACGTGTATGGGGAGGGGGTGAATGTGGAAGGGGATAACGTTACATGTGAAAGTAATTCATGTTGGATAACGTGACATGTGAGGGGGGTGGGGTATAAGAACAAAATGGTGGTGGAAAGTAGTGAGGAGGCCTGGGAGAAAAGTAGCGAAGATGGCCTGAAGACGAGTGGCGAAAGGGGCGTGGTAAGAATTAGCGAGGGGGCGTGAAGTAAAGTTGCGAAAGGAAGAAAAGTCATGCAATTGTTCCACGACGCGCTGTATGTGGAAGAGCGACAGGGGGCGCTCGTGCTGTTGGCATATCAGGGGCCAAGGGAATGGGTTGTTCATCAGCTGTTGGATCAGGTACGACGCCGGCTACGGGTGGTTCATCAGCTGCTAGATCAGTGCAGCGCCTACGAGAGAGAGGGGGGGGGGGGGGGGGGGGGGGGGCAAAATTCTCAGGGCCCGGGCCAAGAAGGGGCCCGGGCCTTTAGAGCCACGCACTAGACTGGTCACTATGCACGCCCCCAGGTCGGTATTGAATGGCTTGTCCATAAGGGGCCTAGGCACTGTCATTCCGAATGGCCCAATTTGTTTCGGGCCCGGGCCCCGGGAGCCCAGACCGTTAAAACCAATCACAGCGTTTTAGGTGACTGATTTACACTTTCTATTTAATGAGCGAGATCGAGAATGAGCTACCATCACTAATCAGGCGCCCAGAAAAGAAAAGAAAAGGCAATGCTTGCTGAAGGAGTCAAAGGACAGAATACGCTTTAACAACATGGCTTTAATGTTAACAGAAGACAGTGACCGTGAGAAGAATGGATGCAGCAGTGTGAAGCCTAGCTAGTGCGGAAGCAATAATAGCTCCATCACATTCTGACAAGGGCGTAGACAAGGGGGGGGGGGCAGGGGGGGCTTAAGCCCCCCCCAGTTTTTTGGGCAGTTTTTTAATAACTAGCAAACGTAATTGATAAACCAACCGGATGTACTATAATTAGTTTGGATAACTTGGTTTATTAATAACTAGCCCCCCCAGTTTGAAAAACTTGTCTACGCCCTTGTCTGATATTGTTATTGAAGTACTGACTCCTGAGTAAAGAAGACCATGCGGAGATTCAAGAAGAGGTGCCTCGATCAGAACCAGATGCTGCTGTTTACCGAAGGCCTGGAGATCCATGATGAGGCCTTAGTGGCAGCAGAAACCAAAAGTATTGTCGAGGTAGTCGGTGTTGATATAGGAATCGATATCTTTATCAAGAGAGATGTGCCCACAAAAGAAGAAGTAGTAGAAGCTGGTAGAAGAGGTTCTGAAATGCTTCCGCTACGATTCTTCCAACAGAGCGTTCCCAGTTTCTCTTCTATTTTATAAACTGCCAAACTGAGAAGACATTCATCGTGATTGGCTAGTTTGGAGCAAAAGCAAACAAGCATTATTCTGTTTGCTTTCCTTGTCGGCTCTTTACCCAGTCTTCCACTGTGAATCGCTCTTTACTAGCTTTATCAACTGGCTATTCTAAGGATAACAAGTGGAAAAAATTGCTAACCTAGAGATGGGCTAAACATTTATGCATTTATAAACATATTAGGCTATGGGGCCCAAGAAATATTTTTGCCCCGGGCCCCAGGCTGGCTCTAGCTCGGCGGCCCTGGATCAGGGATGTCAGCTTCTTGAGCCGGTGCCTGCAGAGCAGCTGAGGCCGCCAGAGACTCGTCGATTGCGTGTTGCTGCTTTTTACTTCCAATGAAAAGAAACGTTGAGCATTAACCGAGCACGCTTACTTAATCCACGATCCCATACTTAGTACATTCCAATAAACGCGCAATTTCGATTAACTAAAAATCATTTTTTATTACCAACACCACTTGAGGACAGTATTATGTAATACCCTTGAGACGTATCCAAACAGCACTTACTTCTAATTAGTGCTAAAATCAACCATGAATTAAGAAATTACAAATGGCGTATTTCCATTTAACCTTCTGTCGTTCCCAGCACTAGCCGATACTCAGACTTTTTGTTGTAAAAATGTAAGGACAGTAAGCAGCTTCAGTTTACGCTAACAAAAAAATCACCCTGCAAGTGACCTGAATATTGAAAACCGTGCTGTATAAACATTTATTCTTTAATCCTTTCATTAAAACATATTATAGTCGGGTTGTACATCAATATGATGCCAAAAATAGCCACACACGTTCTGTGAGTAGGGAGTTGTGACTCTTCAAAGTAGAAAACAATCAATTTTCATGACGGTGTTATATCGTAAACCATTCGCGTTGTTAAATTTTTTATTGCGTTAAAAATTAGGTCAAACAAATATGATCAATTACAGACTAATCTGAGCGTTACTGTCCAATATTGTGGCTGACGGGACATGGAATGACCGGTTAGAGTTACATGCATCCTTTTCGTCTACTTCAGAGCAATTTTCGGGTATTAAAATTTTGGGGTATTAAAATGTGCTGAGTTATACCTGTTGTCCATTGGCTGTGGAAACGTATGAGAATTGGGATAGTGAGGCCCAAGAGACATTTCTCCGGCTAGCCTCTCTCCAGGACATTTGTGCATGGACGTCTAAACCTGACCTTAATGAGATCTGTGGCCAGGGCTAGGGGTCTAAGGCCAATACAATTAGGTAATGCATGTATACCTCTCTAGATAAAGAAGTATGCATTTATCAACAGATGAAGAAGTGTTACATTATAATATTAAATCTTATTTGACATAATCTTAAATGTCGTAATAACCATAAAATTTGTAAGAATGGAGGAGCTTTTCGTAATTCTGCTGCGCGGATTCTTAATTTAATGGCCAAATACTATGTAGATGATCAATCCCTTATGAAATCTATCAGGTTAACCAACTATTCATTAAATATTGAGAAGAAGAAGAAGAGAAAATTGCGACATACATAAATTCTCTATAGCCGGACACAATATCTGGGTGACAGATTTTCCTATGACACACTGTATGATCTGTCCGTATTCTATATCGTCTCTGCTAATGTGACTTTTTATCTTAAGCGGGAAAAACGGTGCTGCATTCTTAAGAAATTGCCATATAACTGCATGCGCAAGTTTCGTGAAAAACTCACATATCTGCGACGAGATTATACCCAGCATAAACCAATTGCATCGAAAAATACTTCCCGGCCATACTACACCATTTTTTGATCGATTCAATGATATAATGAAATCCTCTTCGATGCGGTATGCAAGGAAATATGGAGGATACCGTAACCACGATTATATATAGATGCACTCATGTTGATTAGCTGAACCTCGGCGCAACAACACTCTAAACTTAAGACACGGCAAGTTATGAATACTAAAGGATGAATACATGCAAGAGGCCTACCAATGCAGTTATATCCGGACAATGCATAGCCACTTTGACAGCTACAAATGAAGGATCCATTTGTGTTAGTGCAGTTTTGCTGACATGGTCCAAGCCCTCCATTGGAATCGCATTCATTGATGTCTGAATGAAATTAAAAAACACCCGGTATGAACTTTACAACACTATATAAAATGACGGAATTATTATCACGGTATATTGGCATGGCAACAAACAAGAGAAAAGTGCAATTCGTCATGGATGCGAATATGGGCCTATCAAAACATTACCAGATCACTTGGTTAGTAGCATTATATACTGCATAGTAGTTTAGTTCTAAATATTAGTTCATTCGTAGTAGGATGAATAGGCTATTTTTCTCATTACAATTCTCTTGACATTATATCAATATAGCAAGGACATCTATTTTCTTATATGGGCAATATTACAAAGGTATTTGGACGGCGTGGATATGGTTTTTCCTATCTGTATGAAGTCCTCTTTCCAGAGGTGAGTTCTCACATCACCATTTGCCTTGTTAGAAAAATTACCATACATTTCCTTAGTTTTTGAATCGAATGGAAGGTGCAGGTTCACCTGTACAACATTCAATGTCATCAGCAGGGGCAATATTTAGGTGGCTGCTTATCATTATAGGCTGATGGGAAGCACATTCACAGTGAAGTTTCTAAGATAAAAAAAGTCACACACCAAAGTTTGTGATAAATATTAAAGGCCATTTCATCGAAGAGAGGAAATTACTGCTTCTACCCTCTGGCTTGCCTGTAAATTGTCTAACCATGACATATCACAATTTGATTGATTGAGCTTGTTCACACCATTTAACTGCAATGCCATTAAACATAACGAATTAGGGGGAAAACTTTTGTCCCCAACCCGAGTATAATCTCCATATTCCAAACCCATTCCTATTTGCAAAGTTGGCATTTACCGTAAATCCCTGATTACGCTAAGCAGCTGTATCATTAAATTAAAGCCATGATATTCATTCCAATCAGTGCAATACACATTGCAATAGTTACATCTACCTTGCAGTAAAAGAATTGGTTTGAAATGGCATGGTGCATGTAATAATTTCTTCGTATAGAAACATACATGTAGAGATTGAAAGCGTACAATATTGGATACCATCTCTGAATTTACTTCGTGAAGACCATCAAGATATTGTGGGAAGGAAATGGCTATCTGACATGTAGTGTCATCAATGCGGCACAGACGCTTTTAAAAGCCAGACATGGCTCCATTGGTGGAGCATTGTATATAAGTTTGCATTTTACTTCCAGCCCTCAAAACATTGATATTAATGGGAACGAAAGACTCTGAGTGTGCATGAGGAGCAGATTGGTGCAATCCATACTTCTAACCGGTTTGAGTGCGATCATCACCACAATGTCGATGAGAGCCTTCACAATGACATGCCGATTCACTATACATGTATTGGCATACAATATATCAATGAAATAAATATATCAATGAAATAATAATAAATATTGCGCCGTGGTAAGTCAAATTTTACCGCGATAAACCGCAGGCACCTTGAATATTATAGAACAGAATAAAGCACTCACCTATTAGTATATAAAGTTCGAAAAACCCGATGGCCACATTTTCATTCTCGACAGCTTCATCCAAACATATCCGAACTTCTAAGTCTTTAGAGATGGGAGTTGGGAACGATTTACAGAACCAAGGGAGGTTTGATGAATCGCAGCACGTGACCTCATCATTACGACACAGCTGTCCGTCCCACAGGAGGTCATCGTTGTATATCATTTTTACCAACGCATTTTTGCCTGACTCGCAGTAGTAATCAGATCCTAAAAATGAAGGTGGTTGGGTTCCCCTTGCACATGGGCAGGCATCAGAACGGTTAAATTCCGTACCCCCAGCGGCATACGTGTACACGTGTTGTCTGTTTCCAACCGACCCGTAAGTAATGCTAACTCCATCAACGTAGTAATTGTCCAGACTGTACCCCAATCCTACGTAATTCAAGAAAGCGTCAGGCGATCCAACCTGATAACCACTGAACCTTCCGCAGATCATTTGATAGCTGGCTCCGCTTGTGTTTATACTCACCGAGGCACATGGTGCACTATTGTCTTTCCTTCCGCACGATCTAGGTGACGTAAAGGTTTGCCACGAGGAGGGACACTGCTGCGTTGGATCGGACATGTTTAGGTAGCCGACCTTTGCCCACTGCAAGCCTGATACATTACTGGTAGGGAGAAAAAATGGAGCTGCCGTGAGATCGCCAAACATCATGCTCAGAAGGCAGACGGCGAGGTAAAATGACGCCAACTTATCGCGGCTAGTGACTTGCATGGGGATAATAAAATAGTAACTTGTATATAATGACTATAGCTTATATATATAGCACTGTCTTAATAACATCCGGAAATTTCTAGTCCGGATTATGAACATTTTAGTATAGTACATACGTCGAACATGAGAGTCTTGGGGTCCTAAACAGTGAGTTTATATCCTACACCATGATTTTGGTCTAACCGATTAAGGCCTTTAATTTTGGTATTAAATTATAATATGATAATCCAAGCAATGCTCTTAATCCCGGCGATTTCACACATGATTCTCATTGTACGTTAACCCTTATTGCGATTCCCCTAATGCGCCAACGAGAAGGAGAAGGGAGTGTCAATACTCTCCGGTCCAGGGCATAACGTCGGAAATATTTTGTTTCGCTAAAGTAGAGTTGTCCAAAAACAGCTAAACGAGGCAGCAGAGGAATCTTAGTTAGCTGGGAGGGTTTCAACAATACAATCTGAAGCCGTGAACATGAGTAACCTCAAAACTTTCAAAGGGGTGTGAAGAATTCATTGGCAACGGTAAAAACATTCTTGACGCAGATATGCGTATCTCGGCAGTAATCGGTTAAAGGGCCTGGACCTTTAGAGTCACTCCCCGACCGACCTTTTAAAATGATACAGTCATCAGAAATGATACAATATGAATTCTCTTGGGTGTGTAGAAAAGGCCATTTATTTAATGAAAGTAAAGATTCCATATTGAACCTTGAGGACCAAGATGTGGTGTGTAGATATGTGGTGTGTAGATGTGTCCCTGGTGTACATCTTATGTAGGTGTGTAGATGTGTCCCTGGTGTGTCCCTGGTGTGTAGGGGTCCCTAATATGTAGATGTGTCCCTGCATTGTGTGTCCCTGGTCCTAATGTCCCTGGTAAATAGGTGACCTGGTGTCAGTGTAAATGCGTCCCTGATATTTAGGTGTCTCTGGTGTGTACCCTGGTATAGCTGTGTTCCTAGTGTTTACCAGTGCTTAGCTGACTTCACATGTGACTCATTTTTGTAGTGACTGTGACTTAACTATGACTTTGAAATGCCTAATTTCACGTCTATATGAAGCGATTAGTCTGGAATAGAATTTTAACTTGAATTCTTCACCATTAACGGTCATATATGTAGTTTTTAACCTTAATTCTCCAGGTCTAAGTCCTACTTGTAGGACCAATATTTGAAAATTCATTGCAAATAGAAATGAAGTCTTTTGGCATCCATTTTCAACTGTTGTTTGATGTGTCTACCTTGCTAAATTTACCAATAAACTATTATTGTCAGTCTATTTTTTTTTTAATCACACCCTTGGTTACACGATGCTAATAAACAAATACGGTTCTTAAAAATGCATTATGTAGAGAATTTAATTGTCACAGAAAAAAGTACGACAAGTACAACATTTTTTGAATGTTTTTTGAAGCATGATGTGTGTGCTACTATATACATTCTATGGCAGTGTTTTTACTCAAATTGGTTTTGCCATTTTTACCGAAAACACACTGTACGATTTCATGATGTTGTCCATTCACTTGGCTATTCCCGCAACATGCGTCTGATAAATACCTATCGTTCATAATCTTGTGGAGCTAGCAATTTCCAAATCTACAATGTACTTTTTTATATGCTTAGTGCAAGAGACCTGTTTACTACCCCCTTCTTTTAACATGTTGCTCTGATCTTCCCAACATTACTTTTTAGATCTTTAAGTTACTTTGCAGTTTACCGCAAATACATCCTTTAGCAATGCAGTAGTGATTGTATTTGACAATCTTTGAAGAATTGCAAGAAATTAAAAATATTTTCTGAATTAAAAACCATTTCTACAGTATAATGAGATTTTTTTTTTGTTCTTAGATCATATGAGTTTGCTAAAAAAAAATCTTGCGTCCTACGCGTAGGACGACGGGAGATTAAAGGTTAAGAAATGGATGGCATGCATAATGTAGCAACTGAGAAGGAAGTAACTCTCCCACTAATTAAGGCTTTAATCGTGCACTTAACAATGCACGATACAACAGTACGGTCTCGCGCATCCATGGCTTTCGTCATGTTCAATGAATGTGTGCATGTTAAAGACACGTCCGTGCATAGCTGATGCCTATAGCTATCGGTAGAAGTTATCAAGTTTTACAAAAACCAACCCTGAAGTAAATAATACCGTATTCGATGAATTAAGGGAGCCTGACGTTGAAAAACAAGTGCAAGCCCTTATAAATTATCTTGTCCTTAGTTCACTTTATTTTTGGACGTTTTAGACGATGAGTTATTCAATGTGGAATACGGAATGAGCAGCCGCCCATGCGTACGTGCCATTAGGTACGTTTTGCAATTAGATCGTTAGATTTGTAAAAAAAGCACCCACTTTGTGCTAAAACTATTGAGGCAAATAAAAATATCCCTTCGATTTATATGCTGTCCCTGTATTCAAACATTTTTTCTAATGTACGTTAGGTCAGTGAGTTGAGATTCTCATCACAATATTCCACGGTCTATTAACTTCAAAACTTTAAAATCCAGTTGTTTACACCCTTGTGAAACATATAGCAGATTCATAAAGCAGCTATTCTATGCTTTTAAAAATAGGTCTTCCCATTTTTAAATTCTGTTCCATCCTCCACAGAAGCATTCCATATTGGATTTCATATAGTGCTCCGTCTCGTACCCACAAAAATTGAAATTTGAACGAAGTAGTGTGCCGCGCGCTCTTTCCTGCTATTGCTGCTAACGCTACTGACGGCAAGGTTTGTTGCTTAATTTTAGTGCAGCTCATTTATATACATTCATATACTGTATGCAGGGACCACTGCATAGCAAAGTGGTCACTAAGTAGTAGCTTGTTCAGCCGACAGCATGCGTATCCGTGACACTTTATATAATATTCACGGCTGCCTGCTATTGGTTATATAGTGCCGGAACTAGCACTACGCCTCGGTACCCTACAGTGGCATGCGCTATAATCTTGAGCACTAGCAGTGTGTCATAAGTCGTATATAGCCGTGCGTGTTGTACGTTCTAATCAATGCACACGGGGGGATTAATTGTGTTGTTTTAATGTTCTGTCGCGTTTTGTTGTACATGAGTTGGTCGCCAACCTTTCTCTATAAGTTGCATTACTTATATGTATGATCAATCGATGGAATATTATTGTCCCAGAGCATTATAGTCACACTTGACGCCACAATCATCTGCAATGAATCGCCACCCTCTATCAACAAACAAAGGTAATATGTGGTAGGTGCGAGGGTCATAAATGTATTGCTCAATAATTTAATGATAACCACTGCTTCAGGCTCCGATAATCTGACCTATGGATCAGGTCCCTACTACAATAGATGGACTACTTTGATAAATTTGTTAGCTTGAATTCATTAAGGGAGGGTGTAAGACATGATATGGAAGTGGTATGAAGAGACTTCAGTCCCTCAGTCTGCCCCAAAATTAAATACTAAAATAGATTATGGTTAGTAATACGTTACGTACTTATGGCTGAGCCATTTTGGAATGCTCCCAAACCAGCACCATTTGGGTTCACATGGAATAGTTCACATTATTATCACATATTGGTCCATTAGGTAGGCTCCCATTTAGCCAACTACCCTGCATCTACTCAACGTAATGGTGTGCCCAGGTATATGAACAAAGCGGCAATCAGAAAACGTGTTAGCTAGTTTCCGATTGAATGTGTGCAATGGAGCCATTCTGTCTGGCATGCACGTGTGCAGCATTTGAAGCAAAGGATGGCTATTATGGGTGGTGGGCAAGTCCTAGTTAGCTAAGGGATAGTGTCCAAATGAACATGTAACTAAATGTAACAAAATATCCTCTAAACAAATCCTGACATTACCATATAAAGAGTTTCGCAGCCTTTGATCATATGTGCTATACTTAATAAGGGTGCACCTCCCTCCCTAAATCATGCTATGTTGAGTTGATGTTATCATTCCATAAATAGTTTGGTCACACCTGGAGAATTAAATGCTCCTGCCTGGCTTATAGGGCAAAGGGTTGTGTAGAAACAACATCTAGGTTTACCACTGCTGATATTTGATAGGATCATATTAACACACTGGCCACTAAAAATATAGCTTTGCTTCACATCTCAAAATGAACTTGAATTTTTACCATTCAAAAGGGTTGGATTTATAGGCATGGTTATGTGTGTTGTGTTTGGTTGTGTGTATTGTATTAATGTGAGGTATGTGCACGGCTACATGTAAATCTCCATTGTCCATCACTCTCTCTCTTTCCCTGTTCTTCCATCTTTCTATCTCTCCCAAAGGTGGCACTGCATGCAGATGACAGATTGAGTAAGCCTGAAGGCACATGATTCAAAATGAAGTATTGTGTGGTGCCAGAACATATAATATGTAGTAAGACTAAGGCTGTTGTTAGTGCATGTGTATTTTAGTATGTGTGTATTTCGGTGCATTTATGTGTGCATGTATGTGTTTGTGTGTGTGTGTGTGTATTTCTTTTTGTATGTATGTGTGCGCATGTTTCTTTGTGTATGTATGTATTGGTGTTTGTGTGTGTGGTGCATGTGTGTTTTAATGTGTGAAAGAATATTCCTTGTATATGAGACGTTTTATGACAAAACCAGGTTTGTGGTATATAAAATATGACTATAAACTAGCATCAATTTCAAACCCACATATCTTCCAAGCTAAACCCACGTCCTTCCTATTTTCAGGACTTATTGCTACATCAGTATTTAATTCTATTTTTACACACTGTGAGCTCTTTACACTCGTCCGTACCAATATTTGGTAACCTGCAGGGTTAAGAATGCATAAACTGGTCTGCTGTATGCTGGTTTGGTGTGTTGTATGTACTGGACTGGCGTGTTACAAGCATATGTACTGGACTGATGTGTTGTATATACTGAACTGGTGTGAGGTATGTACTGGACTGCTGTGTTGTATGTACTGGACTTATATGCTGAGCTATTCACACACATGGCTTCATATAAACCCATGGCTTCTCCAAGGCTTCATGGCTAGTTTGTGTGTGTGTGTGTGGTGGTGTGTGTGTGTGTGTGTGTGTGTGTGCATATGTGTGTGTTGAGTGTGTGTGTGTGTAGGGGTGGGGAATCTCACCTAAATTTAAAAATTCTGAGGATGGTACACTGGTGTCTAGTACTTCTCACCCCCTTTCCTCCCCCCTCATACAACATACCGGTCGAGTACATACCGTGTACAACACAGCACATACAGTGTATTATGTACTGGGCTGGTGTGTTGAACTGGACTGGTATATGTACTGGGCTGGTGTATTGGACTGGTATGGCCAGTCCAGTGCATACAACACACCAGTCCAGTAATACATGTACAACACACCAGTCCAGTATATACAACACACAAGTCCAGTGCATACAACACACCAGTCCAGTACATACAACACACCAGTCCAACACATGGATGGATGGATCTCTTCTAAAATAAAGAATATGTGTGGCAATAAGTCCTGAAATAGGAAGGGCGTTCTTAGCTTGGAAGACATGTGGGTTTGAAATTGATGCAAGTTTATAGTCCTCTATTTTTTTACATGTATACCACAAGCCTGGTTTTGTCATAAAACCACAGCATCAAACTCTGAAGCCATACATGTACTATGTACTGTACTCCTACCCCTATATCAACCCCCGCATACCATGGGGTTGATATGAGGGTAAAGTAAATATAGGAAAATATGCCCTATCGGAACCTACGCGAGTAGGTTCCATATAGGAATCCTGCAGTATCATGAATGTCATTAAAAAAACGTCACTCGCGTCTGGCGGGACAGCCAAGAGTCGGGTCACTTCGCTTTTAGTGGCAATCGAGCAATATCAAAAAGGAGAACAGTTCTGCGTTATACATATGTCATAAGACGGTGTACTTTTAGAGAACAAAAATACTCGTCCCCACCGTCCGTACCCAGTCCCACCTAAAATTTCTCCTCCGTCGTCGTCTTCTTCTTCTTCTTCTTCTTCCTTCGGGATAGCATAACTCACGACAGGAACGTTTGTAAAGCACGCCATGTGTACCAATCGCTTCAGGATGTATCCGCATGTTATCTTCAGGTATCTGTTAGACGCCTAACCGATCGGGCAATTAGCTGAAGCTAGTTGTACCTTATTTGGTGTTGATCTACAAATAGCACATTACATCAGCTATCACAATGTTCATGACGCACCAGTATAATATAACCAGCGTTATCAAATTCGATGGTTTTACCATACAATCTCATGAGGACAATTCTGATTCCACTCGAGCATCGAAAAGTGGAAAGATCCAGATGCTGCCAGATCTGCCAAACGTGCGTATGTCAAGCGCGGTACCGAAAGGAACAACAAAACGACCACCCAAAGGTACGTTTATACGGCATCGCTAAATGTTGGATCGATAAATTATGAGCATGCATGGTATATCGCTAAAATGGAAGGAATACTTTAGTTACAGCGGTAGGGATACTGCGTCTCTCCGTTTTATAGTAATATGCGCTGTTTGAAATGTGTGTATAACGCCAAAGTTGCTTACGTCAATTTGGTCATGTATTGTGGTGCATGGTTTATCTGATTATAGCGTGAGATCAGTTTACTTAGAGTGCATTTATCCTTTGTATTATATGGCTTCGCTTTTAACCTTTATCAATCCTTTGCTCCTCAATGGACATAGTCTGGGGACTAGTGTAATATTTGGTACACACCTCAACAGAATTGCAGATTCTAATATAAACCTGTCATGATCGCGCAAGTTGACGTTTATGCTACCTGATTCTATGCGTTTCAAGAACTAAATACAATACCAAATCCATGCACCAGAAAAATTTAGGAAACAAGTAATAAAAACATTCTCTACACGAGAAGGTTGGTGGTATATAGGAATCAAAGGTGATGGTGGTGTAAAAAGCAAGGGAACAAGGCTTCTGATTGAAAAGGAAAAATGAAATAGACCTATATTAGCACGCACATTTAATTATGACAACATGCTGCTAATATAGGTCTATTTCATTTTTCCTTTTCAATCAGAAGCCTTGTTCCCTTGCTTTTTACACCACCATCACCTTTGATTCCTATATACCACCAACCTTCTCGTGTAGAGAATGTTTTTATTACTTGTTCATAGTGATATTAGGCTAGTGTTTTGTGTTCCTAGGGATCGCCTCAATAAGAGGTTCACTTTGTGAAAGGATTCTATCATGCCTCATTAGCGGTTGGCTGAGGTGATCGCTAGAAACACAAAACCCTCGCTATGAATAGCTAAGGGTATATTTTGGTTGATATGAGGGTGGGTTGATAAAGGGTAAGGATACTGTATGTAAAATACCTTAGTCAGGTTAACCACAGAGAGCTGATATTCCTGGGTTTGAACATGGATGTCTCTGTCTTTGGCAATGCGTATTACATGATTTTTGAAATAGATCCTGGCCTCATGAAGGTACTTGCCCAGGAGGCTACTGCTGATGTCAGATTTCCATCTTAATGTGCCCTTCTCCCGTGTATGTGCATGTGTGTGTGTGTGTGTGTGTGTGTGTGTGTGTGTGTGTGTGTGTGTGTGTGTGTGTGTGTGTGTGTGTGTGTGTGTGTGTGTGTGTGTGTGTGTGTGTGTGTGTGTGTGTGTGTGTGTGTGTGTGTGTGTGTGTGTGTGTGTGTGTGTGTGTGTGTGTGTGTGTGTGTGTCAGAGCCATGACTACCAACCATATTGGAGTAAGGTCTGGAGAAGAGAACAGAGGTCACTAACATGTGCAGCCATGCCTTACACACACACATGTATGAATCATCATGAAAGTCCCCTGCTGTGCTGAGCCATTTGTGGCATTTGCTCAGTCAGTTTATGTGGAGAGAACTGAAATGTTCACACTACCAAACAAATTCTATATATAACACACATACATAAAAAGTTTCATTCGCATGGGACATTGTCCTGCCTGGTTACAAAACTGTCTACATGTAGATGTGACAAATCAATTTGGGATCTGTTTACACAACATGACACTACTGATGTGATGTGGTCAAGAAACCTTATCATATGATCTACACACACGCACACACACACACACACAACGCACACATACACACACACACACACACACACACACACACACACACACACACACACATACCATCCCTTAATATGCATGAATTGCTACCAGGACTAATCTTCCATACAACAAGGGTGATGTTTTTAAAGTACAGGCCCTGCTATGAGGTTCTAACGTGACGTCACAGTATCTTAGAGTGTACAATAATAAATAAAATAACGGTAGCCATGCATATCTTGGAAGAGAACTACGGCAATGCATGGGTTCCCAAGGCTATAGGGGTTAGCGCTTAAGTTTAACAGACTACCTTGGTAAACGGGTGCTTTATGTCGCGGCCGAAGTCCGAGTTTTGTTATTTGTGCTGATTGATGCGCATCCACCTCTTGTCGGATGGGTTGGGGGCTGCTATTGGCTTGACACGTTACAGTATATAGGAGTTTATTATCGAAGCGCAATTAAAATGGCATTAATTTGAGCATTACCAGCTAGTCTCGTTCCCTGGTCCACTACGATGGTAATTAATTTTTGTTTTAATTTTTTTATAACATTGCTTTATTGCAACGCAATGAAAACTACAACTCGAATTCAGACCAATTTTTAGTATTTTCCGAGGTCATTTAGAATTCAATTTGAAATACAACGCACGATGACCGTGGAAGGCAGCAACTCAGCTATTCGTGAATATAAATAAAGTTCTTTCTTGAATGCATGTCGAAAATGCAGATCTTTGTTGTGGAACTGAAGGGCCGTTATATGCTATTTCTAGATACCGTTCTGTTTGCTATTTGCATAAAGCATGTCTTGTTGTGTTTATGTAACGATAGTTCATTTATGAAAATAATGACACTACATATCTTTTGACGGGCATGTTCCAATAAATGAATTGAATGTCATATCGGCAAAAGTATAAAATGACTAAGTAATGCGTTCAAATAGTGTCTGTACGTACACATACAAATATGTGTTCATCTTAAAAGAGAACATTCCTTGCATACCACTAGGCATTTGTACCGTCATTACAGATATTTACAGAATGCTAGTGTTGGTGCTCCGCTGCCATCCATTATCCAGTAAACTCCAGTTGTTACTTCGCTTCGGATTAATTTAATTTCAGCACAGTTGATAGCAGGAACATTCTGACTTGTTCCCAAATGCCGGCGTCTGACAATCATATTTGATAAAACTGTTGCAGCAGCATCACTCATTCTGCAGCTTTGCATGGCTGAAACATAATGAGCATGCACATTAACTGTTCAGTTGACTTATCAACTTACTATTTTCACAATATATTCCAGTAGTGTTTATTGGACAAATGCATGTGCGATTTAGACCAGCTTCAATGCATACACCTCCATTCAAACAAGGATCCAATTCACAGCCTGAGAACCCTGGATTATAGAGTAAACAGTTTCTGCCAGCATGGAAAAGTGCACAAATTAATCAATTTACTACCTGGCTGGCTACAATTCTCTCCTGTGTATGTTTCCACACACCAACAAGAAGCATTGATGCATAGCCCATTTTGGCATGGGAAACAGCTGCAGTTGTATGATCCAGGAGTGTTCATGCACACATCAGGACAGGGTCTTTCTCCTTCATTCATTATGCATTCATCAATATCTACATGTACAGATAAGCATGTATATGTATAATAAAACACAACTAAAAATATATCATACAAGCAAACGTTGAAAATTTGTAAATTCAATGCCCCAGAAGACGTGACTTTTCAAATAGGCATAAAGTGCATACAACTTTATCAGGAGCATGCATTCGATATTTCTTAAAAGCCATGCAATAAAGTTCACTATCATCGGCAAAGTCATAGATTTTCTTGAAGTTGACTAAATTCATATCTATACTCGGGTCTGCATATATTAGTACAAAAAGTAAACAATGTTTGCATTTTCTCATGTATAATTTTCTGCAGTGGCATTAAGCAACCCAATACTGACATAATAAATACAAGTAATTTTTGTGTACATACCAATGCAGCTATACCCAGTTGATACGTAGCCACTATTGCAGCTGCAACTAAAGGATCCAATGGTGTTTGTACAAATTTGCTGACAGGGTCCAAGTCCTGCGTTTGGACTGCATTCATTGATGTCTGTATTGTAATGAAGCATAAATTCAGACTGCATGCATGTATGCAGCACCATCGTAATATTCAAAAATGTATACACTACATTTATAGAGGAACATTGGAAGGTTTTTTGTCAATAATGCTACATCAGAGTAGATACTTGAGCATTTAACGTACGCGTACCAATAAATGATGATCTAATAAAGCGATGAAAATTGTGACTGGATTTGTCTATTGAAAGTGTGCACCGTGCGATAAAGGAAGCTCGTTTGTGTTGGGCAATTATGAACTCTGCTGTGTTCCTATAGTAGACGAGTAAGTGTACTATGAATTGATAATGTTGGAACAGATCGTAATTTACTCATCTAGTTACCTTCGCACATTGAAAAATAGGTACTTTTTATAAGTTGAACATTTTCTTCGCATGTTAAGAGGCAGGGAAAAATACGTTTTCACCACTTAGGAAGGGTCATTTTCTAGCTGTCTTTAAAATGGTATCAACTTCGGTTGATGCGCAAGTGGTTATACGATGGGATCTGTCTATTCGTTTGATACTGGCGTCGGGTGCACCCATATTATCTGAAAACATCAACATGCCTTAAGAAGTGTTTTCTGCATTTGAATCAAAGCACAGCATCGTTCTTTCAACTGCCAATGTTCTGTGTCGAGCGATTCTAATTAAAAAGCACCTAATCCTTTGAGAGGCAGGAATTTAGAGTTCAGTTACATGTAGCTTGAGCACTAGAAGTCAAGTCCTTAAATTTTCGTAACTCTTGGATGATGCGCAAGGCTTGTTTTATGGGTGCTCTGGTCTCCAGACCCATATAGTGCACCTGAGAAATCGATGGAATAGGTTTAAGATTTGGTTACCAAATTGCATTTTAAATTGTATTTCTTATTAGGATGAAGACTACTGGTGTTTTGTAGAAGTGTATTGATGATTTCAAGAGTGACATCCGTGAAACCTTGACCTTGTTTCTGCATATGCAATCTTCTATTTTAACCATTCATGGCAAGGGGGTATGTACAGGGGGTTTTGAGGGGTTAAAAATCACATTCAATGTGACCCAGTACATATTTTCAGAGTGGTAGAAAAAGGAAATTGAAAAAAAGCTAAATAGTGATACTTTATCGTTCAAACGTTATAGCTGCATCTAACGGTACTGGCACGTAGTTACAAGTAGTCACGATCTCTAATTCTAGGTAAACATAGGATAACTTTAGATTCTCACAAAGAGGCAGCAAAAAGATCAAAGTTCATAAAGTGTCAGTCAGGAGGGATTAGATGTTGGCGTGCCTCCCTTCCCCTCTTCCCTCTGCCCCCAGGACAGGATCAGCAGATACATGAACAAGAGGGTCTGCAATTCCCCCAGTGGGGGCGCCCAGCACAGCCACACCTCCCACATCAGGCACCCCCTCTCCTACAATGAGACAACCTCTGGTTCCAAGAGCTCTCTCACCTCAAACGAAGGTAGCGACCCCTGTCTAGGTGAAATGGAGCCCTACTTGATTGATTGGCTTTCAAACAAAAATGAAGATGAGCAAGACAATATTGTAAAATTTTGTATAAAGCAAGGTAGAAAGAGTAAAGCCCTTAGCCGATCACATGAAGAGTATGTTGCCAAGCTGCAAGATGAAAGGCTCATTGAAAAAAGATAGCAGATTCCGAAAAACACTACAAAAGAAATTAATTAGTGTTGCAGAGGGCAAATCCGAGTTGTCTGTAGAGTTTTCAGACCTAACTGATGACCAGATGAATATTATTTTGGAAGTACTAGCCAATCCTTGCACGGTAAATGGACTCTACTGTGAACACTTGTGGTTTGTTAACCAGCAGATGTAATGTATAAAGGTCATGTTATCAATGTAAAGTACTCAAAAAAGTCAACAACACCTAATTATAAAGTTACAGTTACCTATTTGAAATACGACGAAACGGAGGAAGAAGGAGAAGACGTTACAATGACATTGATTGAACTTGTAGTGGACTATATTACTGGTGATCTACAGATCAATGAACCTGCTACATCTTAGTAATTAGAAATGTGTATCCACTATGGTAGTAATGCTTGGCGTATTAAATATTTGTTTTCCAACAACTGTAGCACAAAAAAGTCAAACCGTCACACCGTCACATCTTTCCTCTCGCATCATTTCAAACACTCATTTTTGCGGCATCCAAAAATGAGTGTTTGAAATGCCGCAACTTCTGAAATACTGCACCAATAAATACACAAAGGGCATTTTTGTAATGCGCATTTTTTCCTCTTTCATTTGATATAAATATCGCCGCAATTGATGCGATTTGAAAAAAAAAAGTTAATCAGAGGTATCATTGATGAATTCCCTTATATATATATACACGTAAACTACACGAATACACTCGTTTTACGCAGTCGGATAACAACCCTTTTAGCACAGTGCTGACTGTCAGTTCAATAGAGGGTGGAGGTGTATCGTATGTCCTTGATTTGATCGCACTCTGAAACATTGTATGGATGATGATAAAAGAGAGAAGGATAGACGGTAACGAAGCCATCCCATTGTCTGACTGTATGATGTGCCCCATTTGTCAGCCTACTTAGTAGAGTTGTCAAGCAGTTGGATGCTCCCTTTTCTTGAGCTAGATCCATTGAGCCTTGAGTGGAGTTAGCCATGCATGACACTCTTCTATGACATTTGATTCATTTGCCACAATCAGAATTATTTATAAAATACCGTAAGCGTCGGAATGGAATCTGGAGGTTTACACGCATGGGTTTTCGTAATTAACGAACGGTGCTTCAATTAGATTCCGCGATTTTTACAAATAATGTTAAATCGCCGTCTACACGTACACGCATATCAGCTAGGCGTAGCTTAAGACGATCATTGTATAATATAGTATCGTACAAATCGATTAAAAAGCTACCTACCCACATGTAATTAATATACCTGTTTGCTCTTTGGAACTTTTCACACGTCTTGCAGAAATCTTTCACGTCATCTACCATTCCACCCTCTCCGCTATTTTGAACAGCGTGTCTTAATTATCTTGTCCAAAATGAGCACCACTATGTTCAGCGAAATTACATCTATTAAGGACGTTTTGATTATCCTACTCGCTCACAACCTATAACTAATAACACAACCTAAAACAAAGCTCAAGACATTCCAAAGTAGTTTTGGATCACGATCACCTAAAACTCACTACACCTTATCGCGATAAAAATAATAAGTGCTACTTCACGACAAAACACTGTGCTCTTCTTCGAAGATTGTATCTTTTATTCATATTATAATGAGGTTCGGATCTTTTTTTACAGCAGAATGCTAAGCAGTACGTTGTGTTCGGACTGATCCATGTCACCTCGAAAAACGCCGGTGTACGGATTTTATATATATATATATGATGAGTATGCGCGCGACATTATTGACTGGCGGCAATTGTGAGCATCATAAATTGCTTAGGAAAAACTGTTGCCGCGACACAATTTCCGGGCAACAGGTTTTCTGTGACAACAAGAGTCCGTAATAGTAAGGGAAAATGTCATAGTGCTATAATTAGCCCGTTTGTAGCATATGCTATGTTCGTGTGTTCAATATAGGACTATGGCATTTTAGCGACTTATATATGTACCGATAGTTTCGGCGCACCCGACTTGATAACCACGTACACACCGCATTAGATAACCTTATGTGTATAGCGTGACCATGCATGCGATGTTAATAGTGTTAGAGTTTTATCGTACATATGTATCCCTTTCGTCTTCTTCAGAGCAATTTTCGGGTATTAATATTTTGCTCCATTGGCTGTGGAAACATGTGTGAATTAGGCCCAAGAGTAATTTTCCTGGCTAGCCTCTCTTCAGGCAGTAGCTGACATTTATGGCCGTCTAAACCTGACCTTAATGAGATCTGTGGCCAGGGCTATCCTGGCTAGGGGTCTAAGGCCAAAATAATTTGGTCATGCATGTATAGCTCTCAGTCTAGATGAAGAAGTATGCATTTATTTATCCTGTTTTTGTAAATGTTATATGTATGGTTGCTGTGACAGAGCTGACTGTATCTATCAGTCTGCACACGTCTTCTGGAATGCCTACAACCCCCAATACCATTCACGTTAGCCAATATTTTGAAAAAGGTATCATCCCCCACCAATCCCACACGAATTATATTTATACCCAGATCTCAGCTATCAATGCGCATGTCAAAGATTCTGTAATTGTTATTCGAGAGCGCAGGCCCGTAGGTCTGGGCTCTCACCGTTGCATTGTAATAAAACCAAAAGTCTACATGGATGGCAAGAAAATGAAGAAGTGTTAGATTATTATATTAAGTGTGTCTTATTTGACAAAATCTTAATTGTAATAACCATAAAATTTGTAACAATGGAGAGCTTTTCTAATTCTGCTGCGCGAATTCTTTATTTAATGGCCAAATACAACGTAGGATTTGGTATAATTTTATGATGATCCATCAATCCCCTATGAAATCTATCAGGTTAACCAACCATCAATTAAAGAAGAGAAAATTGCGACACATATAAATTCTCTGTCGCCGGACACAATTTCTGGGTGACAGATTTTCCAAAGACACTCTATTTGATCTGTCCCTATATTATATCGTCTCCGCTAATGTGGCTTTGTATCTTAAGCGGGAAGTACGGTACATTCAAAAGTAATTGCCATAGAACTGCATGCGCAAGTTTCGTGAAAACTCAAATATCAGCGACGAGTTTGTACCCAGCATGAACCAATTGCATCAGAAAAATACTCCCCGGCCATACTACACCGCTTTTTGAGCGATTCAATAATATAATGAAATCCTCTTCGATTATGTATGCTGCGGATACCGTAGCCACGATTATATAAATGCACTCAAGGTGATTTGGCTTAACCTCGGCCGCAACAACACTCTGTACTTAAGACCTGGCAAAGCAGGTTATGCATACTAAAAGATGAATACATGCAAGAGGCCTACCAATGCAGTTATATCCGGACAATGCATAGCCACTTTGACAGCTGCAAATGAAGGATCCATTGGTGTTGGTGCAGTTTTGCTGACATGGTCCAAGCCCTTCATTGGAATCGCATTCATTGACGTCTGCATAAAATGTTTACAACATTATATGACAAAATTATGGCTAACTATTATCATGCTAATTGCGATGGTGGTTCACGTGTTCAAACAAGCTCGAGACACAACTGGCAAAATTAGTCTTTGTGTTAACCAGACCCGAGAGAACCGCACATTATTGAATACATGCAAAGATTTATAAATGCAAGATCTAGAGGCATACCAATTTAAAGATTGATAATGCAAGATCTAGAGGCATACCAATGCAGTTATATCCGGACAATGCATAGCCACTTTGACAGCTGCAAATGAACGATCCAATGGTGTTAGTGCAGTTTTGCTGACATGGTCCAAGCCCTCCATTAGAATCGCATTCATTGACGTCTGGATGAAATTAAAAACACCAGGTATGGATTTTACAACACTATATAAAACGACGGAATTATAATTGCCGTGGTGATTCACGTGTTGAAAACGAACACGCAAACACAACTGAAGAAATAAGAATAATTAGTCTTAATTAAGCATGCATTGTGTTAACCTGATTCGCACATATTAAGAAATACAAGCAAAGATAAATACATGCAAGAGGCATACCAATGCAGTTATATCCGGACAATACATAGCCACTTTGACAGCTGCAAATGAAGGATCCATTGGTGTTAGTGCAGATTTGCTGACATGGCCCAAGCCCTCCATTGGAACCGCATTCATTGATATCTGGGTACATTTGAAAACACCAGGAATGGAATTAACAACACTATTATACTTAAAAATGACGACTGAAATTATGGCAAACTATTATCCCGCGCCGTGGTGGATCATGTGTTGAAAACGAGCTCGCAAACACAACTGAAATCGCATTGTATTAACCAGATCCGAGAGAATTAACCGCACATTTTGATAAATACATGCAAAAATAGATAAATGCAAGACGCATACCAATGCAGTCATATCCGGACAATACATAGCCACTTTGACAGCTGCAAATGAAGGATCCATTTGTATTAGTGCAGATTTGCTGACATGGTCCTAGCCCTCCATTGGAATCGCATTCAATGACGTCTGGATGAAATTAAAATCACCAATTATGGAATTTACAACAGTACATAATTAAAAATGACGAAATTGTGGGAAACTATTTTCATGTTGCATGTATGGTCCGAAATTCTGGGACCGTTATAGAAAGTATGATTTTCCATCGACTTGTACACATAATTGAAAAAGTTGTGCTACTTTAAAAATATTCCGTTCATTAAAACTGACTAACATTGAGGGATACAACACTTGCTATGCTCTAAAACTGTTCTACAAGTATCCAACTAACAGATAATATGACAAACAGTTTGTGCTGTCTTGAAGATTTATTTTGGGGACCATTTTTATAAATAGTGAACCCGATAAATTGCAATGCTTACACTGCGCTTCCATCTATTGCCATAGATTTGAAGACCAATGTTACGTGCACGTGCCGATTGGCATGGGTATGATGAGGAAGAAGAAGGGAGGGGAGGAGGGGAAGGAAGGGGAGAAGGCGAGGTCGCGGACAAAACGCCTTGCAGTCGTTTTGAATTAACTTTTCATTTATTGATGATTGTGCATGTATTCATGCTAGTCTTGGGATGAGAATTTTTTAATGATATACGCTGGCTATTTGTATATTAAATTCTGATGTTAGTGGAACAATATTAGCTCTGATCTATCGAGGCCTTTCAGTCTAAGGCTGAAAGAACTAATTTACAAAATGTCCACCAGCCGATACAATATGCAGCATGTGTGGTAGTTCATAAAGATAGGCTAATATAGCGTCCCCTTAGCGAAATGAGCATTAATCTATCATTACGTGGGTACACACATAAATATATGATACATGTAGTTCCTAAATATAACTTTGCAGTTAAATTTTTCATATGTATCGTCATTACTGATAAATACAAAAATCAAACTTTGCAAGAATTATTAAACTGGTCTCTGCTGCACTGTACAAAGCCATTGTTACGCATCTAACATGTATTGCAAGCGCTCAATTTATAATTAGCAGCACATTTCTATGTACGGCAACGGTAACTTTCGTGTATGCTGAATTACGTTACATCATAGATACGACACAGTCACGTGATAAACAATTATGGCTGAATCTGAAATAGTGAGAGCGGCGTTAAAAGCTATACTGGAAGATCCCTTGCTCCAGGGAACGCCTTTGCGATCGAAGAAAGCTTTGATTAAGGTGAAAAAAGGTTTACATTCTATACAGGAACATAATAGTGAATTTGGATTTTTTTTTTTCTATTTGAACGTGGCTGTTGAGTCAGGGAGCGTTTCGTTCTTCTTGGCATTCTGCCAAGACGGAATCTTTTTCCAGCCATCCAACCACTTCACGACACACAGCACATATGGCCAAACAAGAAAAATATGAGTTTTAATGCTACAAATCGTTCCGACTTAAGCTAATAGTAAAACCCCCACAAAACCGCCTCATTATTACGCTAAAACTGAAACATAGGGGCGAAGCGTTGTAATTTTAAGCTTCAAAACAGACCTACGACACGTGTAGCGTGAGACAGTACCACAATCAACTCTTGTGTTGCGTCGTACCAAGGGCGTATTGCTACTATACACGGCATAACTTACATGTGGTAGCGAAAGAGTTAGAATCAGACACAAAGAACAAGATGAAAAGTGAGATCAAAAAACTAAATATGACTTTCGACTATCAAAAGCACTAGACACCAATGGAAACCTCCACAAATACGATAAACTCGAGTTGAAGAAAATGGCGCATCCATGTAAAGCGTACAACGTGACGTCACTATGCAATACCCGTAGCGTTGCCAATCCAGTAATTCCAATATCAATGGTAACATGGACCAATCAATTGCCCGACATTCATGCACCAGTGCTTTATTGCGCTGCAATGGAAGGTGCTTAACAATATGGCATTTGTACATGCAGTGCAAATAAAACTAAGCATCTGAAATTAAACACGGGTTCCTAATTCTAGCAATAAAATCTTTCTGCGCTTTTCTTTTGTACTATATTTACGCGTTTTCAATTGTCATTAATCTCATAGCAAACTGCAAAGGATACTATTTATTTTAACAGGAGGAAGCTAGGACGCATGGGCCCCATTGTGCCCCACTCCCTGGGTCGTCTACTATATAGTGGGGACTAGATGTATGAGACAGGACCATGTAGAGAAGGCTATATGGGACAGAACAAAAAGGCATGTATTGGAGTCTATGAGACAAACTCGTACATGCAGGTTATGTGACACCAACTGGTAGTGGAGGCCGTGAAACATGGGCATGTACTGAAATGAGACACAAACATTTAGGGGAGGCTGAGATAGGACCATGCATGTAGTAGAGGTTTTATGAGACACAAGCATCAGTGGTTTCTGTGTGTGTGTGTGTGTGTGTGTGTGTGTGTGTGTGTGTGTGTGTGTGTGTGTGTGTGTGTGTGTGTGTGTGTGTGTGTGTGTGTGTGTGTGTGTGTGTGTGTGTGTGTGTGTGTGTGTGTGTGTGTGTGTGTGTGTGTGTGTGTGTGTGTGTGTGTGTGTGTGTGTGTGTGTGTGTGTGTGTGTGTGTGTGTGTGTGTGTGTGGATCTGATGTGTGTGGATCTGATGTACTGTTATTGCATTGTACGCCAATGAATGGGCACGCAAGGAGTGACAGGCACACACACGATTTCTAAATTATGTTGTGTGCGTGCTAAAGTTAAAGTTGGCAAAAGCCTAGGGCAGCCGGTCAAAGGGGCCGCCAAACTGTTGCTACTTACTTATTCATATGCGTATTAGAACTCGTCCACTCGCCACCACTAGATTGCGCGCACGAACCAGCCAAGTCAACCGGGATAAGTATGACTGCATGCACTCAACTTCATCATCGATTTATATTACTCCTCTCCCAGCCCTTCGATAATATTATTCATGGCAACTGCGCCTACATTCATCGTCTGTATATTTGCATGCATTAGATCACCACGCGCTCCTCCTCCAAGTTCTCGTCAAAACAGTACACCTATTAAGATGTATTAAGATCGATCCTTGCTGGGATTTCATAAAGCGAGTTCTCTATTGCTTCCGCTTTTCAGCGCCAGAACCGTACTTAGAGCCAGTTATGATTATAAATTTATTTATTCTTTCCAAATAGAATGAATAAATTCGTCAGGAATCACGGTCCACCCTGCTGAAGAGAAAGCACGGGGGCGGACGTACAAAGGGGGCGTGGCAGTAGAAGGGGGGGGGACAGATTGCCTAATTGTCGATAGGATATCTCATGACAGGAACGTTTGTAATGCACGCCAAGTGTATCAATCGCTTCAGGATGCGTCCGCTGGTTATCTTCAGGTGTCGGTTAGACGCCTGGCCGATCGGGCAATTAGCTAAAGCGAGTAGTACCTTATTTGGTATTGATCTACAAATAGCACATTACATCAGCTATCACAATGTTCATGACGCACCGGTATAAAATAACCAGTGCTATCTAATTCTCACCATGCAATCTCAAGGACAATTCTGAGCATCTAAAAGTGGAAAGATCCAGATGCTGCCAGACCTGCCAAACGAGTTATGTCCAGCGTGGTACCCAAAGGACCAACAAAACGACCACCCAAAGGTACGTTACAGCATCGGATAAATGAACCCTAAAGTAAACTGATCTCACGCTATTATCAGATAAACTATGTGCCGCAATACATTACAAATTGACGCAAGCAACTTTGGCGGTATACACACATATCAAACAGCGCATATAACTATAAAGCGGAGAGATCGAGACGCAGTATCCACCACTGTAACAATTACAGAAACTATATTCCTTCCATTTTATATTAGCGATATACCATGTATGCTCATAATTTATCGATCTATGTATTATATGGCTTCGCTTTTGCCAGTGCTTTTAACCCTTTGGTCCACAATGGAGGTAGTCTGGGGACTAGTATAATGGTACACACCTCAACGAAATTGCAGATTCTAAAATAAGATCGCACATGTTGACGTTTTTGCTACCTGGGTCTATATGTTTCAAGAACTAAATACAATACCAAATCCACCAGAAAAATTTAGGAAACAAGTACTAATAAAAACATTCGAAGGTTTGGTGGTATATAAGAATCAAAGGTGATGGTGGTGTAAAAAGCAAGGGAACAAGGCTTCCTAGGGCCGCCAAGCATCAACAGCCGGTCCTACTATAGTAATGCGAAGCTAAATCCGGTCACGCATTTCAATCAATAAACGAATTCCGTTCGCTAAAGAAGAACCAGACTGACGTTTGCAAGATGCCAGTAGTTTTTATGGTTCACTTATGTGGGCTTGGACCTGGCAGTGGCACGGAAAGTAATTGCATATTCATGAACTCGGAGGGATGGGAAGCCGGTCATAATAGTTAATAGCGCGAAATGACCGGGAAATGTGCAACTCCTTTGCACAGCTGTATATCCTTAAAGGATCAAGTAAAAATTAGCGAACAGGACAAATCAATAGGTACATACAAAGCGAATGCAAGACCCCAGAAATCTATTGTACCAAAGAGAAATAATGCACTATGAAAGTGCTGGAATAGGAAGTCAACAGCGCTTACCGTTAGGAAGTTATAACGATTCAAACGTAAATCATTTTTATTTATAACTTTTATATTTAATGGATCACAAAATTTTCTCGTGAACTGTCCTATATATAATTGGGACAGTAACTGAGAAAATGAGCCTTCCCTATTAGGCCATTATTTGCCTTTCTGGAATGCATAAGAAATAGTGCCTGAAAGTAAAATATCGGACTTGTGTGGCACATAAAAATAATATACCGTGGTGGTCTCGGTAGTAATGTTCTCCTGTTGTGTGCAAGTTTGAAAACGTTATACCTTTTAATTGACAACTCAAAATCAAAATTACTGTACCTAAACAGCTGTATCCAGAGAGCATGTACCCATTAAGACAGGAGCAGTCAAATGAACCACCAGTTTTATTTATGCACACATGAGCACAAGGACCTTTGCCTCCATTTGGTGCGCACTGGTTGACATCTGCAACAGAGAGGTTTCATATCAAAAGTAATCATTTTATTTCAACCTTAGTTTGGATGCTTACAAAAATGTTGGACTATGTGTTACTGCTACTGTAATGATATTATCAGCATTCATTCTTTCAATGTAAAAGTAAATACTCATGCCAACTAATTCTTTTCGGATGCATGCTGCAACAGCTACAAACATTCATCAACGCAGATGGATATTAATTCCACAATTTTTATCGCTGAAATAGATGCATTTATACAAGCAATAATGCATGAAAGTATTTTTACATACTAAGTACATGTATGTAAGCATTGTCTTCATGGGCCTTGGCTTACCTGAAACTGTTACAATTGTTGACGATATTAGACTAACCCATTGACCAGGTATTCCAACATTACTTGTTTTTGTAATGTTTATAATAGCTGCCGTTAGAGATCCTGGTACACTGGCATACTTCACACCATCTCCGGAGTTGAATCCAACCTGGGCTTCTCGACCACTGATATTTCTCTGGTTATCTCCTGATGTCCATTGTATCATATCATCAGCATACTTGAAAATAGCATAGGTTTGTATGGAATCAGTGACCAGAATACACTGAAATGTATTCATCTGGACAGAAGATGAATAGCATGAGTACACTACAATTTATTACATAATAAACGATAAAATTGACATCCTCCACATCTCCATATAAGAAAGTATCTAGATCCAAGTTAAATATGAGTGTTGTCATGCAGTCTAAAGGGACAAATACATGTTCAATCATATTCAAATTTTCATACAAGAAGATAACTATTCCTATACAACATCAGTCATACACACAGGAATATTGTTGTCATTAAATTATATAGCTGGAAATGTTATCATGCCTTCGCATGGGACATTTACAAAATTGTTTTAGTTATTGCAGCAATGTCTTTTTATTTAGATAATGGATGCAATTCCTGATCATTATGACATACCTTATCTATATGCTGCTTGTAGTAGCCTACTTGATCCCATGTTGCAATGAATAGATATTGAGGATTAAAGTTCTGTCCAGACAGGGCTACTGGTATATCACTCTTTGCTCTTGATAACAATGTAGAATCTGATGTCAATCTGTACCATACATTACCATTACCAAGTACATTGTCGACATCAGCCATGAAAGGTGCTACAATGGTGCCTATTCTTCCTGGTAGCTGATTTGAATTGATTGGAAATGGTGCTCCAGCATCCGGTAAGTGCTCATAATAGATTCCACCAAATGTTATGATGCCATTGTTGTTTACCTACACAGTAATATTGAAGGAAATTAAAATACTTGACTAACAGAAATCCACCATTGAAGATTTACATGTGGATTTATACTTAGATGCTGCATCTCATTGGTCTCAATGGAAGGAAACTATTGATGCCCAAATTGGAAGTTGTATTTCCATATTACTGGTAATGCATTTATTTATATAGGATGTTCGCTTATGTACACATTCTAAATCAGAACATGTTTAAGTGTATGTAGTAACTTTTTCCTTTTATTTGATTCTTTATTTTATATCCATTCATTGACTGTTGATTGCATGTATGCATTAGTATAGTAAGCTTTACAAACTGATAACTGATGAACTAAATCTATCGAGTAAAATTATTAATTTATGCACATGTATGAAACATTCGCAGAATTACTTACATATAGAGTGGAGTATGAAATTCCATAGAAAATAAAACTAATGCCTGGTGCCAAGGGAATCACAGGCGATATTGCATCATCAACTGCACCCAATGCTGCGTCACCAGATCCTGATCCATATGGATAAATGGAATTTAGTTGGACTCCTGCTCCAGATGTCACAAACAACACCATGAATAAATATATCAGCATCTTCACTTGATGGGGTAAAAATGAACCAAGTGATACATATAAGCATTAAAACATTGTGCCTGCAAGATTATATTATGGATTACTTTATGTTTGGATATTTAGTTCGCCATGATACGTGTAAAATCATTAACCTATTTATCGTCATAGAAGAATGAACATGTATATATGCAGCGTCCTATCTTATGGATCAGGATGCGGGGGAATCGGGCCCGCCAAAGCCATGGTTGTCCCTAAAAGTGTTTGCTACATGCGCAATTCTTCTTACTACCAAGTGTTGATGAACTTTTTTTATGTGCTGAAACGTGTCTTTTAACCGCAATAATCGCTTGCAATCATAGCCCATGCTATTTCAATAAGAAGTTGCTTTGTTTAGTTGTTCTAAAATGACGACTACCACGCAATTTGAATGTTTATACCCACGTATTCAAGATCAAACATTACTTTGTAACAATCAATTAGAATGTTGTTTTGTGCATAAATGTGTATATCATGAACATGCGTGGATACTTTTCGTCATAACTCAGAGCTGTCAATGTACTGACACATATTCCATAAGCAAATAGCTCCCACAAACCTGTTTATTGGGTCATCATATGTTCCATAAGGTTTGGGAAGGAAAAACTCATAGCCAGAGTGCACTCTCATGATCCAGACAGAATTTCCTCATGACCGGCAGACAAGCCTCGTTTGCCAACTATACATCCACAGCGCACTGGGCTGAGTGAAGCGTACGCAGTGGACTAACGAAGTATAGCAAGTTGCTAGTGTAGTCAGTTGACCGCCTGGTCAACGTGGAGTCAATGGCGAAAGAACGGAAAAGTGGGGCTGAAATTAGATAAACGAAGGTCTGAGAAATGTCTGCACATGGCCTTACCTAAGTTCTGGGGGGAGAGGGGGCTGTGAGCTATATTAACTGTCAGGTGGGACAAGCGCTCCACTCCCGCTCGACAGTCCTCCTTCCCCCAATCAATGAAATGAGGCAAATATTTTTTCAAGTTTTAAAATTATTTCATATTCTAATGACACGTATGCCCTCGACAACCTCTCAAGTGTTGGTTCATCTGGCAACCCTTTCTTTGTCAAACTAAACTACTGGTTCAAACTTCAAACCAGTTCGACCATGAAAGGTAGAGCGGTTTTAACCTGCAACGATCCTGTTTTCAGGGTTGCCGTATGTGGGACAAACCAAAGCTATAGTTACCATGCATTAATTGTAGCCACATGCAATTAAGGTGAACAGTCTAAAGCCGCATCCGTAATGAAGTATCAGAGGTATTTTGATGATTAGTAAACAACGATATTTGGAAGGCCACGAATTTGTATACTGGCAGGGCAAAAGAAAGGTTTATCACTAACTATATTTCGTAACAATAATATACCTTGAAGCATGGTACCAATTAGTTCTTTTTTTTTTAATGTGGCTTCGGTCTTTTTTATATTTTAAACTTCGAACCACAGGAATTATTGTGTGGTTCGAAGGTGCAGCAAAATGCTGGCAGGACATTAGGTTATGAAAATAGATCATATGAATTGCAGTTACTCGAAAGAGTTAACCGATAAAGTTATTTAAAGGTATATAAATGTACTCTTACTAAGCTTGGTTTACAATATGACATTGGTGGCTGAACATTACGGATCAATGTGCACGAACAAAGAAAAAATTAATGAAACAAGTAAATAAAAAACCTTCTCTATGAGAAAGTTGGTTGGATATGGGATTTGAAGGCAATGGTGGTGTAAAAAGCGAAGAAACAAGGGTCTGCAATAGTAAGGGAAAATGTCATAGTCCTATATTTATAGCACATGAACATAGAATATGCTACAAACGGGCTAAATATAGAACTATGAAATTTTCACTTACTATTACAGATCCTTGTTTCCTTGCTTTTTCCTCCACCATTGCCTTCAAATCCTATATCCCACCAACTTTCTCATAGAGAAGGTTTTTTTTATTTACTTGTAACGATATAGCACGGTATTGCCAACAATCTTGCTGGGTAATCATATCTGGTAAGGGTTAAAAGTTGCAAATTGCTGGAAAGCCATTCAGTTGTGTATGAATGCAAATAACATGCTGTCGTCCTTTCAAATTGACATCCTCAGCCTCAGCTGTTCTGCAACAATTACTATTTGGAATGAAGGGTACAATAGCTGCATCCCAGAAGCAGAAATTCCACAAATGCTTAGTAGAGCCATACGACTTGGTTCAGGCATTCGACAGAGAGATGCAAGGTTGCACTACTCTTGTTGGCATGAACTTCTCTCAGCCCCTCCCTTCCTTCATCACCCATGCGCACATACAAAGGGATATATTAGTGATAAACCATTTTACATGTCACGGCGGCAAACAACATCTTTCAGAAAGGTCTGAGAGCACATCACCAGCTGATGTTGTTAAAGGTAATAGCTCCCCTTTACCAATAAATAAAATTGGAACATCACCAAGGTCATTTGTAAACTGAACAATAACGTAATTGAATAATCAGAAAATGGCGGCATATTCAAGGATCAAAGAGTACCTGGCCAATCCGGAGTAGTAATTTGCTGGTACCTGTAATCATATGATCAGAAAATAAAACCCCCTTGTCATCGACGATTTGGACGAAAATTATAAGAGCAATTCGTAGATAACTAAAATAGTACTGACCACATCGTTAGTTGTAGCCTTAAAGGCACATGACTGGAACAATGAAATCCAAAGTCCTTTATCGTTGTACGCGTCAAAAGCCCTCAGCTATATATAGCATTTAGTATGGTCGTCTTGAACGCAACTAAAATGGTTTGGCGTCACAGTCATTTCTTTAAACACCACGTTCTCCGTGCAATCAATGAGCTGCCGTTGCTAGGTACAAAAGTGGGTGTGGGCCTATTCGCCATGCACATTTGTACAGCCGGCCATATTTAATGGTAACTAGACTAGACATTGATTGGCAGCAGATTGATTGAACCACGAGCCACTTGTTTTTAAACCAAAATGCTACGTTTAGATAATGAACCATATAAGGATTTTGTATTGAAACCAACCAAATTTAAAACCAATGATTTAGAAAAAAAATTTGGTTCGACATTCAACCAAATGATCTGCTGTAATCGCGCACGCATGGATGATAAATCAATTGGTAGATCGTTTCTCGATGTGCTACGTACCTTGCTTTGTGAAGAACTTTAAGACAGACCTAGTTACATGCGACGTAACCAGTCCCTCAATAAGTTATTCTAAATCTCACCTGATCTACCCAAGCCTACTGCTATGTTGCATACCTATAGCAAAGCAGTGAACACCTTATTGTACGGAGCACTTTTACGATTTACGAGCGTCCATTATATCGAGAGGCGGATCCGGGGGGGGGGGGGGGGCGGGGGGGCGGGGGGGGGGGGGGGGGGGATTAAGCGGCTTGCGTAAATACAGGGTCTATATGAGAGCCAAAGTATACGTGTGCACAATTATACTGACAGATGGATAATCACCCCTGCCATCGATCATTTCTGTTTTGTCCCATGATCTCGCTTGCTGAATCTGTTAATACATAATTATAGTATTAATAAGTGGCCTCACTCCAGGACTGGATCGCGCTCGCCCAGCTGATGTGCTAGTGAGGGACTGGGCTCAAGGCAAGCCGGCGGCCTTTGACATCACGGTCACATCTCCTCTTACCCCTGCTATTTTGGCTGAGGCAAGTAGGAGGGTGGGTGCTGCTGCTGAAGCTGCAGAAAACAGAAAGCACACAGCCAATGACCCTAAATGTGCTGAACTAGGCTGGAGGTGTGTGCCTCTAGCAGTAGAAACGTACTGCAATTGGGGTGAGGAAGCAAGAGGAACCTTTGCTCTACTGGCCACACGCTTGGCCTTTGGCTCTTCCTCATTTCGTAAAGCCAGGGTGATCAGTGACATGTTTGGAAGGTTGAATATCACCCTGGTGAGAGCCATAGCAAGGGCCATACTGGCTAGGACTGTGATCCCTTCTGACTTTAATTAAATAATAATAATATGTTGGTGTGTATTATGTATATATGCGTATTAATAACCATCATAAATTATTTAATTTAAAAAAATATAATGATATAATATAATTTTATTGGACAAATAGTTAGGGGGCTAAGGGCTCACCCTCACTGAGCTTCTATGCCAATGTGAGAAGATGTTAGGACCGGCCGAGTTAACATTACGGATTTTTAAGTTAACGACACGTGAATTTTATAAGTGATCCATCACGCTTAATTGTCAAAGGTTGCAACATTCGCGCGCACTGATAGCGTCACAAGGAAATAAAGCGCCAATTAATCAATTTTGGTTTGAGCATTCCTACGTAGGAACACTGTTCAAACGTGCGATGATGTTACGAGCCATTTTTAAATCATTTATAAATTGATTCGCGGTCTTACAAAGGGATAAAATGTACATCATTCGGATCGGAGGCGGAAGGGTGCAGGTGCGCCATTATATTGATGGTTCTTGCTCCCCCTCTCCCCCCCCCCCCCCGACCCTCCATCCCCTCGATTTAAAACAGCCAGGATGCCACACTTTATACGCGCTATGTCATCTGTAAATAGGGTTGTCTTGCGAAGTGGGTAGGAACCTGCATGACGCAATACTCAGCTCGTCAGGGCGTCGAATTAGTAGCGCGTGTACGCACAAGTGTAATCATGCACGCTCATGTAGTGCGCAAACGCGCATGCTACAAATCCATCACACTACAGGATAATTAATTTTTCTCATAAGCACACTGAGTCTCATAGTTAACATTCGTGACTTAGTTCACTATAGCTTACCGACGCAATGGCGTTACGACTGAGCAGACAAAGTTCTGTGGCTGACAAATGAAATGCCTCGCTTACTGAACTGGACCACAACTACAGCAATATATATCTCGCCACTATTTACCATACTGCTGGTCTGGAACGAGACTATAGCGTAAGCTGTTAATAGTATACTACAATACCACAACCGCCAATTAATGCATATTGTAAACTACGTACAAGCACCTAGTTAATTAGCACAACAATTCCACGTACCAAGGCCGGTCGTAGCGTGGGTGTGGGATGTGTGTTTGTGTGTGGGTGTGGGGGGGGGAGGGTTTGATGGTGGCGAACGACCCCCTCCCATAATGAAGGTCACCCGTGACCCACTATGTACTCGAGTAATGAACACTTATAGTATCACGGGCATTCCGAGCCAGTATCCTTGTCAACAGATTTATCACCAGAAAGCAATGTTGTCTGCTTGCCAGTAGATGATTATGCTTGATCTCCTGAGAAGAATGGACAATCTCCAGCTCCTTGTCAGCAGATATTGATGCCCACTCCCATATGCCCCTTCAAGATGACGCTGACTGCTCACCAATTCTCATAGATGACTGTGTTCCATATGCTGTGAATGTATGCAAGTTCTGAATGTGTGCTTTCAATTGTAAACACTGTCTCAACAACATTCGGAAATTTCTGAGTCCGGATTATGAAAATTTTAGGACGACGCCGAGTGTTTAGATCCTAAACAGTAGGTTTATGTCATAAACCGTGGTTTAGGTCCTAAACTAGACCTAAACCAAGTTATGCCCATATCTGGGCGTTAACCCAGGCCCTAAAACGTCACAACTATAAGCAGGCCATTAAATGATGTCACTGTCTTGCAAAGGTGCGGCCGTGCTTAATTAACGAACCTACTTATTTACATGCCATAATTCATTTAACGATGAAGCGGACCTTATGACCAGGTTTGTGGGGGAGGGGGCGGGTGGCTGCAACACCCAAAGCTGCACCCTATATTGCTACGGGCCTGCCTCTCACTCTATCTGACAACAAATGGCACCTTTAGATAACACGCCTCATCTCAGCTAAATACACCCTGATTTCTACTGAAATATCTGCATGCCCCAATAGAAGTTAGTGTTAGTGCGTTTCGTCGATAGCTTGTAGGTTTTTAATTTTATTTACCCATTCAGTTGAACGTATACTACAAATGGCTGGCATTAAGGTTTTCGATCCGTAACTGGAACGTCGAGAACAGGAGAAAGGGAACTTGACCACTTCCTACTCATGCACGAGGGGGGAAAAGTTGCACTTGCAGCTACGATCCCTTCTACTTGTCCTGTTTTGACCCAGAGCCTGCTGCGGGCGTAACTCTAAATAAAGCGACGAATGGGCGATGCATACAATGGATTATAGGGGTTATGGGGTTCGACTATAGTCTTGATGACTGGTACCCGTCAGCTAGGTCAACTATTCGTCCTGATTCCAAATCCACGCTTCAATTGCACCCATCTCTCCATTCCATATCAAAAATGGCTAAACAAGGCAAACACTATATTTAGCACTTCTTTTGGTTCTTTTACATTTACATGTGCTAAATACTGATAGGATTTTTGTCTCATTTATCTTTTCCCAGAACCTTGTTCCCTTCCTTTTTACACCACCCTTGCCTCCAATTCATATATCCCACCAACTTTCTCGTTAGAGAATGTTTTTCTTTACTTGATAAATTATCTTCCACCCGTATTTTCAAAAACTCATATTCAGCCCCAAACCACTTGTTGACGAAAAATAAAAACACATAGCGACACTTTTCACTACTCATAAATAAAGCCTAAACTAGTCTATGGTAAGAGTACAACGATGAAACTCCCCCACAAAAGCATGGTATCTTAATTCATGAAACTACCATTGGAGCACATGCATGTTGAAATCCGAATCATCGGCCAGTGCAGCACCAGACACATCGTAAAACTATTTTTCACGAAGACAACTTGGCGAAACAATCGATAGTTACACAGCTTCCCATAAAGAAAATTTAGACACATGTTTGCATTAATTCCACGAAAGAAAAAAAAAACATTGTTCATTTGCCAAAAAACTACTAATACACCTAATAACTGTTCTTCAGACAATCGATTAATAGCTCCAACATCACATAAGTGGTACCTTCGCCAAGCTTTATCGATATTTCTGTGATCGACTCCAAGAAATCCACCTCCTTGCAACATACAAATACCCCTACCTCGGATGGCCCGCGCGTTCTGAATGGATCACGTGATTGCTGCCAATCGCCTACTCTATTATCTATGGTCTGCCTTTAGAATAGGGTATATCTGTGGATGAATTACATCGCCGCTACGCATCCATAGCAGTGATGTAGTCCATCCGCTACTGTGTTAGTTGGGTCTGGGGCCGAGATTAGGAGGTCCCTCTTAGTAATCCCACTCACACATAATAGCATGGCAAGGTCAATCCCTTCCAGTGAGGTGGGATTAAACTATAGAGGTGTCAAAGGTGATGTAGCTCATTCGAAAAGAACTTTCATATAGTAAATATTATGCCGCCTCAGTCCACAACACCTGCATGTGTGACGTGCTGCTTTGAAGCTGGAGACACTGTTACCAGCCTCCAATTATTATTTGACCACTATAACGATCAAGTAACTTAACTACTAGAAATGAAGCGGCCGGAGCAGTTATTATTATTTTCTAACTGGCAGACCGTAGCCAGACTTTCCCCTGTGGGGTGCTCAAATAAGCTACTAGATATTGTACTCGGTAAGTTCATTTTCTTTTGCATGCCTTTTTAATAGCATACACTATTGACACAAAATTAGCCCGCTGCAAAAAAAGATGGTTGATATGTCAAACCAAACTCTTTGAAACCATTTCAGATGGCTTAAAAGACCAAACCAAGGTATTCAAACCTGTCGTTCAATGCCAGTATTACTAAGTAACAAGTCGTTTTTTGCACAAATTATTTGACAAAAGGTCAGTTGATCATAATTATGTTTTGCTATGTATGTTTGAGCCTGCATCGACACCAGTATCAGTCTCATCATAATGCTGCCCTGTAGTGTGACTACATGCATGGCCCCTGGAACCGAATGAGGAACTACTAGCAGAACAACCTGAAGTCTTGTTCATGAGGAGTGTGAGTAATTTTTTACAGTATACTAACATACAGAAGCCGTGAGGAAGAGTAAATTAGTATTATTTACCATACTGACAGAGCAAACAGAATCCATGTTCACGCGTGAAAAAGAGTGAATTACCGTAAATTTACAAATGTCTTACAATAAGTTGTAAACATCCATGGCCACCTGTGAGTCATCCTATTCTATAGTTTTATTTTTACAAACGTTAATGACTGGGGTGGTTCAAACTTCAAAAGAAAGCAAACCATCAGTTGGTTTACATCGCATGTAGTGCAGACCAAAGCCAAATTTCGGTTTAACATATATCAAACAACTTAATTGCAGTGATAATCATTACAAAGATAATCATGGTAGCTAGGGACGGCCACTAATGAAAGTTGTCTACTTTGTGTTAGTTTAATTGTGTAGCAATGTTTGAGTATATCGGATGGAAAGATGGGAGCAATTGGAGTGTGTATTTGGAAGCCGGATGAAAGGTTGACCCAACGGGTGTACCAGTCGTCACTGAGGACACGTACGAACCCCATAATCCTAATAATCCATTCTATGCATTGCCCCTTCGCCGCTATATTTAGAGTTATTCCTGCAGCAGGCTCTGGCTCGTAAACAGGGCAAGGTGAAGGGATCGTAACTGCAAGTGCAGTTTTATTTCCCCTCGTGGGTAGGAAGTGGTGATGCAAGCGTAGAGCAGCTAGTTGCAACTCCTTTCATTTCCCTTTGACGGCCCATTTACGAATCGAGACCTTAATGCCAGCCTTTTTTGGTATACCGTCAAATGAATAGGTACACAAGCTAAAGTAGTCTCGTACCCAGACCCTGATTCCCACAGCTGCGGGAGGATTACATCATGACCAGTTTCCGCGTAGCTGTGATGCAATCCACCCGCAGCTGTGGGAATCAGGGTCTGGGTACGATACAAAGGCGAAAGTAGTACTCACTGACCTCTATTGGGGCATGCAGATTTTTAGATGTTAAGAGTGCACACGAGACATTTAGCTTACTAGATGAGACTACCACCTGATTACACGGAGATGCCTGTATTATTTTCCCCTCCGCTTCTAACCCCTATCACAGACACATTAGCTATGTATCACCAGACAGGAATAGAATGAATATAATTAACCCCCCCCCCCCCCCCCCCCCCCTCTCCCCCCCCCCTCTCCCCCCCCCCCCATCTTGATTGAAGTCGACATACACGGGTCGACTTCCTGCCGATTTATCGCCTGCAACTCAAATGAATACGGGTGAAAATGCAGTAAACTAAAGTTTTACGGAGTTTTTACGCATATTCATCTGAGTTGCAGGCGGCTGAAAGTCGACCCGTGTATGTCGGCCTTTAGCCAATTAGACCTTCTAGCCGATCTTTTCCATTTTCAAAGTATAACAACACTTTCTGGCATGGTTACCTCCAGTCCCTCCTCGGCTTTCGTATATACCTCGCTCATTTTAACCATGTATGTACCCGGAGCTGCATGTAATATTCGCTATTTCATACAACTCTGCATTAATGCCGTACAATACAATGCCAGTGTCGGACTTTCAAGGGCGGGCGTATATCTTTCTTTGCTGCAGGTACTTTGCAGCGATTAATTTCAATTGATGAATTTGTGTGACGTAAGCCGTTGATGATTCCGTGCAGTGATGTGGACTACATCATTTCACGATTCTTCCAAAGATGACAAGTGTATGAAGGATTTGACTTTCTACCCGAATTCATCCACAGCCGTTGATGCTATCCATGCATCCTGTCACTGGAAAATTGGTCCGCAGTAATATTGGTCCGGGACCAAAATTATCGCTGAAAATTTTGGTCCGCCCGGACCAAACTTACCAGAAATGATGGTCCTGGCTGAAAATTTTGGTCCGGATGTTGGAAGTAGCCCTACAGCCGGTTTATAGAGGCTTCACTAGCCAAATACAGGTAGTTTGATATCGCAGTGTATGCTAGCTGTATGCACGAGGGCAATGGTGGCCGAGCGAGGCGCCAAACGGATAAACCAGTTTGTACATATATACTCTCTAGCTGTGTTATTGATTTGTTGCTGGTGATTGATTCATAGATATTTGTAACATGGTTTGCGGCCCATTTGCGTTGCATCGAGCGCCTAGTATAGTTTTTTTCCCCTGTGACGAAGGAGAGTTCTGAACAAGATGTCAGCTGAGGAATTATTATTTATTTATTTTTTGAAATACATCAGGGAGTATACTAGTAGGTCCGGTCTGACAAACTGCGCAGCTGGGATCCGGCCAGGTAGGTCTGCAGCCGTGAATATTGCTGTTCATGACGTGTACATGAGTTGTAAGTGGGAACTGGTCAGATCGCGACCGGAAGGCTAAATAAATCCGCTAACCTGGGGTGCGCAGAACCCGGCCTACTGTTCCATAGCCTTCGTAGCTTAGAAAAGCAGCTACCCAACTGTTCACCCACTAGCTGAGTTCAGGGTTTAGAGTTGTGTTTGAGATGCTGTTCTACGCGTAAATGGAGGACCTGGACTAATCCAGACCAAATGTTTCTGATAATATTGGTCCGCCCGGACCAAAAAATTTTGGTCCGGGACACTCGGCGGACCAAAACTTTCGTGACAATCCTTCGCTTCTTAAGCCGTTGGAGGGAGATGTTGGCAGCTACTACTATATATAACGAAACAACTCTAGATCTATTGGCGAATTTTACGTCTCCTTCTATCGGCCTAAGAAACGAAGCTGGGGGTGGGTGGATTCAGGGAGAAAGTAAGGTTGAACCTATAAGCCTGACGCCTGAAACAGCAAGATATATAATACGGATTGCTATCAGCATGCGGCTCTTGATACCCTGGGTCACTATGCTGTAACCTGCAGGCACGGGGGAGATGTGGTGATAAGGCACAATCACTTGCGTGATGTCATTGTGGACTTCTGTCGGCGAGCTCATCAGAGTGCGAGTGTGGAGAAGGGTCATGGTCTTACAAGAGATCACAGCCACACCAGACCTGCAGATGTGCTCATTGCTGGGTGGGACAGGGGCAAGCCTGCAGCTTTTGATGTCACTGTAACACCTCCTCTTTGCCCAGCCATACTACGGGAGTCATGCAGATCATCTGGTGCAGCTTCAACAGCAGCGGAGACCCGCAAGCTTCTCACCAATGGTCCCAAATGTGAGGAATTGGGGAGGAAGTGCATTCCCTTAGCTGTTGAGACGTTCTGAAACAGGGGTAAGGAGGCTCATCTCACTTTCTCTAGGTTGGCTTCCCACCTTGCCATCAGCTTGTCCTCTCCCAAACCTTCCATCTTGGTGGGCATGTACAGTAGGATGAACTTCACCTTAGTCAGGTCCATTGCCAGAGCCATCTTGGAAAGGGAGTTCCTGCCCTCGTGACTTGACTTTTTATTTGTGGGTGTATGATTATGTAATAATTCGTTTTATTCTTAATAATAAACTAAATAAACGGCAGTGTTGAATATAATAATTACCTGCGATAGTAATTAAAATTTTGTCTTGATTTTTGTACAACGTTGCATACTTATAACGCACTGAAAAATACAACTCGAATTCAAACCAATTTTTAGTATTTTTTGAGTTTATTTAGAATTCAATTTGAAATAAAATGCAAGATGACCGCCGATGCTGCTCGCTTAAACCTTTTATTGGTCGTACATGCAACTTCTGCAGTGGCGGATCCAGGGGGGGGGGGGGGGGGGGGGGGTCCAGGGTGTCTGGACCCCCCCCCCCCTCGAGCCTGAATATGAATATAATTAGCGCATGACGTGTCGCACGTGAGATGTACATGTCTACGGAGTGCACTTCGTGAAGTTGCTAAATAGCTTATTCTTATTGCTTATTCGTATTCCAAAATGCTAACCCACGGTTGTATAATATAGAGCATTCTTTCCGCAGTTATTTTGATTCGTGCTCTATTGTTAGTACCCATCAAGGTTGAATGCATCTTGCTCCAAGACTATTGCAAATTTAAATTTTAAATTTTAAATTTTAACATACCAAAGAAACTAAGCCGGCGCAGGTAACGTACAATGCAAATCTGCGACGAAACATACTAGCCATTTAAATCCGCAAAACCACAATAGCCTGGAAACCAGAACGTAACGGAGTGGCACTCATTTATTGGTTATGATTGCCTCCGTTTCTAATCCCCCTACGTGTACAAACTGTAGAATGTGTACGTACAATAATTTTTTTCGCGCGCGAATATTTCGCTGAATTATACTATTCACAGCTTGAAGTAGGTCATCTGCCGGAGTGTGATGGTGCTCAAATAGCAAAGGAAAGCGCATGCAAGTAACAACGCAGCCATTTAAATCCATAAGACTACAATAGCCTGGAAACCCGGCAGAATGCAACGGAGTGTCACTCATTTTGGTGTTGATTGCCATAGTTTACAATCCCCGGCCCCCTTACATGTACAATCTGTGGAAAAATTGGAATGCGCACCACAAAATTTTTCGCGCGCCTCCTCTTCATTAATTATTCATATCGGACCCCCCCCCCCCCCCTCGCCAAAATCCTGCATCCGCCCCTGTTCTGAATCAATGCTATTACAGATAAATTCAGTTGTCAACTTTAATTTAATGCGCTCTGGTACGAGCACGAAGGGATTGAGTTAAATTTGATTCAGGTACTGCGTTCTTAGCAGCAACTTACAGAAACAGTTGCACCGAATTGATATCCTTTCTAAACCGATGAATCGTGTTGTCTTGTGAATGTCATTACTGCTGCAAAAGTTGTCTAATTGGAGTAGTAGTGGGAGGGCCCCCGGGTCCCTTAGAGCTCGCCTTTATGCAATAGTCCCGGACCAGACCGTTAAATATATAATTGAGGATTTTTTGCCCTCCGGGCCCCAGGCTAGCTCATGGCGGCACAGCAAACCGAAAAGTGTGTGTGTGTGTGTGTGGGAGGGGGGGGGGTCACCAAGACGGCTTTCATTTTTATCCCGCGCATAAATGCCGCTGGCAAATTATAGCGATGGCTTGCATCATGGGAATATTTTTTGCCGCGGTTCCCGATTGATATATGCCTGAATGCAATAAAAACAAAAGATTCCACAGAACCCTTATATGGAAGGATACTACAACGGTAACACACATGCTGAGCTAGCTCTAATTATACAGCGCACGCGATGGGAGAGCCCTCGAACAGTTCGGATGCAGCGGCTGTGATTGTGGAAGGTGTACTTGGCGGAGCAGGAGTACTAACGTGCACGCTTACGATCATATCGGCTGTTGTCCTGAAGCTCCATAGACAGCTGGTCTATAGACTTGCAATGTACCAGGTTATCGCTGCACTTGTATTTGGAATCACGTCTGTACTGGAACCCATTCAATTTATGGTTATGAAGTATACCGGCAGTAGTTCCGTTTACCTTCCATTATGTCTTCTGGACGCATTTACGACCACCTTCGCATTGCTGGCAAAGCTTTTTTTCACCGTTATCATGACAGTTCATATATTCGTCTACGCTGTGTGTTTTGTAAACCTGAAGAGGTTAGAAGTCTGTTATGTTATGACGTCTTTGGTCGTTCCCGCCGTAATGGCCGCTGTTCCGTTTATACACAACGCGTATGGACAACAAGTTCCTGGACAGCCATGGTGTTGGATTGTGCTAGAAAGCCAAAATGACACCAATGGAGCTATCGAAGCGTATGTTCTGTCGGCCGGTCCGGCTTTGATTGGCCTTGCAATCCTCTTGTCGTTAGTTGTGACAATGTTAAACGTGTTGGCTTGCAGGGTGTGCAGGAACGCGAGAGGAGCAACCTTGAACAAAATAGCGATAAAGCAGATGCTTCCCTTGATGGCTTATCCGGTCATATACTGCGTGCTAATGTCAATCTCCGTGTTTTTATACACGTACTACGCATTTTATGGAACTCCTAGCAATGGCAACGCGATCATACTCATCGATCAAGTTCTCAATACTGGTATGGTGTGGGTACCAAGCGCCGCTTTTCTAGCACATATTTTGGTGATGGTCAAGTCAAGGAAAAAAATTGTACAAATTGATGGTGGACAAACAGTAGAAGGCGATGGAAGTATGAAAAATACTGCGGAACACGAAAGGAATATCAAGAGTGTAACATACTTCAGCTTTCCTACCGAATCTGTGCATGTGGTGTAGATATGCATGGAAGGTAAATGATTTCAACAAGTTGATCTAAAAGTCGCGCGATAAGTGCATGCGTGTTACTGATATGACTATCAGTAGTATACCGCATACGTTGTAGGTTAACTGGGACAGTGTCCAGCAAAATCACCCTTGTGATACTTTTACAAATTTTCCAGGACAAGCAAAAGAGAAGTAATGCTTGCATTGAAATGTATGGCTAATTGTCTTATAACTTTACGATGGATAGTCCAATTTTGTATACGTATAAGGGTCATTAGATAGAAGCTCTTTGGAATGCGCGGAAAATTTGAAAACTTGAAAAACTACCCAGAAGGGTGATTTTGCTAGTCACTGTCCCATACCAATTTAAGAGCCATACCATTTAATATTACTATATGCATTATGCTTCTTCTATAATATTTGATGCTAGTTATAGCGTAGAGCCAGTCGCGTTTCATAAAAGTCTGCAAGGTTACATGGAATGCACGCGTATACCACCTACCTACATGTAATAGCACCGCTAGCGCTTCGCATTGCGTATATTACGTAAAAATAAGTATTGTGGTTTGTGGCATTGAATGATAATTGGACAGAAGCATACAGCAAAACAATGTCCATCCCAAGAAACTCCCCGAAAAACGGGTAGTATCGCCATAATGTTGTCAAACCTATAACTCAGCAATAGCTTATTGAAACTGAAAAAAAAAGAAGGTAGGAGTAACACCATTACTTTAGAACATTAATTTAAATTTGAATCATTGGGGATAAAGGAATCAGGAGTTACATGTGTTTGTAGGTCAAGTACAGTAAAAATCCTATATCAGTTTGTATCTCCATTATCTAGCATGTCTTGGACCAACTAAAAAATCCTGTTTAGTGCAAAATGACAGCTTCTAATGAAGCTCAAGTAAATATGCCCCAAAGCAGTCGTACTGGAGCCCTGTGTGGGAGCAGGAGAGCTCTACTTACTAATTCAGTGTCCAGAAACTGCCTCCTCTATGGATGCACTATCCATGAAGTTTACCAGCTGACAACAGAATTACATCAACTTAGATGAGCTCCTTTATGAAAATCGCAATGAGTATTTCATAATAATTGAAGTCTTTGTAGTCAAAGCAGGGCACCATGACAGCACATGTTCCCGTACATGATTAAATTAACAGCTCAGTCTGAAAACCATGCAAGCATCATCCATGCATGCTAAGTATCCATACCCATACACAGATCCAACCATTGGTGCATGCAGACGGGGTGACTATAACTGACATGGAGGCTGCAGCTGAGTTTGAGCCGTCGTTTTCCCGGGTCTGGGAGCATGTTGAAATGGTTTCCATTGCTGTCTGAATCGTACAAAATTTTTCCGTCTCTCTTCCAGCGCCAATGGCAAACTGCAGGTCCTGAATTAGCAAAAGACTCTATATATATTGCTGATGCAATATAGAGTCTTTTCGCTTTCTTCAACTTCAATTCGATCACCTTTCTAATCATGAAGTGATGTAGTCCTATATCATCAACAGGCTTTCATGCAGTATCAAAACATGATTGTCTCCACTCCACGGAGACTTACAATCGGATCACATGCACATCATGCACTCTAACGAGACACAAAATGGCCGCCACATATTCTCGAGTACTTCAGTCGAAAGCTGCACGAACCGCTTCGTCTCTTGTCTTCATTTTTCTAAAGAAAAGGATAAAAATTTAGGCCCAAGCATTCACCTTCACACCTTCGCTATTCCAGCGTAGTTAAAAAGAACCGAAGTTTTAATCTCTTTGATCTCCTTAGATCCTTAGTATTAATGGAATTGAAAGGTTTCTACAACATTGCCAAACTTTAATTAAGATTGCCTTTTGTAAATGTATATTTTAACGGTCAGTTTATCATTAAACAGCTGAATGAATCATGATGGCGTGCGTATGGTTGTGCTTATTAACTAAGTAGTATGGGGTAATTAGCGGTTGTAGCATTGTAGTACTACTGCCAGACCCACAGTACATAAATATACAATCCGTCCACTGTAGTGGTCTCAGTAGTTTAGTAGCGAGGCTTTTAGCCACAGAACCTTGCGGTGTGCTCAGTCGTATAACGGCATCGCGTTGGTAATCGTTAGTGTGAATGTTAACGTTGAGAGTTGTGCTGATGGAAAACGAATTATCCTGTAGTGTGATGTATTGTGTTTGTACGCTGCATATTAGTCTCGTACCCAGACCCATACTCGCAGCTGAGGATGGATTACATCACCGCTACGCGAGAACTGGTAAACTGCCTAACAAAAGGAACAATCGAGTCATTTCCTTCCCCCACTTTCGAGCCTTTCCTTCGCCATTTTCTCCACGTTGACCTGAGCCGGCGGTCAGCTATTATAATAGGATTTGCTCTGTTTGTGACAAGACAAACTGCTAGAGTTCCTGCTATGCCATCACAGCAACAACAAAAAAGTCCGCGAATGAATTTGTGATTTAATTAATGATTTTTAAATCACTTGTAAAATTGTCTCGTGTCAATTGAACAGCAGGTGTGCTCAAACATCCATAAAATCAAATATTTATTTGACGCGTTTTTCCCTGTGCATGTTTCTCATGCATGCAGTTTTGTGGAGCCATTATAACGTGGCCACCACATGCGTACTTGCCATGATCAGAAATCGACCCTTACGTAGTATGACCGGTGTCACAGGGAAAATGGAATTTCTGAAAAATTGCATGCACCCGCTCCTGGACCATTTTCCCCAGGATTTTTGGCACCCACATTCCAATTTTAACAAGTAATAACAACATAAGACTGCTACAAATCAACAGCGAAACATGCCTATCTTGATCTTGCAAAGCCAGCCCAATGGTGCCATATTAGCTATACTGCTAGGCCTAGCAGCATTGCCTTCAATGTAGTGTCTCTCAGGTTAAAAGCACGATCAGAAAAGGAGGTAAAAACATTTTACCTATTCCAAAAACGAACAGAAATCATGGGGATGGTAAAAAAGTAGCAACACAAATACATCCCCAAGCAGAGGTGGAACATGCAACTGAAGTGTGATGCTATTGCAATATGCCTGCTGGCAAAGCTATGATTGGCTGCAATAATCCTAGCTGTCCAATTGAGTGATTCTATATGGCATGCATGTTTAAATACTGAAACTATCAGTTCCAATTAATTTACAGGAAAATAATATTGTCCAGACTGTGAACTGCAACTTAAAAAAAAAAAGACTTGAGTATATAAGAAGAAGAAGCCGATGGAGGAGAAATTTTAGGTGGGACTGGGTACGGACGATGAGGACGAGTATTGTTGTTCTCTAGAAGTACACCGTCTTATGACACAGATACAGCGCAGAGATGTTCTCCTTTTTTATATCCACTAAGAGCGAAGTGACCAGATTCTTAAATGTCCCGCTAGACGTGAGTGACGTTTTTATAATGACATTCATGATACTGCAGGATTCCTATATGGAACCATAGATTATCTAAATAATCTATGATGGAACCTACTCGCGTAGGTTCCGATTTCCCATAGGAAAATCGACATTTCCTTTAGGAAAATAGGTATCCCTTATAGACCCTATGCACACGCATAAATTAATAAATTAGGGCGTGGCGGTCATGTGACATGCGTAATGTAGTGCGACGAGGAATACGATGTTTACAAGCAGCTAGACACGGCGGGAAAGCAGCATTGCACTAAGAAGCGATCCACATTATTCTCCGATTGATCCACGATCCAGAAACGTGTCTAGCAGTGGATTTTTGTTGTAGGGCTAGGCCTACAGATGCATTTTTTTCATTCCTTCTCCAAGTCCTTGCAAAAAAGAGGAGTTGAAACCCTATAGAAGTACCGAGGCTCGGGCGTACGTAAGTGACATAAGACTGCTACAAATCAACAGCGAAACATGCCTATCTTGATATATGTATGCACATTAGTTTTAATTGAATGGTACAACTGATTCAAACATGCATCCTTCCGAATTGTATATAGGATACAAATCACATGTTAATTCAACATGAAATCTTGCATATGATATTTCCCTTGATCAATGAATCGAACCCATGATGCCTTCTGAATTTTTTTACCTTTTGTATAGAAGGATGAACAACAACTTGAGCACAATAAAGACCCACTTTGTCTTCCACTGATCAGCTACTGAATATATGATGTCACCTCACCAGAGAGCTGATTTTCTAAAATGCCACATTGCTCTGTACTAACTGACTCTTAATTCCAGTATTGGAAAGGAAAGAGAAATTGCCCTCAGGGAAGATTGCAATAAGCATTCTAATGGTATTGTAGTTATTGTGGGTCTCCCTATAAACATCTCTGTGCAGTCAAGTACAACATTTTAAATGTTCTTCCTTTCTCTTCTTCCCTTTACTAGCTAGGCCAGTGAATAAGAGGGCTCAGCCACTGAGCCATAATGAGGATCCATTTTTTAACTGAAGGGCATGAAATAGTTGACCGAGACAATCGATGGAATTATAAATAGAATAACTCTGCAACAGAACATGATCTAAAAGATGATGCGCACTATAGAACCATCCTGGAATGATATTCTACTCTTCTTTGTGAATACATTTTTGAATACAAGTGGCAAAAGGGAGCACAGTTTCCCCTATTCCATCCACAAAAAAAATTGAATTATACCCGTTAGTTTAGTACAGGTAAGGTTAAAAAAATTTTTGGCGCACTCTACGCATGGTATAAATAAGCATGCTATTCTAAAACTTATATTCTTAATCGCTTCTACCCACCACCAGAGGGAAAACAAGGTGTTACAGTGCGTACGGCGGCGATCAAAACACAAGAGCGACACGTTGCACAGAGAGCTCACATAATTTTTCGTTTTTGAAGGTTTTAAGCATTTTCCAACCAAACAGTACTCTCCTTTACCTCGTAAAACTGTCAGCCTTAAAGAAGTCACAAGCTAATCACGTGATGATAATTATTCATTTATGCGTGTGCATAGGGTCTATAGCATAATCATTTCTCCTATGAATTTTGGCATCCCCACTCCGAAAATAGGCATCCGTAACTACACTGCATGATACCCCCCTCCTTTCATATAAGTCTCCTCCCCTTTTCCGCCAGCGCACAGTAGGTAGACCACCATACCCCTATCTATAGTGTGACATAGTGTGACACTCCCTCAATTTCATACTATTATCTTAATAATATTAACCCAGGCCAAATGCCCTGGTATGGAAGCCTCAAATGGAACACACAACACAAGCTACAACATTAATACTCTCGTAGGAATTGAATGAGCCTTTGGCAATAACCGCCAGGCCACCACCTGGTGTCTGGCTCAGCTGAGTGCTGACAATACAGTTGACACATATATTCTCTCCAGGCCACTTTGGGTTGGTGGCATAGTGGCCTGAATACTCTGCCGTCCATCCAGCTGGGCATGCACTGTTGTCAGGATAAGTGAATATTGCAGAGCGACCAGAAGCGGAACATGCTGCACATGGAATGATATTTCCATATGCATCTTTGATTTCTTCCGCATTCAAAAAAGGATTCTCTGCTTGAGTGGAGCCATCTTGAGTATCAGGAAGGCACAGGTAGTTTCCATCTGCATTGTTACTCTCAAAAATGTGTCCTGAGTACACTTTGGCGTCTCGTGCTCGGCATAGATTGCTTCCCCAATGTATATAGAAGGCATCTTTAGGGAATGAAACGAGATGAATGAATGGCAATAAATATTTATATATGCACTGACTTCAAATCAATAACATACCTCTAGGTCCAGGTTTACCCTGAGGTCCCTGGAGACCTGTTGCTCCCCTTTGTCCACTTGGTCCCTGTGGTCCAGCTTGACCGATTGGCCCTATAGGACCAGCTGGTCCAGCAGGACCTTCAGGACCTTGGTCTCCATTCATGCCTCAATGGTATTCGTATGAATATATGAATGGCGGGCAATGCAGTAGACTGTAGCCTACCAGGTCTTCCAGTTCGTCCATTTTCTCCACGACTTCCTTCGTCACCTTTGGTACCTTTATTGCCATAATATCCTGGAATGCCTTGGCGTCCTGGGCTTCCTGCCAGCCCTCTGTCTCCTTTTGGTCCCTTTTCCCAATTTGGCATACCTTGTTCCCCTTGAGGTCCTTGAGATCCTGGGAAACCAGCATCACCAAATTCACCTTTTAAACCTAGAAATTAAAGTTATACCTTTGAAACTCCTTTTAAATTTTCCCATTTTTTTAGTTACCTGATCCTCTAGTCACGCCTGGGGATCCAGTTTTTCCAAGGCTACCAGGCTTCCCTTGCTCTCCCAACGGTCCTGGCAGACCATCAGGTCCAGGTATTCCCTGTGTTCCAAATGGTCCGTTGGGGCCCCGGACACCATATGGGCCCGGAGGTCCTTGCTGACATACAGCTGGGCAGGGCGGAGGTGGAAGGACTACACCTAGACATTTAGCTCCGTCACCCTTTTCTCCTACAAAATTTTTGCAACACGCAGATATTCACTATTATACAACTGCTGCATCTTACATCACCCGCACTTGCCATCTTTTCCAGCGGGCCCCTTTAAACCGGGCAGTCCAGTTGGACCTTGGTTTCCGGTTTCCCCGTTTGGACCTATCGATCCAGATGGTCCCTTTGGACCTTGACACCCTGTTTTGCCTCTAGGACCCGTTGAACCATAATCACCCGTGAAACCTAATATAACAAGAAGATGCATGAATGCATGCTGCATGTCATATATCAATTCTGATAGTTTCGCTTGCCTGCAGGTCCTGGGACACCCGCAGGACATGTACTGCATGGTAACAGGTACGGAGTAATCCGTGCCTGGAATTGAACGCCTGTCGTTGATGCCGCTAGCGCTGTGGTCTGGAATGGTAGAGACATCGCAGCTGACAAATGCACCAGGTAAGTTATTGCGCTGAATACGATGAGAGATACCATCACTGAAAGGTGCTAAACTATAGTGTTTGCGGCGAAGATTTATACATATAAAGACAGGCATTATTTCAGGATGTGAATTATAATGCCATTGTCGTCTGAAGAAGTGTTATAATAAAACAGATTCCCGTGCATGCATGAGCTTCCAAAATAGAAGGCCGTCAAACAAAGCGATTTTACATGGCTTTGCTATATTAGATTAAATTAGGCGTATTGTTGCAATACACCCTTCTGATACTTTTTCAAATCTTCCAGGACAAGCAATAGAAAAGTAACGCTTGCATCTAAAGAAATTATAAATTCAGTGCCTTATAACTTTATGATGGATAGCCCAATTCTGGATGCGTAAAGAGATCTTTGGAGTTACGGCGTGGTTGCGATATAGGGCTGACAACAAAATGCCACCCAAAAATCATCTCCATAATGCCAACCGTATATGCAAAAAATACTCCGAGAAATTTCCAAATTACACCAAAAACGCCGGTTACCTTTTTAACCGTCATGCTTGCTTGTTTGCATGGTTCAATGTTCCAAAACACAGCGGCTGCCACGGAAAATCCAAAAATTTGAAATCTTGAAAAACTACCCAGAAGGGTGATTTTGCTGGACACTGTCCCATATACTAATAGTATATATGATGTGTGATTCACTTTGCATGCGTTTGAACATCACGGTCTCTATAAAATAAACTTCTATATTATCTATATGTTTGGACGTATTTTAAAATAGAAAATCATCTTTTCTACTATTTGCGCCCCTTGCATATGAGGTCTATATTATTCCGCATTCAGGGCTACAAGTTTCTCAATGCATAGCCTTGCATGCTCCCGGCATAGCGGACACAATATGAATATAGTGAACACGTTAAAGAAAAACATTTTCTAATGAGAAAGTTTATATACATGCAGCTTGAATTGTTTGTCGTTGCCACAATGTCAGGACTAGGCGCCCTCCCGGATTACACGTCCCAGATCTATAAAAAAACGGTAGCTGCCAATGCGCACGTGCAGGAATATAGACGTACTTACGCAATCTGTTTGTATATTAACTTATGACAGAGACGCACACACTATACGCATGCATGCATGAACACGCACACACATGCACAGATCAAGTTCGAGGATTACGTATTACTTCATAGCAGGGACACTGGATGCGTGGCAGTCGAGACCTATGGGAATTGGGAGAAGGAGGCTAGGGACACATTTTCCTGTCTAGCTACCCAGCCCGCTTAGCTTGCCCATGGGTCAAAATCAAAGAGCTGCCTTGTGTATGAAATATACAACAGGCTTAAACTCACTTTGACCAGATCTGTTGTGAGAGCTAGTGTGGCCCGGGCTCTCGTAGCTTTAACTGGAGGTGGATAATCCTGTGTATCATGCATGCGTCAGTATTGAATACAGGAAAATTATCTGTAATCATGCACATAACATTATCCGCGCGGTCAAACTGAACTGACAATTGTTGGGGTCAGTGTAAATGTGTATACATTCGCGACATATTCGCAGATTTTGTACGCAGATGATGCAGCATCTTGCAATTGTGGCCAGATTGAAAACACGCGGCGTCACGGTGGGACAAACCATAGCCCTATCGTATATAACGAGCGTTTGCAGTCAGATAAAGCGCGCTATACCCATACATGCCACTCACCCTGAGATGGCTGGCATATTCTGCACGCCAGCCACCTCCAGAATATCCCCAGGGAGTGTGGCATGTATGCTGTGGTACTCATGCATACCAAAGTGGAAACCGTGGTTAGTTTAGTATTAATAATTTCTCCTGCTTTTCATTGTTTGTTTATCAACAATGAGCTAAAGTAAGTTGTAACATTGATTTATTGGAACTTCATGCGCAGGCTTCATTGCATCTTCAGGCAGTGGATTAATCAGTGGTAAAAGGTATATGCATCGCTGAAGGGTCACCTTGGGTTGTTCCTTCTTCTGATAAGAGCGCTATTGTTAAAGCTCAGTCACTATTGTTGTGCCAGTGATTCAGTGTATATATATCTGCACTGCATTTAGGATTATATGCTGATAGCCGGAGCTGTGGAGCCTGATGTGATGCATGCTTGAGAGGGGGATGAATCAAAAGCAGCAAATCTGCCAGCAATCCAATCATCAGCTGCGCTGGATCGAGACCTATCAGGTGTCAGGGTGCTACAATCTTCAACCAGAACACTAAGATGTGCCGGATGACAGAAATCAACAAAGGCATCTCAGAGTCGATTATGACATGTGACCACATGCATCTCCACCCTTCTTACATGTAGCACCATGGTGGCCCAGGGGATCTAATGCTGTGTTAGGACAGAGAAGCCCTCTGGAGATATCCACCCCCTAAAGCCTACACAGAACTCATGGGGGTCAAGATGCAAACTCTACATACACTAGGCACCACCGAAAGCCAAGGGTATGCGTGAGGGGCAGAACAGAGGAGGCGGGACTTGTTAGCAAATCTAAGAGAGCTCTAAACTGCTCTGTATCAATTTTGAAAGGCAGGGGCTTTTGAGTATGGGTGAATAGAGCCAATGAGAATAGTGTCTTGAGTAGGCACTAAGCCATTGAAGGTGCTCACTGCATCCTTTAGATGTTGGTTGTTCACATCTACAAAACCTGAGGAGCTAATAGAAGTGATGTATGCAGCATAGGCATGTTCCTGCATGCAAACAGTCCTTAATTGTTGAGAACCTGTTCCGAAAAATTTAGTAGCTCACTTAAATCAGTTTAGATAGCACTGTGGACCCCCAGAATAAGAGATCATACAGCTCTATTATGTTTCTAAAACATCACTTAGTAGATTTAAATTTGTTCTCAAAATTAAACTTAGCGCCATGGAGATCTCATGATAATAACACACTAAATAATAACTACTTATTAAACAGACTACTACAAAGTACCTAAGCCTAACTAATGTTTCTGACATAGTCTACTCAAATTATTAGAGCAGACATCTCGTCAAAATAGCTCTTGCTATGCTACAAGTTAACACCAGACTAAGTCTGCCAAAAAGATCAGCAGTGACCTTACTTTTCGGCAGAAAAACACAGATGGCAAGCGAAGTGGCCAGACGGGTAAAAGTGGTGTGTGCTTCTCTGCCCCAGTTGCCATACGTCTCGACAGCCAGAGGAACACATACCCAACCTAGTTCCTGGCACTTGGGGTCATTGGCAATGTGTATGCACTGCTCGTAAGCAGTAGCTGCAGCACCTGCAGTCATTCCTGCCTCATTCAGCACAGCACTGAGAGGTGATTAGCATTAGCACTTTAAAATGTATGTACAGTAGTTATTAGTTATTAGTCAGTAGTTCGATCACAAATGCATGCAACTTTGTATTTAAAAATGTAACCCAGAACTACTTAATATCCGTATGGGGATCTGGTCCTGTTACGGAACATGCAGTTTTAATTTGACCTGATGGTGGACGAGTTCAAGGGCAATGGCAGGCACTGCTCATACTGGTGTTATAATGTATGTCGGCAACTGTATGTGTTGGGGGTGGGACCAGTGTAGAACTTGAGATTGAAGGAGAGAGGAAGGGCCGGGTGTCACAAAACATTGCACCCCTGTACCAATGTTCTGTGAATGACGATTTTCCCCAAGATCAGCTTAGGATGCTGTAGTATTTGGGACAATGTCCAATGTTCTGAATAGTTTTTCAAGTTTTCAAACGTTTTCATTTTCCGTGAACTCCAAAGTGCTTCTATCAAATGGTCCTAACGCATCATAAATTGGGCTATCCATCATAACGTTATTAGGCACTGAATTTATAATTGGCCATGCATTTCCATGCGAGCATTACTTTTATTTTGCTTGTCCTGATACAGTATCATAAGGGTGATTTTGCTGGACACTGTTCCATTTATAACAAAGGAACAGCACAGGATGATAAAAAATGAACATGGAAATACACACATCATGTACATGTAATGGAAACTCAACATACTTAATAATCAGACAGCAGTTTATAACACTTCTAAAAATAAGGCGATCAGTGTGTCCATAGCTTTGAAAGTAAACCTCCAAACAGTCCTCCCATTGCTGGCTGTACTGATGGAGGTAGGGAGTTCTCAAAAGCCAACAAAAAAAGTTCTCTAACTTCAGTTAGCTTTTGGTGTCGTAAGGAATGAAACGTCAGAGGCCTAGAGTGTCTGAGTGAGATATTTATGCACACTAAAGTAGATCTTAATGAAACATCTGCCATTTACATTTACTGACTAAAAGACCATGCAAATCAAAAGCTACCGCAACACTCACAAGCACAATGAAAGATACATGTACATACTGGCTGAAATATATGGGTGACCACAGCTCTAAATTTGCATACTTAAAGCAAATTAAATTTGCATCAATGTAAGCCAGACTTACTACGTACATAAGCTAATGTTCTATAATCTATAAACAAAGTCAATCTTCAGCTTATGATTATGCATGAACTTTGACTTGACAGTTGATGTTACAAATGGCATAACGAGGAGTGGTAGGGACTTATCTTTCACAGGCAGCAAAGGAACGACAGTGTATCTTGTTCCATAAAGTACAAAATACTAAGTTTCTGCCATCGTATTTAAACTAATGCATCTCGCAAGCATTAATTACTTCCGACATAGATATATATATAAGAAGAGTTGGATATGAAACACGTCACATGATCCATTGAATTGTCAATGCATGTACTTGGCAGCGCATGCTTTGAAGCTACATTGTACCTGTGTTTCTCTTAACCAGCTTGTTTGAATAGGCCTTTTTTTTCCAACTTTCACTGCTATTTTGAGACAAAAATCAAGATCTTCAGTATTCTTCATCTAGACACTGGTCTAACTCATCAGGTTTGTAAGCATAATTATAATCCCGATGTACACGCTACACTAAGCATAAGCACAGTTCTTTTTACGCCAATGCGAATGCACTAACTGATAAAGTATGAGGTCACATTTATGATACAGTAACAGCTGGTTAATGACAAACGTATTTATAGTTATTTAAAACAATTTTGCACCATGTTAAAAATGCACTTCTCAGAAAAATAGAATGAGCCAAAGTAAATGTACATTATAACAGAGGTCTGCACAGCAACCAAATATACACCAGAACACACAAAACCTATGGTGATTTGTTGTTAAGCAGGTTTGCACAAAGTGAAGGCAACATTACACTCTTTAAAGAAGCAACACATACATGGATTCCAATGGTCTCAGAGTGTTACAATGGGTGGGTGGTAGTCCAATGTGGTGCTGCCCACTTATAAGAACGGCATCATTTTGGCGATCATACAATACTGAATTTGTGAGACCATCCTGCAGATTGAAAGCAACAATATTACAATATTAATAATAACTGAACATTAAAAGCACACTCATTAATAGCAGACTCATTTTAGCTTGAAAGCAAGCTAAAATGAGTCTGCGTAGAGGAGGATTGGGGCTCCGCTCACTAGGTGATCACCCTTCAGCAACCTAATAGAGCATCCTTTGCACAGGGAAAAGTGTGCAAGCTACACCACATTTGGATAAAGTCATCTTTCTGTATAATAGTTGTGTTGCAGATTGTCAGCCAGTTCACTGAAGGATAAGAGTTCAATCCAAAAGAAACTATCTGAGTCCATTGAAGAGTTACAATTCAATTCACTCCTCAGCACAAGTTCCACAGCAGACAGTGCAGGATTATTATCTACATGTACCTCATCCTCTCATGCTTCAGCATGGATCTCTGTAGTTCCATCAGTCAGCCTTGGTTTGCACTTTAACCCACAGCAGTTTAACTAAAATGGGGCTTGGGGTTAATCCCCTAGTGGGTTCAGATGGGAATTTGGTGGCTTGCCTCTCTTTGCCCAATTCACTTGACCCTTTGGGGTATCACTGTGTTACCTGCAAGAGAGGTAGTGATGTCACTTTGAGGCATAATGATGTGCTCTTCAATACTTTCCACCATAGAGCTGGCTTGACATCATATCTTGAAGTTGGTAGTGGTTGGGGTCAGGACTGCTCAAGGACCCGTCCAGCAGACATCCTTGTCACCAATTGGGACAACGACATCTCAGCAACCTTCGATGTCACTGTTACAGTACATCTCCACTCAATTCTAGTGTTATTAAGGAAGTGGGCATGTACTCTGGTATTGCAGCAAGAGCAGCTGAGTTCAAGAAACATTCTGAAAATGACACAAAAGGTGCTCAATTGAGTTGGAAATGTATTCCACTGGCGGTAGAGTTATGGAGCATGGGGTCCAGCGGCCTTGAAGGCTTTCTCACAAGTTGCCACCCGTCTAGCCGTTCGTGAGAATACCTATAAATCTAAGGTGTTGGTTGATCTCTATGGTCACCTCAGTCATACTGTACATTTATTAGAGCTAATGCTTGTGCCATCCTGACTCACTCCTTGTGCAGCAGGTGGATGAACTTTGTGTGTATTGTGTGTGGTTGTGTGTGCATATGTGTAATTATAAATCATTTGCACTGTCTTCATAAAAGAGTCTGACTTTATGGGATTCCTATTTCAGACTACAGTACTGGCATGTACACAGCCTGTTCATGTACATGTGTACACATGCACCTTCAACACCTACACTGTACATGTAGATGCACTTAACTGCACTGCCACTCTATAGGTTCTAAATATTACCCTCCTCACATTGATGGAAACAAATTGAGTCTAGCTTCTGCTGTATGCAACCACAACTGCAGTGGCGAGGCCAACGTTCCAACAGATACAATGTAGTCTTACATAGTGAAACAGACAGCCTTACAGCACATGCAAATGTACCTCATTAGAAGCAGGTGGTAAGCTTTGGTGAGACATACTGGGACCTCTTCCTCCTCTCTCTGAGCCAGGCACTCCGACAAATGACCAACTCTCTCCTTTAAAAGGACCATACATGTGACATGACTGAACAAATAGCATGATCAATGATAAAAATACGCAATCCATACCTGTATTGTTAAATGAAATACCATACACAATGTACATGTAGTAACATTATCTTCATAATCCACAATCACTTGCATTTGTTATGACAAGTCTTCTCACAATAGTTGCTAATGCTATAATGTGAACTTCACTAATTCATACACAACCTTGTTGGATGCCTCTACAATGAACAGCATTGGACTAAAAACACACACTAGTAAAAAAATCACAATGCAGGTACATTTGTCATGCAGTATAGCACTTCGGCTCCGGGTTCTGGAAGTTGGAAGATACTATATTAATATCCATCTGAATCACTATTGTACATGTATGGGTACACATGTCAATCTACAATGTATGACAACGAATATAGCTACAGCACCAAATCAATTTAATTAAGGAAGAATAGTGTGAGAAGAGGATTGAAAGGAAAGTGTACACTATATGGTTACGATATAACAATATAGAATGTTCTATGAGAAAATCTCCCTTGTGGATTTATATATATATGTGCATAGCATCCAAATCAAATCAATACATACAGTATATCCTCTGAACTATTAAAGCTATCACCTGCCTTTTATCAACTCAGCATACTATACTATTTCTATATGTGAAAAATACATTTTGGTGTCTTAGCCATGAGAGGTACCAACATTACAATGTTCAATACCTCATAGAGTTCAAATCAACAAAATGTTCAGATAGGAGTGTTCATATCACCTCAATAATTTGGAGTGTAAGTAGGTGTCCAGTCGCTATTGATTTCTTCTGTTCGTTAATTTACATGTATGCTTTATCCGTTACGAAGATACATGTATACACAACATGTAGCTGTGCAAAATGCATGCATGGTCAAGGCCAAGACCTGTGCATGGTCAAGGCCTGTGCATGCATGGCCAAGGCCTGTGCATGGTCAAGGCCTGTGCATGGACTCCCGCTCGATTTGCAGCAATGATTGAGGTACCCGACTCACATATAATATTGAATGCATGCACCTAAATCACTGGCACGAATCGAGCATGAAACCGTGTACACAATATCTTCGTAACGGACTAAGTAAAACTTAACAAACAATAGAACAAAAGGACCCTTCTACATGCACATGTAATCTAAAGCGATTTGAACACTACATGTACTTACTACATGTACATATACAATGTACATGTACCTGACGATGTGGTTGTTCAGAACCATACGGGGTACAAGGGACCTTGTAACGTCGGTACCCGGCATGAGTAAGACACCATGATGTATTTCCATGCCCATACATGTACAGCAATGGTGTGGTACATGTACATGTATGATGTGTCAAAAATAGGATCACAATAGCATTAATTATACACACACATGCGCATGTACATGTAGATGGAGATTACATGTTTGTACAATCTATTTTCATAGGCAGTACTGCATTATGCATTATCCATTGTAATAAGCAGCTGGTATTTTACGGAACCGTTAATGCTTCCGCATACATTACTAGACATTTACATTTTAGGAACAAAATTAGGGTTCTTATGTTTAAACGGGTTCATTGTGGAAAGAGATAAATGCATACACAAGCCAATTTGATCAGGGCAGAAGGTCAGGTGTTATCTACAATACTCCTATTCTGATTTACATATTTGTCATTGACCTTCAAATCTGTTGGACGGCAGTAGTAAAAAACGTTAATGCAGCAGTACACATGTACATGTATGCATGACATGTACAGTACGTACATGTACATGAACATGTCTAAGTTGTAAACACACCAAATTCTTGAAATCCTTCAGAGCGAGAACGACTAGTGCTGCATGATGCCGACTGGCTCTGTTGCTGTGGCCTGTATGAAAATCATAATCATATGCATTTCTGCTATATACATGTACAGTACATGTATGTGTACATGTAGCTGAACACTAATAACTTCTCTTTACGTACCTCTTGATATAGTTTATTGAAAATTCATCAGAAGCAATGTATTTCAGAAAATCAAAGCAGAAAAACATGATCTATAGCGATACAAAAATTATCATTACCCGTAAAAAAGCAGGGGGGAACTTACATCTTCACCTTTACCATGACGATCTTTCAGCTGGTGACTGATAATGAAATACAATAAACAACACAATGCAATACATGGCACATGCACTAGGCTAACATTGTACTGACATGTACATGAAGCTAGCTCTACACACATAAATTGTTTTTTCCTTCACTTATGATTTTTTTCCAACAATAGTCTATAATTGTGTAGTGCAATTGGATGTACATGTACATGCAGGAGAATCATGCAGATTTACTAACCCATAAATTAGCCAATCATAGGCTAGAGTCAGGTATAGTATCTCTGTTGCACACAGGGAATTGTGGGCCTCACCATCCTGTAAAAATGAACAGACATGTACATGAAGTTGAGGGTTAAAGGTTTCGGTACATGCATACATGTATGTACACGTAAACAACAAATGTACATGTATTGATTTTTAAAACGTCATAGCAAAAATTATTTAATGAGTTATAACCACTTACAGCCCACAATGAAAGTCTCAGAAGACTTATGAAGAGAGGGGTCCTATCCCACCCTGATATGCAATGTACCAGGATGCCTCCATCTCCTTTACAGTCAAGGGGCAGCAATTGGAAATGTGCAAATGTTACTACATGTACACTGTATAGAATTTGACCACGCTTACCATATTTGAGGTAGCCAACAAGAAGTCTAAGGTAGTTCTGAGTAACCTCAGCCAGGTTCCATCCCTGCAAGTACATATATTACATGTATACATGTACATGTATGTAGGCCACAGCTACATGTATACATGTACATGTACATGTATTGTACATTGTGAGAGGTTCACAATTGTATCATGCAGCGACTGTCCCAGACCCTAGAAACTTTCTTTGCTGGAATGGTATTGTAGTTAAACTTTAAATACACATACAACTGTATCACGGACCAAGACAGATACGCTACATGTAGATGGACATGTACAAAAAAGGTGTCAAATCAGCATTCGTTTCACTGTCGTTACACCATGCAGTCAATTAAACGTGAGAAAGTTTTATTAACACAGCTTGAATATGATAATTGATAAATGTTCACACCACACAAAACAAACGGAATCAGTGAAATGTTAGAAATGTTTTATTGTTACGTACAAATCTTACATGTAGCCACATGTACATTTACATGTATAAGTGCGCATCTGATTGTTTCATCACGCAGAGTAATTCCATGTACATGTACATGTACTACTAGTGACATTGCCCTGCTCCCCGTGAAGCATAAGGATACAGGTTGATTAAGATCAAACGGACACACACAATAGGCTTTCTGTCTTATGACATTACAGATACGTGTACTGTACATGGAATATTTTTGATTGACTTTGCGGCTTCGTTTAACTTCGGCATGCAAATAATGCATAACTAATACAATGACGCATCATTTTGGCCGTTTCCACAAGGATGAAAAACACGTTTAACCTGCGATAAGCGGCAAAACAAGGTACACGTAGCCATATCCTCAGTGCAAAGATTACGCAATAAGACCTTTAATTTGACCTCTACTGTACACAAGTACTGTGCATGTACATGTGCAGTTACTATGCATGTGCATACAATCAATTATGAATGCCACACAAAACACAACCTTGTATTGCGAGAAAGAAACAGGAATCAGCTCCTCAACACAAATTGGTATGTGCAGTTCAGTGTCAACTTCTGGCTGAAACAAAACACAATGAAATTGTATTCATGTACATGTACCAGTGTAAATTATAATACCATTTTTACAAGTACACCATGTACAATACATGTAAAATCATACCAGTATAGTACATGCACACGTACATGTACATGTATTTTGCTAACTCCAATGCATGCACATGCACATGTACAAGTACAGTATACTATCCCAACTAGTGGAACAGATTTTTATTTGGGTAATACCACAGTTGACCAATTATTGCCATACAGGCCTACCAAATGGGTGTAACTGTACTTGTACACAGCACATTAAAAGAAGTTCACCTGTATAGCCTCATGTACATGTACATGCCGTGCATAAGCAAATACTGCATAACTATAAAAATTCATGGGATTGATAAATAGCCGGCTCAATCTTCATTTAGTTAGGGCAAATGTGAGGGCTATTTTGTGCAGACTTTCATGCCCTCATCAGGAATACATTTGAGTTTGTATGTTAATTTGTGATTTGTGTTTAATATCGTGTATTTATTCATGTATTGTATGTATTAAGGTTATTATTATTAATAAAAAATCCTACTGCAAAAATAACAATAATGATAATTGTGTCATGTATTTATATGCTTGTACTGCATCAATAATTATCGATATAATTTAAATTAAAAAAACAATGTAATTACCGCTAAATCCTTCAACTTTAGCTGAAGCGGGAGCAACGGTTGGTGCAGTCCTTGACGCAACGGAGAGGAGGAAACACCAGGCCAATGATGTAAAGTGTTTAGCTTTAGGGTGGGTCTCAACCCCTCTAGTAGTTGACTCCTATGGGGCTTGGGGTAACGAAGCTTCAATATTTCTGGCTCAGATAATTGCTAGGCTTGCGATCCACAAGTCTCTGCCAAAGGCACAGATATCTTTTGAGCTTTTCGCAAGCTTGAGCATTTGCCTAACAAGAGCGAATGCCAGAGCCATCCTCCGTAGAACCCCATCTTAACTGTAGTGTGTTTATATATAGCAAGTGTTGTGTGTATGAGCTATCATCTAATTGTATGTATTTCATGTTTTTATTTGATATGTAATGTAAGTATAGTTTTTTTTTTTTTTTATTTAATTTTTTTTTTTTTTAGATTCTAATTATATAGTATTCACATTTATTAAGAAATGCATACAATTAGATGATAGCTCATACACACAACACTTATATTAGGATGCCCAATTGGTGACTACATATACTGTGCAAATTTTATTGCCTCAAAACGGCTTGAAGCTCGCAAGCTTTTGCACTGCTTAATAGAGGTTTCTGTCATAGACCCTCAAGTAGCTTTAACATTACTTCGTCTATGTGGTAGTTTTTGCAAGTTAAGCTACTTGGCTCGCTCAATTCCAACCAACTTGGTATCAGATGCTTTCAAGCTCTTCGATGATGACATCCACCACTGTTTCATGGACTGCATAGGTTTTGAAATGTCAGATAAGGCATGGTGTCAGGCCCAACTTGGCCTTAACAGTGGTGGTCTTGGGTTGCGCTCACTGTCCCTACACTCCAGCTCAGCTTTTATTGCTTCCTTCTGCTCCTCTGGGGTGTATGATACAGATGACATACACCTTACAAATGCCTTGGACCACTTCAATTCTACTGTTGCTCCAATTGAGAAACTATCTGTCAATTCTGTGGTTTCCTCACCTGTCAGTCAGAAGCTTCTGTCTTCAAAAGTAAACGACTATTGCTTTCAAGTCCTCTTTGATGAATCCTCCCCTGCTAACAAGGCTCGGTTGCTATCAGTTTCACCCCCCCACGCGACATCCTGGTTATCAGTTATTCCCTCCACATCCCTAGCTCTCCATCTTGACCCAATTGAATTCAGGGTAGCTGTCAAGTGGTGGCTAGGCCAAGATACCTCCCAGGGCTCTCAGTGTGCTTTCTGCCCTGCCCACAGTCTGGACCCTCTTGGACACCATGCATTAACATGCAAATGTGGGGGTGATGTTATTACACGCCATAATGCTCTCAGGGACACTTTAGCGCACTTTCTTCACCGTGCACATGCTTCAATCGAAGTTGAAGCTGGTGCTGGGCTCTTTCCTGACCATTCACAGTCACGGCCTGCTGATATTCTCGTGAAGCATTGGAACCATGGAAGGCCCGTTGCCCTGGACATCTCCGTTGTCTCACCGCTAAATCCTTCAACTTTAGCTGAAGCGGGAGCAACGGTTGGTGCAGTCCTTGACGCAACGGAGAGGAGGAAACACCAGGCCAATGATGTAAAGTGTTTAGCTTTAGGGTGGGTCTCAACCCCTCTAGTAGTTGACTCCTATGGGGCTTGGGGTAACGAAGCTTCAATATTTCTGGCTCAGATAATTGCTAGGCTTGCGATCCACAAGTCTCTGCCAAAGGCACAGATATCTTTTGAGCTTTTCGCAAGCTTGAGCATTTGCCTAACAAGAGCGAATGCCAGAGCCATCCTCCGTAGAATCCCATCTTAACTGTAGTGTGCTTATATATAGCAAGGGTTGTGTGTATGAGCTATCATCTAATTGTATGTATTTCTTAATAAGTATAGTTATCATTTTGTATACTTCGTGTATTCCCTGTAATGTTTTAAACATAATAATGGATGAATAACTTCAGTACGTACAGTACTGGTCAAAATAAACTTTACAGAATTTATTACAGCGTCTCAGTTGTATGGTGTGACCATTACCGTATAGTTCTACGTTATGACTGTAACATAAACGTACAGTAAAATAATACGCCGCCGTTAGAATAAACGGTACGGTATGATTAATCAATTACGATGATGCCTTTTTAAAATAAACAGCGCACACCAATGATGATGCCGTAAAAACGATGCATCGTGTTTAACGTTGAATCGTCGAAAATGGTGTACTGGTACTACAAGAAGCTTAGAATAATTTTTTTCACTTGAAAGGACTTAAGGCACCCGAAATAGAGAAGCGCTTGTTGCAAGGATTAGTTGCAACGCGGCAAGGTATTCATGGGTTTATTATGCAGTATGAGGCTACAGAATCAATTGGAAGACTGCCGGGTAGTGGACGCAAGTCGAAAGTGACGGATGAAATAAAAAGGATTGTAGATGATTAGATGAAGGCCGATGATGAAACATCCGCATTTCAGCTTCACCGATTGCTAATGTCGAAGGGCCGCTACTTATCTATTTGAACAATTCTTCGATGTAGACAGGGGCTTGGAGACTTTCCGAGGTAGCGCGTATCGTCAATCGATACATAATTACGTTCGTTGAAAATTATGATTACGCCGATATTACGCCGTCCAATTATCGCGATGATAACGGCATAACTGTATAGTCCAATTGGACTGCGAGTCTAATAGCGTACTGGTCATTATTAATATCCAATGTTCTACCGCGACACCGTAGTACATTACATAATGTTTATTTTGACCAGTACTGTACATGACCACCACCCCTAGGTGTGCCTCACAGACAGTACTGTACCTCAGACAGTTGTGTACCTCACCTGGTTCCAGTCATATTGCATTCGGGATGCACCACTGCCATTGACTTTATAGTGACGAAAAAACTCACAACCTAGACATAAAAGTGATGTACCATGTAAATTAGTGAGTACAATTTGTACAGTGTATACAGCTAGCAGTTGCTAAATTTGTCACATGATTAGGGAAAACCTCCTAAACATACACGTACACGTACATGTACATGTAAAGTTCAAATTTTGGCTCAATAAAGTTAGACACTGAAACCGAGGGATTTATACTGTACAACAGTACGTGCACAAGTATATGTACGTGATTTTGAATCCTCCAGGGACCGTGCACCTAGGCACACGAGGATTCTACCAGTACATCATGTGGAAGTTTAAGGTATACATGCGGGTACCGCTTAGAAGTTAGCCGCACATTCCTCAGCCGCACATTCCAACGGTTTCCACAGCGCATAAAATTAAAGCGGTGTGCGCGTCGTTTTAATATTCGTACACCAAATACAACCTGACGTTGCAAGTGTTTTCTATAAGCCAACTGGGACATAGAGCCATCAACAGAACCGCAATCTCATTACTGTGTGTGTTCATCAAAGCTTATTGGAGTAAAAATACCGAGGTAAAGATGGGCACTCACAGCCTGAAATATCAAATTCCAAATGATGTACAATAGAGCAATTTTTGTAAGCACTCCTGAGTCTTACTGCGGTATAGCCTCACATTTGTATCTGTTGTGTCCTCCTACAAAGGTCATGCCAAGTGTGTGAGGTCAAGATGCCGACATCACCGAAGTGAACTTTGGCTAGTAGGGACCCTGATGTTTCAAACTGGATGTTAGGTACCTAAGCAGTTGATACAAGCACTCCTGAGTCTTACAGCAGTATAGACTCACATTTGTATCTGTTGTGTCCTCCTACCAAGTGTGTGAGGTCAAGATGGCTGACATCACCAAAGTGGACCATGGCCCTGATGTGTCAAACTGGATGTTAGGTACCTAAGCAGTTAGTACAAGCAGTCCTGAGTCTTACTGCAGTATAGCCTAAAATTTGCATCACTTGCACCCTCCTACAGAAGCCATGCCAAGTGTGTGAGGTCAAGATGGCCAACATCAATGAAGTGGACCATGGCTAGTACAAACCCTGATGTTTCAAACTGGATGTTAGATACCTAAGCAGTTGGTACAAGCACTCCTGAGTCCTGCAGTATAGCCTCACATTTGTATCTCTTGCACCCTCCTACAGAGGCCATGCCAAGTGTGTGAGGTCAAGATGGCCAACATCACTGAAATGGGCGCTGATTTCCATGGACTCTGATGCTTTTGAACTCACACAAGGTCCACATTCTATTAGTGTTTGTAATTTTCTTCCAACTGCTGCATAACCTGAGTGTCTGCCTTTCCCCTTTGCAAGGTTGTTTTCAAATGTTGACATCATGGCATGCAGTCACTGACTTCAGTGCAGTTTACATCACTGTTGTGAACCATAAATTTGGCTTGAACATTTGAAAATTTTCATACTGTGCTTTCTTAAAAAATTACCTGCGGTGTAATGTTGTACTTTATCACCTTATCTGTCAACTGTGGTGTTGATGTAGTCAATTAGGGGGGAGCTCGAGCTCTCCAATCAAGCCTACGTGTACCTCGCTCTTTTTGCAATACTGGTCTCTCAATTGCTGTCACATGGCTTTGGAACTTATTTGTCAAGACATGGTAGGGTTTTTGTAGCTCTTTATGCTATAGGGAACTTTGTTAATCATCATTGATGCAGCCTAGGCGAAAGAAGAAGTATTTATTTGAGCTGGAACGAGTTGCAGCTGTCCTAAAGGAGAACGGTTTACCTCAACCAAACGCATCCCGATTTCCACCTCAAAATACCCCTCATCAAGGTACATTGATGCAGTGCATCGATTTTGGTATGACCATAAAGAAACCCTTTTGAGTTCAACGGGCTCCAGAAAGTCAGTTGAGATGGTTTCAGCAGAAGTTGCTGCAGAAGAGCTTAGCACACCATTGGAGGTGAAAGTTTACTATATTAAAATCTATTTCACTGCACCACAGCTTCACAAAACAAATATAGTTGAAGATGAAAGTTCTGAAACATCAGCATGTACTGTTAAAGAAGATATTGAGGTAACAATGATGCCCTATGTATGATAATTTGTCATCATATATATGACCTTTTTAAAAAGCCCCTCACAGTCCAGTGTGATGAATGCCCATTCTACACTGAAGGTTATACATACATGTATTGATGCATATTATGGTTCTGTATGCGAATGCATAACCACTTTCACTGACTAGGATCAAAGCCTGAGGATTTGAGTGAGTATTTTGAATAATTGAGGAAAGTTCAAAGATATTGATGCAAATTTAGAACCAGTGAATGCTACCAGCAACACTCAAATGGAAGATACACAACTTTACTGCATATGTCAATATGCCATATGATCCTGATAGGTTAGAGCAAAAGCTTTACATGTGCAATGATAAAGGCATTACTGTTTATCCATATTAGATTCATAGATTGCATGTGACTATTGTGCCAATTGGATTCATGGAAATTGTGTCCGAGTCACAGAATTAGAGTCGCAACACATACATGTAAACACATACAAATGCTCATCGTGCATTGAAAAATGTGCATCTATGCCAATATATGATGAAAGTGAGAGAAATATGTTTTTCTGCATAGCTTGTTAAACACAATCATCCACCTTTTCATTATGAATCTAGTGACATCAGAAATTGATGCTTGAAACCAATGCATTTCTGAATCATTTCATCATCAGGTAAATGTAAACAACATTCACAATTTATATAAGGCGTAGATTGTTATTCTTCATTAAGCTTCATAGGTGTCATTCCATTTTGGTTAGCATAATTACAATTATTTAGTATTTTAACTTCAGGGTACATGCTTGTCACCAAGTACTTCACAACATTTGGCACGGTCATCCATTGTGTTGCAAGGATATGTATTCACAAAAGAAATTGAAAGTAACAATTCTTTTGAGCTGACAAAATCAGAATGGGATGGAATTTTCTCTGATGGTTGCATTAATCCTTCATGGGTTCATGTTATGGCCAATGGAATATCCAAGGTAAATTGCTACTGTAGCATTGCTTTCAAAAGGCACTAGAAAAATAAACCAAATTCAAAGAAAGTACTGTCAGCTTTATTCAGAGCAGACGGCTATTGTACTTTTAGTACTTGTTCCATTCAAGTCAGACTTTCAGTGAACAGCAACAGCTTTGCTAGCAACAGTGTTAGGGTTTATGTATCATTCTCTGGAAAAGTAAACCACATTTCAGGAGAAACACATGCACGTCATATAGTCGAGCAGAGCGTGAGGAAACTGTTTCTTTGTTCCAAGAGAAAATAATGGCACCATCAAAACTGTACCACAAAAAGTTGATGCAGTTGTCCTCTGAGCAGTATGTTGCAGGAAATCGAGATGGAGTTGGCTGCTCGACTTCTGTGAAAAAATATTATCAGAGGCACGGCTTCAGATGGAGGCAGACAGAGACCTGATTGTGTCATTAATCATAGATTGACCGGTGTTAAACTGGTTTAACAAACCGTTAAACCAGTTTAACGCGATACAACTGCTGGCTATGCCTGTAATATGAATGCTTGAGGACAATTTAAAATAGCCATTGTGTTTCAAATCTAAAAAGCTTAGAGTGCCAGAAGTTACTTTTCCATACTCGCTACTGGTTATCCTCGTGTTTCAACAAGTTTGTTCATCGATCAGACGTCGGGCCTATTTAGCGAAGGTGAAAGTGTTGTTTGTCGGAGCTAAGGTAAGTGCCCTTGCAAAGGTTGTGATTGGAAAACGTGCTGCAGCAGCGTTGTACGGGGCCAACTGGAAAAGCAGGAATTTTTTTTCGTATTGTTTTGCAGCAGGTTGGTATCGGCAGAGGTAGAAAATGGCGGGTGAACTTCGCGAAAGTGAAAAAGACGATACATTTGAGTGCCAAGGCCTTAACTTTGTGGGTTGAGGACTCTTCTGAACACGAAAATGACGATGCTGATGGTGTTGATTTGTCAGGATTAGACACTGCTTCAACAGTGTATACCGATGTGGTGGCAAATGGCAACGAAGACGAGCCTAACATCTCGATTGAATTTGAGTCCCGCGTTCTCAATGAGACAACAGATAGGGATAGAGAGGAAGAGGATGATGCCGATTTGGAAATAGATGAAGCAACTGATGTTCAAGGGGAGGTAGCTGGTACTAGTAATGGACAGGAGTCAGCAGGTAGTTCAGAGCTGAATTGTACGTGTCATGGTGTTCAATGGCAAGTCACTTACAGTGTGTAAGGTGTTGTTGAAGATTCCAGAACTCATCCACGTTATAGTGCCAAGCTTCTTTGGGAGGATGACATGTTTATGACTGAGAGGAAGCCAATCCATTACTAGAGAATGTCCTTTCCTTCACGGTTGCTACCAGATATCATCACATGAAGTGCTAAAGCAATGCCGTCAAAGAAAAAGATCATGGATGAAGTTGAGTTTTGGAATCTGCTGGGCATCATATATGCACTCACACGTACAACAAACAGACGAAGAGATCTCTGGAGCACAGTTGATGGTATATTTCCTGCACCAAAGTTTGGGAGTCGATTTGGCATTTCGCGTGGAAGGTTTGAAGAACTATTGAAGTACTTGCGGTTTTGCCCCCCAGAGGAATTTTCAGATGCAAATGACAAGTGGGCACCTGTTTGCAGACTCATTGATGCATTCTACAAGCAACGTGCTGCAAAATTCTTTCCATCATGGAGTATTTGTGTAGATGAGAGTATTAGTGCATGGAGGGGAAAAGATGGCAATTACTGTTCAGATGGTATGCCCCCATGTGACCAAGATTGCAAGAAAGCCTAAAGGAGTGGGAGCAGAGCTAAAGGATGCAGCATGTGCAGTGAATCAGGTGATCATTGCACTAGAAATACAGGAGGGAAAGGAAGAAATGGCTACTAAAAAGTACATGCAGGAGTGGAAGAAAACAGGCACAGCTCAAGTCTTACGACTAACTGAACCATGGCATGGTACAAATAGAGCCATCAATGCAGATGCTGCATTTGCAAGTGTAACTACAGCTGAGGCATGTCGTATGTATGGTATGCATTTTACAGGTTTAGTGAAAACAGCTACAACAAAGTTTCCCATGGATCATTTCAAGCACCATGAGTACAAAGAACAAGGAGATCATCATGTTCTGACTGCAACTATCAATGGGCATCCATACATGGCATGTGGTTGGAGTGATTCTACCAGGAAGCATTTCATATCTATCCACAATACCACACAGGAAGGCAATCCTCAAGGAAAACGGCGTTGGCGTGAGATTGACTCTGATGATGTCAGTGGCACAGAGGTGTGCATTTGCTATACAAAGAGGCCCAAGGTAGTTGAGGACTACTTTGAGTCTGCTAAGGTAGTGGATGTCCATAACCATGCACGACAGGCAGGTCTTTCATTAGAAACTGCTTGGAATAATCAGCGATGGGACCACAGAGTGCTGTCAACCTTGCTGGGAATAATAGAGACTGATGCATACCACATGTGGTATGCATTTCATCCTCAAGGTAAGAACTGGTCACATGCTGACTTTACTGAGGGTATTGCAGAGGCACTCCTGGCCTTTGAAACTGGTTCAAAAACTAGATTGAAAACAACACTGGCAAAACATTCAAGTGGATCATATTGATAACTGTGATGCAGAAGGACTACCACATGATTTTCAGCCATTAAACGCATTACCACAGTATGCTGCAAAGAAAAAACACGGAACACGTGCTTTGAGAAGGTGCTCAAATTGTTCATCACTTGCAAGCTACTACTGCACTGTATGCTCTAATGTACATGTAGAACAGGACAAAATAGTTACTGTCAAAACGAGGTAGTGAATGCATTGTAAAACATACTTTGCTGTAGATATTCACAATGTAACTGGGGCTTTCCTGAGTGCTGCATATAATCTGTTAATCATGCACGCTGTTTATAATATCCAATCATGAGTTTAAAAAATGTTAAACCGGTTTAACATCGCGTTTAACACATTATGGTCAATCTATGATTAATGACTTTACAAAGGCATTTTTGCATTGCTGAATGCAGCATTTCAAATCCTGGAAGAAAATCTTGTATCGAAGGAATTATTCAGCATATTCGCGCAATGCCTTTTGGTATAATATGCTTCAATGAAGCAGGAGTTAGGCTCTACCATGATCTTGCTAAGCAAAAGCCTGTATTTTGTGATGCCACTGGAACAGTAGTCTCACTGCCTAAGGACAGTTGTAATAAGAAGCCTACACTGTACTATTATGCATTAGTGGTGAAGCACCCTATACTACACAAGCCTCCTATAGCAGTTGCTGAACTAATAACAGCATACCATACAGTTCTGTCTATATCATTTTTTCTTCAACAATTTTGCAGAGCTGAAAGCTTATTGTTTAGTTCGGTTCTACTGCTGAGCTTCCTCCAAGTTTACAACATGGAAACTTTACCAGACAATTGGACATTTAGAGTTGCTACTGGTGCTGGACCAGCAAAAGATGCACTGAAGGTTCACCACATGCTTGCAAAAGCCACGTGATGAACTCTGCAAGAATAGAGTGCAAAATGTGGTAAGCATAATAGCCGTAGAAAATTGATTATGACGGTAATAGAAACATCTTTCTCTTTTCTTAGGTTCCGAAGTATAAGTTTTGTATGTACAGAATTATCTGTGTCTACATACATAGGTTTATCATTTTATAATTTACCATATCCTTTTACAGCCTGTAATTTATGCGTGCAGGGAATGATTAAAAAGCTTAGACACCAGATGGTGTATGAATTATCTCAGGGAAAATTGTATCCACTGCAAACATCCACAGACACAATGATGCGTCAGTACATTGTTTATATATTGAGTAAAACATAGCTCAGTATCTTGTACAGATGATGCTACCCTCACTGCTGCTGCAATGTCATCTAGTCCAAAGTCTCCTCTGTCGTGTGGGGAAGGTACCATGGTAAAATTTAATGGATTTAACAGTGATGTGGTATGTTTTGAGAAAGCTATGATGCAAGAAGACCAAAGAGACCAAAGAGGATCAAGTGGAGCAAGGGGCAATTCTCATTCCAACATATATAAACACTCCTGACTATGACAACATATGTGCTCTCAAATGGGGAAAGGAGCACTACATTAAGTTCTTCCCATCTGTAAAAAGAAAGCCATTCACGTAAGTGAATCATATGCATGCTATGCTTGTTTTTAGAAAATCTTTGTTCTTTACAAAGAGAAATATAGTGCCCATTTTCAAAGACTTTCATAAGAAAAGCTGTGAAGGAATTAGAGGTGTAGCATAATGCCATGAACTCACACCTCTTTAAGCATTCATTTCTTTCAGCCAACAACACGAAATATATTTAGAGGCAACTAAATCACGCAAGCGCGGCAGTCAAACAGCTGGGACTGCTGAAGCGAACCAGGGAGAAGCGAGTATTTTTTTTTTGGAGAAGCGAGTAAACTATGGAGGAGGGAGTTAAACAGTTATTAGCTTCAGAAAGCCTGAGGCAGATTATCAAGGAGTCAGTAAAAGGAATATTGGAGGAGTCATCAGTGTTGGCAAGTTAACGTGAGTCCGAACATGGCGACCAGAATGGCGGTGAGCGGTAGGCAACGCAGTATATGTATTTGTATGGCTATATTAGTCTCTGGTGAAGTATGGGAGTCGCTGTAAGGGTGTTAAAAGACGATAGTTAAATATAATATAATGGATATCAAGGTACTACAGTGTATATATTGAGAATATTAGCGAATGAAGTCGGCTCGGTTAAGAGAGTCGTTACACGTGTCGTATGGTGCGTGGGGTCGGTCGTGTACAGTTGAGTTGTTAATGAATATTGATGGGCAGTTTTCTGTGTCGTGTAGTATCGCCACAAAAAGTGGAGTCGGCTCTGTTAAGAGCGTCGTTTTGGACGTTGTGTGCTTGAGTCGGTCGTTACAGTCGAGTTGTTAATGTCATGTATCGCCATAGTATAAGTGGAGTCGGCTCTGTTATGAGCGTCGGGTACAGTGTGTAGTCTAGTCGGTCGTTATTGTTGACGCATGCGTATATTTCAGTCATGTCTACTGTGGTTGCCATGACTACATGCAGTTGCTGGACATATAAACTGCATGATGATATACAGTTGTTGCAGGGGGTTTATATATTGATGTGTATATGTTCTATATAGTTTACGCAGAGCAAAGCCCGGGTCAGCTTGGCCGAATGCCTGATAAAAGGACTATAGAATAGATTCTTTATGGCTCTCGGTCATTGGAGGTGAAGGGGGCGATAGGTCCGGGAGCAATTCTCGCACAGGTCTCTCCGTCGGCGCGGGTCAGCCTGCTCGGGTGGGTGAACGACTTGAATCAGGAGAAGAGGAAACAGAACAGCCGTTTGTTTTGAGTGATGGGCTGCCTACTATCCGCATACATGGCAAGTAGTACAAGCCATTCGTGGAAATTATTAATTTCTTGGTTATTTAACTATGAATATGTTTTATTCTCCGACTTGGCAGGCTAACCTGACAGGCCGGGGCTGTCAGGCCAGACCCCGGCCTGAATTTCGGCAAACCTGCCCACAACCCCCCACAGAGGTACCACCGGCCCACCGCCCACATGTAATAAACTGTTATTCCATATTATTATAATTATAACTAATGTCTTTTTTTTTTCCAGAAAAAAATTATCATTACCGCACCTAATGGTGTGGTAGTGATGGAACTTAAAGTTAGCATTCCACATATAAATGTCCAGTTAGTTTACTGTTTTCTTTTTCTTATTTCAGATCCACCGAGATTATAATATATCGTTTTAATCAATCAATCAGAATCATGAGAACAGCCTTGCCCGCACCCATCCCAAAACTTCAGCATTGATTTTCATTTTTGCGCAATCTGCGTCAACAACATGTATATCAAACAAATTGACATAATTTTTGTGTGGGTTTGGTCGCGTTCTAATTACATGCACATTCACTATAATCTTGCTGGATGGCCTTACGATGATCTGCCTTCTGTATAGCTACCTGTATACTCTAATACTAAAGATTAGGTATAGGACACAATCCATGGCAAAAAAGTTCTCTGGCCAAGAAAGAATTGGCACACTGCACACACACATGCACACACACACAAGCACACACACACACAACAGACATGCACACACACAACACACATACAACACACACAGTATTTATTCAGAGATGGCTACAAGGTTAGTTAAAAAGATACTTCAGGGCGAGTTTGTGGACATGTTCGAGTTTTTGGAGGACAATTTGGAGGCGGAACATCGTTACGCTTGTAGTGTCGGTACGTCGATTCAGTCGCAGAGAAGACAGAGGCGAGAGGTTCCTGACTTATTAAGTTGGGTTCAGTGCTTCGGAACTTATATTAGCGTTGTGGCGAGTCGGTATCCGGAGAAAGTGCGTCAGTTACTCGCGTATCAGACGCTGATTATTAGAGAGGCTAGGAGGCTTGGTGGGAAGGGCTGGCTGGCGTACGATACTATGTTCAGGCAGCAGGCCGCCACGTCTAACACAGTAGACTGGTCCCAACTGAACTCAACTTTGTATGCGGTGACGTTCCTGGCACAGCAGGGGAATAGAACTCGGCCCTGCGCCCTGTGTATGGAGTCGGACCATAGAGATGATGAGTGTTCTCTCGGGTCAGATGACCACCCAGTGTCGGTGAAGCGGGATGGTGTGAGTCGTTTGAAGGAGTTTAACGGGCTGCGGCAGCAACAAGTGTGTTTTACTTGGAACGAAGGCAGGGGTTTTTACAACGGCTGTCGTTTCCGTCATGTTTGTGCTCGTTGCCAAGGGGAACATCGGTTAATAGATTGTCGTCAGTTTCCGCTTAAGTATAGCAGTCGTGGGAGTGCCGTTGGTGGTTATCAGCGTGACAATGATGCTGGTTACATGAGGGGATCGACGTCTCAAGGTCAAGTTCGTCGTCAGTAGAGGACATCAGCAGTCAGGCAGGGTATTTATCTATTATTTATAACTCTTCAGTGCATGCATGTCGTATATAGTCGAACTACGGTCATGCATGTGTGGTGTATATGCTTATATATATAGGCGACTGATCATCTGCTTATTATAGTTATATATATATAATTTTTTATGCATAATTTTTTTTCTGTTTTACTTATAGTCTTGAATTAAATAGTGCATGTCACGTGATGTTGCCTTGCATTGCCTGTTGCAGTGATGGCATGTGTGGAGCGTGTTTAGGTTCTCACAGTGGGTGGAGAGTATGTTTATATGTCGGATCTCAACAGTATAGCGAGTTGTAAAGGCGACTCTGTCGGTCATGTTCCACGCGACATTTCATCCCCTCTGCGAGTGGATGCTTGGATAGAGGAGTTGCGCACTTTCTCGGACAAGGTTTTTGTCGACTTTATTGTGCACGGCATCATGAAAGGTTTTAGGATTGGTTACAAACGAGGTAGTGTATGTCTGGTTAGCGCGAATCGTAGTATGTTGTCGGCACAGTCGAACCCGATGGTGGTCGAGGATTATTTCACGAAAGAGGTGCAAGCAGACCGTATAGTGCCAGTGGTGGGAGTTGAGGGTATTCAGATTAGTCGGTTTGGTGTCATTCCTAAGTCATGACAACCGGGAAAGTGGAGGCTTATCGTCGATTTGTCGTCACCAGAGGGAGGCAGTGTCAACGATGGTATCTCAAGTAATTGGTGTTCTCTTTCGTATGCGTCCATTGATGATGCCGCTAAGCTAGTCGTAGCTGTTGGTCGTGGTGCATTGTTGGCTAAGTTGGATATCGAGAGTGCTTACAGGATTGTGCCGGTACACCCGAACGATAGGCACTTGCTGGGAATGCGGTGGAAGGGAACGATTTATGTCGACAAGGCCCTACCTTTTGGTTTGTGTTCGGCTCCCAAGTTATTTACTGCAGTGGCAGATGCGTTGGCTTGGATGATGCAGGGGTGTGGAGCGTGTAAGGTAATTCACTACCTTGACGACTTTTTGTTTGTGGGTAAACCTGTATCTTCGTTATGTGCGGAAGCTCTTCAGGCAGCTTTGCGGTTGTGCAGGCGCCTTGGGGTTCCGGTGGCAATGGGCAAATTGCAAGGTCCAGCTACGTCGTTGACATTCTTGGGAATCGAAATGGACACTGAGGCAATGGAGTTGAGGTTACCGTGAGAAAAGTTGTCGAAACTAAAGGAGATGGTTAGTGCCTGGAAGGGGCGAAAGTCATGTACGAAGCGTGAATTACAGTCGTTGATTGGTCATCTTCAGCATGCATGTTGGGTCGTTCAATCAGGTACATGTAGGACGTTTCTGCGCAGAATGATCAATCTGTCGATGGTGGCAAAAGAGCTGCATCATCACCTTAGGTTGAATAAGGGCTTTCAATCCGATTTGCAGTGGTGGTGGATGTTTCTAGAGATATGGAATGGTGTATCCATGCTCAATAGTACCGCAGTTTGCCCACCAGCTGTAACGCTTACATCCGATGCGTCAGGTTCGTGGGGTTGTGGTGCGTTCCTTTCAACGGGTGAGTGGTTTATGTGTCCGTGGCCACCTAATTGGGCTAAGATGCATATCTCGGTGAAGAAGTTGTTTCCTTCAGTGTTGGCATGCGCATTGTGGGGGCATCAGTGGAGAGGAAAAATGGTGAGCTGTCTGTCGGATAACACAGAAGCGGTGGCCATTCTCAGATCAGGTATTAGTCAGCAGGAGAGTGTGATGCAGCTTATGTGTACACTTTGGTTTATAAAAGCATATCACAGCATTTACACTGTGGCGAATCATGTGGCAGGGGCGCACAACTTGGCAAATAGTTTGTCTAGAGACAATCCAGCTTTATTCTTGCGACAGGTACCATCGGCTCGCAGGGTCCCGACAACAGTTCCCACGGATCTGCGTCAGTTGCTGCTAGAGTCGGATCTCGACTGGACATCCGAGAGTTGGACAGTGCGGTTGATTTCTATTTTGATAAGGGTCTAGCGAATTCCACTCAAAAGTCTTATCTTTGTGGATTTAACCGTTATCTACAGTTTTGCAAGATGTATACCGTATTACCCGTTCCAGTAACCGAACAAGTGTTGTGTCATTTTGTGTCGTATTTAGCGTCTCAAGGTCTGAAACACCGTACAATAAAAGTGTATTTGTCGGGGATTCGTTATTTCCAGATAAAGCGCGGTCAAGTTGATGTGTTTCGGGACGCCCAGACTGTGAGATTGGAGTATGTGCTGCGTGGGGTTAAGCGTCACGAGTCAGAGCAAGGGACTCGGTCTAGACAGAGGCTCCCAATTACACCCGAGATTTTACGTCAGCTGAGAGCCACCTGGTCTCCTACGGGAGGGGACGTCGACACAAAGATGATGTGGGCGGCCTGTTGTTTGGGTTTCTTCGCGTTCTTGCGGGCGGGTGAAATGCCCGTGCCGTCAGACACGGAGTATGACCCAGGCGTGCACCTCAGTATAAGGGACGTAGCGCTCGACAGCTCTTTGCAACCTTCTTCGATCCGGGTCACGATTAAACAGTCCAAGACCGATCCATTCAGGCAGGGTGTGGATCTTTTCGTTGGGAAGACAGGAACAGACTTGTGTCCGGTGGCTGCTCTCTTAGATTACTTGGTTCTACGAGGTATGAAGGACGGCCCATTATTGTTCTATTCGGACGGCCACTTTCTTACGCAACAGCGTCTAGTGGAGTCGTTAAGGGCGGCGTTAGAAAGGGCGGGTGTTGATCAGTCGAAGTATTGTAGCCACAGTCTGCGCATTGGTGCTGCAACGACGGCAGCCAGTAAGGGAATGGAAGATTCAGTGATAAAGACGTTGGGACGATGGGAGAGTGTGGCGTATCAGAAGTACATTCGAATCCCGTCCGAACAATTGGCGAAGTATTCAGTGGTACTGGGGTCACAGATGTAGGGCTGTGAGATACGGGTAGTATACATGTGTATATATAGATACATATATACAATTGTATGTATCACATGTGGATTACGCGATAATTATATAGGTATTCATGGTATGGCGCGGTATTGTTATTACTATTATTATATGGGGTCGGTGTAAGGCAAATGGGTCGAGGTTTTGCTTGTTGGAGAAGGAGAGGCGAAGTATTTCCATAGCGGTATTTGGCGTAGGGCAGCTATAACGGATATACTTGTATATACATGTTATCATGACGAGATAAATAAGTGTATGGTTTGCGTTGGAGCTCAATGTCGTGGGTTGTGTTGGCATGCCTAAGGCGGGCGGCTATGGCTTTATTTGGGGGGAAGGAGAGCCTATGCCTAGGCCTCTCCTCCTTGGACCAGGACTGGAAGGCCCATACTACCTTCCAGTACTCCCCCCATCACAAAACCCCCTCCCCTTGCGTGAAGGGGCGGGGACTGGGGGGGAGTTCCCTTACGACACTTCCGCCAAGTTCACGAGTTACTGGAACTCGTGAAATAATGCCACATCAGTAAAAGCAGAGAAGGAAAAGCTGTCGAGACAAGTCACAGAGGTAAGCTGTTAAATACGGTTTAAACGCGTTTAGACCGAGTTAACAGCTATCTGGGTATTACGCATGCGTGGTGGCATGTTATACATTTCTGGAACTCAGATTTGTACATGTATAAAAGCAGTGGAAAAGATTTCAAAGTTTGGACAACTCTGGCCATTTGAAAATTGCCAAGGTATGGTTGTTATTGTCTAACAGTATAAGGGAAAATGTAATATCAATTTCTTTGGCATTACAGGCAGCAGATGTACAAGTAACCGAAGTTGAAAGCAATGAAAAAGGAAGTGCGTGTGTGTCATTTAGTCAAACGAACGAACTAATTGTCTGGCCCGAGGTGAATTATTCTAGTCATGTGCGGTTTGTTCTGACATTATGTACATTGTATCTCTCTTCAGGTCGTTACCAACCTTATAATGGAAAAATACAGCATTGATCACCAACGAGCAATGACTCACTTCCTGCGTCAGTCTCTTCCTTGCTGAGTATTTGTAACTACTTGGACTTTTCGTGCATGGATGCAATTGGACCATTGAACTTGGCCGTTTTCGTACTGATGAGATTCATAGACACAATAGTAGACCACAACTTTGTAAACCAATAAATCATTTACAATTCATGCGGGCCGCACAGCCTTCATATCGATTAAACCGCTGGAATGTGCGGCTAACTTCTATGCGGTCATGCAAGTACATGTAGTAGTTTTGCAACAGCATCAGAGAAGATGTTATGGTACATGTACATCTTCAAAACACAATGCAAACCTTCCGTGTTACCTTTAGAAAGGTATACAATACTTGAATGCAGCTGCATGTACATATAAATTCTCTAACACATGGGTTGCTGAGCACCAGAATTCCCATAGGTTTCGATACTGTACATGTACATGTATACACATGAAAATGTACAAATGTTATTAAATTTAAAGTGTGTGCACATTGAGCGGTGCACACACAAATACATGTACATAGCACAAGTGCACGTACCAGGATACGGTATTGACGCAATGTTGAAATCAACGTAACGACCCCACTTGTCCACCTTCTCTGACGAGGATACCCTACGTTAAAGGTGGCAGAATACACGTATACAACACACGTGTGCATGTGTACATGTGCATACACATCAATAACATGTGTATGCACGGTGGCTGTTGGCCTTTGTCACATGCTTGCACACGCACATGTACATGTAACACATACAATATCAGAGCACCAACTTGTGTACGTACGTGTACTGCTATAGGATACACAATATTGTACATAACATGATCTAAAATACAGAACAAACATGTAGAGCACAGACCACCATTTACGTGTAGACCATTACACACTCAGCCCCCTTACCCCACCGCACACACATCTGCCTTCCCACTCACTGCAGTCCGTATTTTGTCTTTCTCTTCTCAACCATCAGGTCACATATCAGCCTCACGTTCAGCGTCTTCAGAAGCTGCACGTCCTGTTTCCTTATCCTGGTTACAAGTTCTCCCCACTCCCTGGAAGTGGAGCACACAACAGTACATGCAGCCACCAAACAGAAGCAGGAGCATCCGTCCAGGCACGGCCACAGAACTGCAGCCTACTCTCTACACATGTACATGTATGCGCAATGATTGTGTCCTGTGCACCCACAAGTACCATGGACTGAACATTGCGTGCATAGATACTGTACATAGCATAACTGAATATAATATGTTCTAACGAGGGAATGGGCTAGTAACGAGTGCACTTATATCGAGAGTAGACTGTACAGTGCACACTGTTAATGCACATAGAAAAGTACAGGAGTATACATGTACAACTGTATATACATATACATGTACATAGAACAATGCGGGCAAACACGAACTTTATTCTAATAATTCAAAAACACGGCTAAATTGGGACCATATTACGGAAGTTTATTACAGCATGGACCCTACACACATGTGCATGGACCCTACACATGTGCATGGACCCTACACATGTGCATGGACCCTACACATGTGCATGGACCCTACACATGTGCGTGGACCCTACACATGTGCATGGACCCTACACACATGTGCATGGACCCTACACATGTGCATGGACCCTACACATGTGCATGGACCCTACACATGTGCGTGGACCCTACACATGTGCATGGACCCTACACACATGTGCATGGACCCTACACATGTGCATGGACCCTACACATGTGCATGGACCCTACACATGTGCATGGACCCTACACATGTGCATGGACCCTACACATGTGCATGGACCCTACACATGTGCATGGACCCTACACATGTGCATGGACCCTACACATGTGCATGGACCCTACACATGTGCATGGACCCTACACATGTGCATGGACCCTATATGTACATGTGCATAAGCGGATGTCACAACGTTATTACTGTGTGTAATATCACCGAACAATGAAAATTGCTTGAGCCAATGTTCACACAACAAATTTTTTCTGAACTTTTTTTTTTCCTTTTACATGTACATGTATGTTAGGAAACAGTTGGTTGGGTTACACCGTACCTTCACCAACCATTTGTACCAGTCTGAGTTATTTGACCTGATACATATACACATTGGTGTACACGTCGATGTATGTACATGTATGTACATGTAAGGAGTATGTACATGTATGCCTGCTACACTGTACTTATACGTATGTTGTACAGCTGACAATTATCAAAAGGACAGCCATTATTAACATACTCATCTGATGCAGGAGCAGTCCTGTTACCCCGGCTGGTTCCTTCAGGCATCGGTACTTCAGCCGGTCTCTGCCTCCCCTCAGCTATTCCCTCTCCACCTGCACGTGTGTAATGGCACACACACACATTCACACATACACACACAGTGATGCATATCCACATGGACATGTTACAGCTTCCAGTTGAATTCCAATGGCAAATACATGTACGTGTACGTGTATGCAGGAACTTTTGGAGGAGGGGGCAAAATGCAGTCTTACCCCATTTAAACGGGACATTTCTTTCTACGCATCCGTATTCATACGGAGGATACATGTACACCATGCTTAGGCAGGCATGGTACATACATGTATTCCTCTATGCTGAAAAATGTACTTGTGGATAATACCACATCCATAGTGTGCAGTGTACACGTGCATGTACGCACAGTGTACACGTACCCTCCCAGTCCCATATTTAAACAGCTTCCTATTTATATCCACATGTAGCTACAGGTACATGTACATGAAAAGGGGTATATATATATTCCCAAGGCAATGCCTTAACCTGGTGATGGCCAACATTATATACAGTAGCATGGTTCCTTTCCATATACTGACAATCGGGTTTACATTTGTACATGTATTTGGCAACCGAAATAGTGTACAGTAAGGGCTCACAACAGCGGAAAATACATGTACGGCATATTCATGGTATTCATAGTGCAACCCTAACTGCTTTCACCTATCGATATCGATCGATCTGGACTGGCCTTCACCAAAATGAATTATAACTGCCGAAAGCCGTAAGGGCGTGCTATGAACACCACCAACTCCACGGCTATTATCTGTTGTTGCGACCCAGTACTACTGTAGATTACACTATGTACACAATACACTGCAAGAACATAATAAGCACATGTAATACACAACATGCAGCCAATCACATCAGTTACGGATGAGACAGCACATGGATGGCCTTGTACATGTACCTCCTCCTCACTAACCTGTGGTGAACCAGTCTATGCCTGACCGTCCATAGAGCTCAACCATGGTGGCCAGAGTGGAGGAGCGACAGATGTTCTGTGATGCATAAACGCACACATGCAACACACACACACAACACACACAGACACACACACGCAAACATGACATGTATATGTATCAGTCTTATTAATTAACAGTATAGCACATTAGATCACTGAATAAAAAAATACTGACAATGATAAAAATCAAGTATCAATACATGTGAGAGTACAGCAGTCTGTGGTTTGTTATCTAATGGAACATGCTGAAGAACATTATTGGTCTAAACCTGATCTATTGTCTACATGTACATTAGACAATAGCGGAAGTGATTCGCGCAATCAGATTGGTCAATTGCAGGTATCTAAATGCGGTAGAAACCTAGAGAGGGACTTTAAGTGCCAGTGGGGGGGATTCTAAGTGCCCCGGGCACTTAGAATCCCCCCCACTGGCACTTAGAATCCCTCCCGTTATCGTTATCGCGTTGCGCGATAATTTATTGGTTGCTACGTACGCGTTGCTATTGTCTAAATTGGTTAGACACTGAAACCGAGGGATCTACGTGATTTAGAATCCCCTCGGGCCCTTAGTAGCGCCCTCGCTACCGCTCGGGACGCTACAGCCCAGGGCCCTCGGGGATTCTAAATCACGTAGATCCCTCGGTTTCAGTGTCTAACCTATATGTAGACGCCAAACAGTGACACAGCAGTTTGATGATCAACACAGGATGATAAGAACACCTACATGTAATGAGTATTACACTGTATATGTGAAGGTTGAGAAGTCAACCCACAGGATGTACATGTACTGTACACGTACAAAGTACTGCACAATGTCCACCCTTGGGGCCTCTGACACTCAAACAATACTCATGTTAAAGTACAGTACATGTATGTACAGCTATAGCCACACCCACAGAAGCTATAGCCACACCCACAGAAGCTATAGCCACACCCACAGAAGCTATAGCCACACCCACAGAAGCTATAGCCACACCCACAGAAGCTACAGCCACACCCAATAAGCTACACGCAGTACCTTATTTCTGTACAGAAGCACTGGCATCACAAATCTTGATCTGCAGCGGGCAAACCTGGCCCTTGTGAACAGCTCCCTCAGCTCACAAGTCCTGTTGATGGCACTACAGCAAGTGATGGAGAGAGGAAGGTGATGTGTAGGGTACCATGAGATACACGCACATACACGTCCGTGTATGAAACAGAAGGTATAAAAATTGGAAGGTTCGCCTTAAATGCAGTAATTCACAACAATATGACATGTAATACGAACATTACATATCCCTGTTCATACATGTATGTCCTGTACACATGTATAACTGTACATAGTGTGTACAATGCTATAGAAACGACGTGGACAAATCAACAAATTATGTTGCCAGCAACATGTGAGCGTACACAGATCATTTTTTACAAACAGTACAAAGCGCCAGAAAAAGGTAAGGAGTTATAAGTGTTTGGGGCATTTATAATCCCGCTCCTCCCCCCCACCTAGCCCTACTGGCTCCTCCCCCCACCTAGCCATACTGGCTCCTCCCCCCACCCAACCCTACTGGCCCCTCCCCCCACCCAGCCCTATACTGGCACTTGAAGTTCCTCTTGAGGTTTCTAATGTGTTTAGATACAAGTACCTGCAATTGACCAATCAGATTGCGCTAACCACTTCTGCTATTGCCTAAGCCACCATATGTCTGTGCCTTACACTCCACCATCATCATCATCACTGTTCATGTGTCCCTCCATTACCACCAGCTCAGACGGGTAGTGACCACACAGGGAGCCATCCTTGTTGTCCACAACCTAACGCGCGTTCATAGAGGGTGGGAGGGGAGGGAGGAGGGGGTGGAGGGAAGGGAGGGAATGGAGGAGAGGGAGGAGGAGGGAGGAGGGAGGAGGGAGGAGGGAGGGAGGAGGAGATGGGAGCATGAGGGAGGGTTACTACAGTAGTTATAACTTGGACCTCAACAAGCACACTGCACAAAGGGTGCACACCTCTATGTACATTAAACACACCACTTGCACACAAACACACTCACACATACCTCCCGCACACACACACAAACACACACATACACACGCACCTCTATCTTGTAGTCCCTTGCTATGAGGCAAATGCACTGCTTGTGAATAATTTCAGACTAGAGAGAACAAGGAGAAAAACCATTAAGACACAATACGAGCCATCCCTTAAGCCTGGTTCACAATATGACGCAAGAGCCGCGATGCGACCCGATGGTTGTCGCAGAATATTTTATTCCTGCGACGCGATGCGACGTCGCAGCGACGATACTGGTACGTTATTAAAAATTGATGGCCGAGTCCAGAGCAGCAGTTTTTTTTTTTTTTTTCATTCATCGCGACGCATCGCGGGCTCTTGCGTCAAATGCTTAAACGTACATGTCTGAATACTGCATGACTATACCTGACTACATCGGGTGCTATAGAGGTAACACGTACAAGCTCAACACACAAGTACGTGCAGTGCCACCAAACCCTAGAAAGTACGTGTACGGATGTACTGCATACAATGTACGTGTTTCAAGTTCAGCGATACATGTACGCAAGTTGTCGAAGAGTACGAAACACAATCATATATTCATGATAGAATATATGCTGCATGTATATGATACTGTAATGAGCGATGCGCGTACGAATTGGTATACAGACGTACGACTTAGCTAGGCTACGATTTGGAGAGGCAGGAAGATAGATATAAAATGGAGTGGGTACCAGGAAAAACTAATCGTTTGTGCCTTTCTATTACTAAATACATCTGGCTTGCTATACAGTACGAGTACCTACGAGTCGGGTTGTCGGAGTTGATTTCAAGAACTTACACGACGATCCAACGTCCTGGCGCGGTACGAACAGCTGTGAAAATATTCCAAAAGTTCTTCGAGACATTGCTTCGTTACTATGCTCTCAACTGCTCCCGAACCGTCTGATCCAACCGCCATGTATTGCAGTAATGAAGGGGTTAAGACAAACAATTATCACCTCGTACTCCATACCTCAGATAAACATTTCGATTAAAAGCTCACCAAAACAATACTTGGTACATGTAATCTCTACCGTCCCACTTTGTACTATGGCAAGATGAACACGCGGTCTCATGTGCTTGAACTGGCAAGTTGATTTCCCAGCGCGATAACGTGACCTTACGCTTACTACACCTAACATTGTCGTAGACCGTTACCCCAGTCCAGGTGGAAGAAGTAATCAAAGGTACCAGCAACGCTTGCTATAGACTTTAATAGTGTAACGTCTCTAACACCTAAGTACGGTGTGGTGTATAATCTGTCCTACCATGCAAGTCTTATCCCTTTCCGCAGCATTGTTTCATACTATACTGCTGCATAGAACGACAGGAAAGGTATAGGCTTCTGGTGTGTGCCCTTCACCGTCTGATGTCTTATGCGCACACACACACACACGCACACACATCATCATGCACACTGATCGCGTGCAGTATTCCTACAACAGTCCCAGTAGCGGTACCTTCTCTGTGGGAACGGTGGGCGTTGAGGATGTGGACTGCTCGTCGTTTGATTTCACCTACGTAAGAGCAATAGATGTCTATGTGTGCAGCATCGTGCACACATTAATTCTAAATATCTTATTTTTTTATATATCTTCCAAGTGCTGTACTATTAATAGAACTCGTTATGATTTGCATGCGCCACCTCCTCCTCACCTCCTCCTCCTCCTCCTCCTCCTCCTCCTCCTCCTCCTCCCCCTCCTCCTCCTCCTCCCCCTCCTCCTCCTCCTCCTCCTCCTCCATCGTATAGGTTCGTTGTGCCTCAGAGGAGCTGGAGGCGTGGCTGAGCGATAAGGTCAAAGGGTTCACGTCGTCCCTCTGCCAGCAAGGTGGTACCAACTCTGGAAAGGTGACAGCAGGGCGCTACGAAGTGACGCAACGTCACGAGCACTGTATTCTGTAGGGGAAGGGATGTTTACAGGGACACACACCTTGGTCCATGTAGCATGCAGTGAACAGGGGTAATGGTTTTTCACATACACACAGTAGTGTGCATGAATACACAGAGGTAATGACCGTTGCGGTAGTTTAGATAACTTTGGAGGTGCTCGTTACTTGTCGTCGTGGTAACTACTAACCACCTCATGTCCGCCGTCACCTCCACCATCATTACTAGCACCACACACATCTGTCGTTATCATCACCCTGTATGTACATGGTAGATATCCCTGGAGTTCTATGAGAGGAAGAAGGCAAGATGGCTCCTTTCTCCGGAGGTGGTCAACTGGGAGGTGTGGCATCTTCATCTTCTCATTGTAGAGCCTTCTTCAGATCAAGGTAACAAAGCTATGGGTGGGGGGGGGGGGCAGCATTAAGGTTTTTTTTTAATATTATTTTTGAACCTTTTACAGTGTAGTTGTAATCACTTTTGTGGCTTTTTTAAAGACCTTTACGAATTGGTTTTATCTTATTGTCATGTATTATGGCTTTACAAGGCACTGGATTTGTCATCATACATGTATCAATATCAATACAACAGTTGCCTTTCATTTGGACAGTGGCAAATGTATGTATGGTTCCATCTCCGCAGACACATGTACATGTATGTTTTCACCAGTGTGTCACTTCCATGTGCACGTTACAGTTGGTTTGAATGTGGTGCACACATGTACACATGTATTCCCTATCCCACAAGGCTGGCATAACCACACACTGCAGCTGGCCAACAGCCTGCCAGAGACGGTACGTCCGATGAATGATTATATGTGCAGTGTGTCTGCATTAGGTGTGTGTATGCCCCTCCGTTGTGTGGGACTTAGTGTGCATGGCAAGTACATGTGAAATGCTGTCTACATGTACATGTACAGGCGTATGTACGTCAGTGGTGGCATTAATCGTGCATGTCTCCAACTTCTCATTTTACTTTTACTGTCGTCATAAATACAGAAAAATTGAATTTGTGCGTACCCTCTGTTCAAACCTAATCACATTGGTTCCCGTCATACGTGTTTAATTTGGACTTGATCAGATCTTGTACATCTGTGAAGTTGTGAATAAACCGGAGTACCTGCCACAAAACCCTACTTTGGACAACCTCCCGAATATTTACGAAACTATGTACCCTACCATCCAGCCATACCTCCACAGTGTAAGTCGCCATGAAGGGCTTTAATGACAGCATGACGATGGTATCCATGGTTACTGACATATGTACTGTATACTCATTGGTGGTCACATGTATACCTTGTAATTACTACCACAGGTAACCTATGAGCTCACTGGTGAATCCATGGCAGGAGCAGTGAGGAAGCTTTTTAGGAACACGTTTGCATACTGATGACGCACACATATTTGTTTCTGTACAGTGTGTACCTAACATGCACATACCCATCTTCATTACGTCTTCGTTACATCCATGTTATTCATGTACATACATACATGTACTTTCGTTTGAAAATTAATGAGGGAATGGGAGTGACCTTAACTTTTTTTTGGTAAAGCAATATTGAAGGCCCCACCCATTACTCCCTTGGCTATTTACTCTAGCTGATGACCCAAAAGCATGGATGTGATGTGAGTAAGAGCAGTCCCTCTTAAACTTGTGGCTTAATTATGGCTTCATTGTTGTAACCGCTCCCATTCCAGAGCAGGGATCACTAAGTTCTTGCACGGGAGATGTGGATAAATAGCTAACGGTCAATGGAGTAATGTCACTAATCTCGAGTGTGCATGTTGAGGTAATTCTCTGCGACGGAGATCAATACGAAGGGCAAATGCAATAAATGGCAAGACTTTAGCATGTCTGAATGTGGTTCATTCGGGATCTGTCATTTTACCCTATCACCGTGTAAAAAGGGTTGCTGTGTATAAACATTAATTAGCAGCCGCTATGTGCATTGTAGTGACTTGTTTATTTCACCCAGACACACCAATCATATTCTGAGTCAATGTGTGCTTTTATGCCTTGAATAGCAAATCACGGTGTGTGCAATGCATGTACAATGATTTCTGAAATCTTTTCATGTTACTCATTCAACTGTGAGGTTACAATATTAATTTTACCCTATCACTGTGTAAAAAGGGTTGTTATACACTGTGTATAAACATTAATTAGCAGCCGTACAACATAATGTACAGGGTGTTTGCGAAAGAGCACAATGCTTTGATGTAAATATAATTCATTAATAGGATTGTCAATCTAAATGAATTTATGAATGCAAAATAACCATGTTTAGTCAAATACGAACTACATTATTACAATTCGATTATCTTTAACATTAACAGTTCAGACGATAAAATCAATTCTCTTCCAATCAACTAATTTGACACAATAATGTGCGGCAACTTTTAATTAATGACATGATTTATAAACTGCAGAATAACTTTGATGAATGTTTGAAAACAATTGGTGTTTTACAAGTTAATATTCAAAACAACAAATCAAACTTTAAAAAGCTAAATGGCCATTACAATTTTAATTAACTTTGGCCAAAACCTGTACTGGATGGTGTTTTTTAAAAAATAATAGAGCTGCATGATCTCTTCATTTCCTCACACGATCGTACTTCATTAAGTCAAGATCATTTGCATGCCCATACATTACGCTATTCCATACTCATTCGCTCTCACTGGGGATCTTTATTTTTATGTCATCTTCCATCTCCATAGCTTAGTATGTCTGTGGTCTTCCTTTTTATGTTGATGCCTTTATTATCTATTTAGCCAGCATTGTATTTTACAACAACAATGATGAGAGCTCCGAAGACAAAGAATTTTTTTAACTTGCATGCGATAGCACTGGTCGAACGTGGTGTCGAGTATATTTGTTTATGACTTCTGTTTGTGGTCCCTTTGACATCAATGACTATGTAATTCGAAACAAAGTTACTAAGGACATTATTAATATTGACTTCAATTCAACTACTTCAAGGTTATTACCTGGAATATATACTATCATTGCTAAACAAAGCAGTTCTCGACAAATTTGTGTCTTGCCAGAAAATCACGATGCGAAAATCATACCAAATACTAGACGAAACTCTAAAAGTCTAGGTCAAAGTCCAGCTCAAAGTCCAGCTTGAAGTTCAACAGCTCAAGCTGAGTGTTTGTTTGCTAGAGATAAAGGTGTCTGTGTGATTACTGGCGATCATGAAAACCCAGAAGCATGTCATATTGTTGCCTTAGCTTATTGGAATGTTGAAGCAAACAAGAGGACTCTCCCAAAATCTGTCAAATACGTAATAACCAGCTTACCACATGATATTAATAACGAGAGGAATGGATTACTCTTATGTCCTAATTTACATGTTGCATTTGATCGTGGTCAAATTGCAATCAAATATGAACGTAATACTGGCAGTTATATTGTTGTTGCTATTGATACTGCATTCCAAGTATTTGATGGTAAACCAGTTTGGCTGGTACAAGATACGTCGCTCGATCCACCACATCCTGATCTTTTGGATTTTCACCTTACATGTTGTGTAATGAGTCATATGAAAGGTGGTGCTGAATATATAGAAGATTTTGATGATCCAGATTCAGATTTCTACATCCCTGATCCCTGAGATGCAACTTGTCGAAGTTTACTGACAGACTGATTTTAATTGTGTGTTGTGTTACTACATGATGATGTATGTCTGTGGTAAATTGGAGAACACTACATGTACTTATGTTATATAGCATTACTTTCAGTTTTAAACATGAGAGAAGAGGTGGGAATTACCTAATTATTAGCATCCCTCTTAAAACACCTTTACAACAATTTACATCCATCAGTATAATTAGCAGCAGGATCCATCCCGATTGCGGCATTGGCGTGAGAGGAGGCATAGGGATTTCCCCCATGCCGTGGAGGGAGGTGCCAAGGGGTGGGGCAGGAATGGGGTAGCGTCCAAGTGCCATCTCAAAAAGATATTCCAAAGTTGGCTAGCACAGGGCACCCCATGATGCTGAGTGTGCTGGCTAGCACAGGGCACCCCATGATGCTGAGTGTGCTGGCTAGCACAGGGCACCCCATGATGCTGAGTGTGCTGGCTAGCCATGGGAAGGGAACGCGTACGTTCTCTTGGGAAGGGCATGGGACGGGGAACTTTGGTGTGGTCTTCATGGGGAAGGTGGACTAGTTCAAGGAGGGGGCACACTGGTCCCCTACATGGTGCCCTCATAACTTTAAAAATGATACTGTTTAGTCTACATGCGTGGATATGTAGTTATAGGCACACCGCTGGCGGCACGTAAGCAAGCTGGCTCCCTCAACTCTGGCCCTAGTATAGTACCTTGCGTGTTACCACAATAAATTTTTGACGATTATATGATACTTATGGACCGTCAATTCAGGTTGGCTGTGCACTGAGGGGTGGTTTAGCACGCTCGGGCATGCCTTTCAGGAAATGAATTTTATTAAGGAGCGGCGATCAAAAATAGATTGCGCACATGGAGTGAGCGTGTTTATTGTCATTGCTCCGTTCGTTTTCCTTTCTCTTGGACTGGGAAATAGATTTCATGCTTAGCATGAAGAAATCCACTGAACTTGCGATTGGTCCAGCCATATCATAGTAAAAGGCACAAATGGAAATAGTAAAAGGTTGAACATAAGAAATGCTAAAATACCAGGCACTGTTTGACACTTGGGACGGGAACGTTACCATCCCATGCCCGTCCCAATCGAACGTTCCCGTCCCAAACCTCCACCATCTTTCTTCTTACTCCGCATGTTTCGGTTTCGCTGTCTTTTTCTGCTATCATAGGCACTGACTATGTATGTTGCACTGACTATGCATAGGGGAGATCAGGGGCACTGACTATGTAGGGGACATCAGGGTCACTGACTATGTAGGGGACATCAGGGGCACTGACTATGTAGTATGTAGGGGACATCAGGGGCACTGACTATGTAGGGGACATCAGGGTCACTGACTATGTAGGGGGCACTGACTATGTAGGGGACATCAGGGGCACTGACTATGTAATGAATATTCACTTTGTGTTATGATACTCAGGAGGACGACCATCTGAGGCCTCTGTGATGGTCATGTTCCCTTCTGCCCCTGTGATGGTCAAGGGGAGGAGGGAGGGGGTGAAGACCACACCTTCTGGAGGGGCACCCTTCTCAGGTGATAACATGACCAGGATGTCATTGGTGGCCACGGGGCGGAGCCAGGCTCTGGTCCTGGTGCAGAACCAAACTCCAGACTGCAGGGATATTGAAGACCACATTGTAAATGACAGCCAAGTGTGTGTGTCTGTGTGTGTGTGTGTGTGCATTTAAAGTGAATAAATATAAGGGGAGGGGCAGGTGTGGTGTACCTTCACATGGCACCAGGTCTCCTCCACACACCCCATGGCACCAGGTCTCCTCCACACACCCCATGGCACCAGGTCTCCTCCCCACACCCCATGGTACCAGGTCTCCTTCACACATGGCACCAGGTCTCCTCCACACACCCCATGGCACCAGGTCTCCTCCGCACACCCCATGGCACCAGGTCTCCTCCGCACACCCAATGGCACCAGGTCTCCTTCACACACCCCATGGCACCAGGTCTCCTCCACACACCCCATGGCACCAGGTTTCCTCCATACACCCCATGGCACCAGGTTTCCTCCATACACCCCATGGCACCAGGTCTCCTTCACACACCCCATGGCACCAGGTCTCCTCCTCACACCCCATGGCACCAGGTCTCCTCCACACACCCCATGGCACCAGGTCTCCTCCACACACCCCATGGCACCAGGTCTCCTCCACACACCCCATGGCACCAGGTCTCCTCCACACACCCCATGGCACCAGGTCTCCACAACCCCTTGGCACCACGTCTCCTACACACACCCCACGGCACCAAGTCTCCTCCACATACCCCATGGCACGAGGTCTCCTCCACACACCCCATGGCACGAGGTCTCCTCCACACACCCCATGGCACCAGGTCTCCGCCACACACCCCCTTGCACCAGTCTCCACACACCCCATGGCACCAGGTCTCCTCCACACACCCCATGGCACCAGGTCTCCTCCACACAACCCATGGCAGCAGGTCTCCTCCCCACACCTCATGGCACCAGGTCTCCTCCACACACCCCATGGCACCAGGTCTCCTCCACACACCCCATGGCACCAGGTCTCCTTCACACACCCCATGGCACCAGGTCTCCTCCTCACACCCCATGGCACCAGGTCTCCACACACCCCATGGCACCAGGTCTCCACTCACCCCATTGCACCAGGTCTCCACACACCCCATGGCACCAGGTCTCCTACACACACCCCACGGCACCAAGTCTCCTCCACATACCTCATGGCACGAGGTCTCCTCCACACACCCCATGGCACCAGGTCTCCTCCACACACCCCATGGCACCATGGCTTCAACCGCACAAGGTCACTATATTCCTCAGAGTTAAACATGCATGCATGTACAGGGTGTCCCAGAATGAACTGGACAGGTTTAAATGGTTATAGCTTCAAATTGGAATCAGTTAATTAACAGATCATTTATTATTATATCGCTCTGATTAGGCAAATAATATTGATGTAAAAATATGATAAACCATTAAATAATTAAATTCAAATATTAGAAAATCAAGTTTATCAAGGCCCTCCGAAATTATTCAATATTCAAGTTAGTGCATTGTAATTTAAAAACTATATTAGCCCATGTCACATTATCTAGTTAAAATTAATTTGACTCTTTATGTAAGAGGAAGGGGTACCCCCTCCCTCACCCTCCTCACTTTCTTTTTACTTAATAACGAACGTAACCAACATACATGAATGGTCGGAACTTTGGGCGGCATACAATACCACAACGTATGGGATGGCCATGGAACGGGAACGTTCGTCTGCGACGGCATGGGACGGGAACGTTTGTTTGGGACGAACCCCGTCAGATGACAACAACACACGTTACCTTCAGAAGCTGCATCATGGTGATCATCACCAGAAGCCTCTTCCACAGAACAGACGGTAATTTGTGTACACAACATGGTGGAGATTAACAGTTTAATTTACCATCATCATTTTGGCCTGAGTGACCTGCAGAAATAGTAGCACACTCCTTGTCAACTTCTACAACACACACAAACAAAAGAAGGGTGGCCATGAGTGCAGAGAAGGGTGGCCATGAGTGCAGAGAAGGGTTTGAAACTTGAACATATGCACCGTCGAGCCCAGACAACTGCTGTACCGCTGCGTTCACAATGCAATTTTTATATGGACCCCATTGATTTGCCGTGCTTTCGAAGCTTCACAAGGCTGTTCGCTTACTTAACATTTGCTAAAAAAGGGGGAAAGTTGTCAGTATCCAGCTACAGATAATAGATACCTAGTCTGTAAACATGCATGCATGCTGTTAATCTCTGTTGTTTACTGAATTGCTGCAATTATAACAGATTATTTAATGTCCCATTAGTATTGTGACAGTTCTTCACTGTGCGCCTAGCATTTGACCATGACAATGAAGCCATTTATGACCTCTACATCAGATGAGTTAGTTAGTAAGATGAAGTTGACACTGTGAGGAACATCAAAGTGATAAAGGAGTACAAGGTCATGGAGGCAGGTATGGTCTAGGACTCCAAAAGGCTACCCTTAGCAGAGGACTATGCTAAGATGCTAGCTGTTGTCCCCAATCCTGCTGGCTGTTCAGGGTGTATGAGGGGAGTGTAGGGTTGGTGTTTACGAGGGGAGTGTGGGAGACACTCACAAAGGGGCCACTCTCAAGGGAGCCACACTCAAGGGAGCCACTCTCAAGGGAGCCACACTTAAGGTAGCCACTCTCAAGGGAGCCACTCTCAAGAGGGCCCCAGATGACCCCACCCTTCCTCCCTCTTGGCCCCAGATGACCCCACATGTCATAACCAGTACGTATTGTGTGGGACAGCCATTGGGGGAAGGGGGGGGGGGTTGATGGCACAAGTTGGTTTGAGGGGGCTAGCCAATGATACATGAGGGGACTAGCTAAATTATACACGAGGCCTAACAGCTGTAGGAGACCAGGTGGGACTAAGTCATGGAGTCACAGTACATTAGTATGACTTGTGTGCCTACCTTGTATTAGATTGCTTACTCAGGCTAATTTTATACAAGATCATATGATATCTGATCCTTAGGCTGAATGGCTTATAATTATTTGTACAACTAAACAGCTCACAGTTGCGATGGATGGATGGATGGATGGATGGATGGATGGATGGATGGATGGATGGATGGATGGATGGATGGATGGATGGATGGATGGATGGATGGATGGATGGATGGATGGATGGATGGATGGATGGATGGATGGATGGATGGATGGATGGATGGATGGATGGATGGATGGATGGATGGATGGATGGATGGATGGATGGATGGATGGATGGATGGATGGATGGATGGATGGATGGATGGATGGATGGATGGATGGATGGATGGATGGATGGATGGATGGATGGATGGATGGATGGATGGATGGATGGATGGATGGATGGATGGATGGATGGATGGATGGATGGATGGATGGATGGATGGATGGATGGATGGATGGATGGATGGATGGATGGATGGATGGATGGATGGATGGATGGATGGATGGATGGATGGATGGATGGATGGATGGATGGATGGATGGATGGATGGATGGATGGATGGATGGATGGATGGATGGATGGATGGATGGATGGATGGATGGATGGATGGATGGATGGATGGATGGATGGATGGATGGATGGATGGATGGATGGATGGATGGATGGATGGATGGATGGATGGATGGATGGATGGATGGATGGATGGATGGATGGATGGATGGATGGATGGATGGATGGATGGATGGATGGATGGATGGATGGATGGATGGATGGATGGATGGATGGATGGATGGATGGATGGATGGATGGATGGATGGATGGATGGATGGATGGATGGATGGATGGATGGATGGATGGATGGATGGATGGATGGATGGATGGATGGATGGATGGATGGATGGATGGATGGATGGATGGATGGATGGATGGATGGATGGATGGATGGATGGATGGATGGATGGATGGATGGATGGATGGATGGATGGATGGATGGATGGATGGATGGATGGATGGATGGATGGATGGATGGATGGATGGATGGATGGATGGATGGATGGATGGATGGATGGATGGATGGATGGATGGATGGATGGATGGATGGATGGATGGATGGATGGATGGATGGATGGATGGATGGATGGATGGATGGATGGATGGATGGATGGATGGATGGATGGATGGATGGATGGATGGATGGATGGATGGATGGATGGATGGATGGATGGATGGATGGATGGATGGATGGATGGATGGATGGATGGATGGATGGATGGATGGATGGATGGATGGATGGATGGATGGATGGATGGATGGATGGATGGATGGATGGATGGATGGATGGATGGATGGATGGATGGATGGATGGATGGATGGATGGATGGATGGATGGATGGATGGATGGATGGATGGATGGATGGATGGATGGATGGATGGATGGATGGATGGATGGATGGATGGATGGATGGATGGATGGATGGATGGATGGATGGATGGATGGATGGATGGATGGATGGATGGATGGATGGATGGATGGATGGATGGATGGATGGATGGATGGATGGATGGATGGATGGATGGATGGATGGATGGATGGATGGATGGATGGATGGATGGATGGATGGATGGATGGATGGATGGATGGATGGATGGATGGATGGATGGATGGATGGATGGATGGATGGATGGATGGATGGATGGATGGATGGATGGATGGATGGATGGATGGATGGATGGATGGATGGATGGATGGATGGATGGATGGATGGATGGATGGATGGATGGATGGATGGATGGATGGATGGATGGATGGATGGATGGATGGATGGATGGATGGATGGATGGATGGATGGATGGATGGATGGATGGATGGATGGATGGATGGATGGATGGATGGATGGATGGATGGATGGATGGATGGATGGATGGATGGATGGATGGATGGATGGATGGATGGATGGATGGATGGATGGATGGATGGATGGATGGATGGATGGATGGATGGATGGATGGATGGATGGATGGATGGATGGATGGATGGATGGATGGATGGATGGATGGATGGATGGATGGATGGATGGATGGATGGATGGATGGATGGATGGATGGATGGATGGATGGATGGATGGATGGATGGATGGATGGATGGATGGATGGATGGATGGATGGATGGATGGATGGATGGATGGATGGATGGATGGATGGATGGATGGATGGATGGATGGATGGATGGATGGATGGATGGATGGATGGATGGATGGATGGATGGATGGATGGATGGATGGATGGATGGATGGATGGATGGATGGATGGATGGATGGATGGATGGATGGATGGATGGATGGATGGATGGATGGATGGATGGATGGATGGATGGATGGATGGATGGATGGATGGATGGATGGATGGATGGATGGATGGATGGATGGATGGATGGATGGATGGATGGATGGATGGATGGATGGATGGATGGATGGATGGATGGATGGATGGATGGATGGATGGATGGATGGATGGATGGATGGATGGATGGATGGATGGATGGATGGATGGATGGATGGATGGATGGATGGATGGATGGATGGATGGATGGATGGATGGATGGATGGATGGATGGATGGATGGATGGATGGATGGATGGATGGATGGATGGATGGATGGATGGATGGATGGATGGATGGATGGATGGATGGATGGATGGATGGATGGATGGATGGATGGATGGATGGATGGATGGATGGATGGATGGATGGATGGATGGATGGATGGATGGATGGATGGATGGATGGATGGATGGATGGATGGATGGATGGATGGATGGATGGATGGATGGATGGATGGATGGATGGATGGATGGATGGATGGATGGATGGATGGATGGATGGATGGATGGATGGATGGATGGATGGATGGATGGATGGATGGATGGATGGATGGATGGATGGATGGATGGATGGATGGATGGATGGATGGATGGATGGATGGATGGATGGATGGATGGATGGATGGATGGATGGATGGATGGATGGATGGATGGATGGATGGATGGATGGATGGATGGATGGATGGATGGATGGATGGATGGATGGATGGATGGATGGATGGATGGATGGATGGATGGATGGATGGATGGATGGATGGATGGATGGATGGATGGATGGATGGATGGATGGATGGATGGATGGATGGATGGATGGATGGATGGATGGATGGATGGATGGATGGATGGATGGATGGATGGATGGATGGATGGATGGATGGATGGATGGATGGATGGATGGATGGATGGATGGATGGATGGATGGATGGATGGATGGATGGATGGATGGATGGATGGATGGATGGATGGATGGATGGATGGATGGATGGATGGATGGATGGATGGATGGATGGATGGATGGATGGATGGATGGATGGATGGATGGATGGATGGATGGATGGATGGATGGATGGATGGATGGATGGATGGATGGATGGATGGATGGATGGATGGATGGATGGATGGATGGATGGATGGATGGATGGATGGATGGATGGATGGATGGATGGATGGATGGATGGATGGATGGATGGATGGATGGATGGATGGATGGATGGATGGATGGATGGATGGATGGATGGATGGATGGATGGATGGATGGATGGATGGATGGATGGATGGATGGATGGATGGATGGATGGATGGATGGATGGATGGATGGATGGATGGATGGATGGATGGATGGATGGATGGATGGATGGATGGATGGATGGATGGATGGATGGATGGATGGATGGATGGATGGATGGATGGATGGATGGATGGATGGATGGATGGATGGATGGATGGATGGATGGATGGATGGATGGATGGATGGATGGATGGATGGATGGATGGATGGATGGATGGATGGATGGATGGATGGATGGATGGATGGATGGATGGATGGATGGATGGATGGATGGATGGATGGATGGATGGATGGATGGATGGATGGATGGATGGATGGATGGATGGATGGATGGATGGATGGATGGATGGATGGATGGATGGATGGATGGATGGATGGATGGATGGATGGATGGATGGATGGATGGATGGATGGATGGATGGATGTTTAAACACCAGACTCAATATTGTGCTGTAGTGAGTTATGTTCTTTCAGAAAAGTGCTTACCCAGCAAGATGACAAACCTATATGCACTTACCAGTCTGCGGATCCTGTACCGTTAGCGTTCTCATTTGCATTGTCGTCTGCTCCAGGTTCTTGTCCGCATCTTCCATCACCCCCTCTTCCATCATAATCGGCAACTTAAATGATGTACAAAAGAAAAGAACATGAAATGTACCACACAATTTCTACATGTATCACACGTGAAAACCCCAAAAATTGGTAATGAGAAAAATTTATTGGTGTACATTATCAAGTATGGCATCTATATGTATAAATATTTTGCATGACATGTCTATACACACACACACAAAAAAAAACCAATAAAAAGGATAAGGAAGGAAAATGGAATCATTCTCATTGCAAAATATATGCTATTCCAACTTTTAAACGGAATTAGTTGATTAAATAGTTCACAGAGCTATTGTAACAAACCCATCCTTTTAACAATTGAAATAAACTGCATGAGATGAAGGTTTGAATTCTGAGAATGTACCCCAGGAATTGCAGCCATATGTAAGTCTCCGGAGCAGCAGTTAGGAACACGCTATAGCGATCTAGACTGACTGAACAGAGAAAGAACCAGTAATGTACTTTTTACCACTGTGGCATGTCCGCTGTACCCTGGCGGACATGTTTCATGCCAACACAAATTAGTCTCGTACCCAGACCCACCATGACGTAAGCGTTTATCGCTTACAGTATAAACACGTAGTGTTTATACTGTAAGCGATAAACGCTTACGTCATGGTGGGTCTGGGTACGAGACTAAACACAAACCCCACAGCTAGTCTCGTACCCAGACCCACCATGACGTAAGCGTTTATCGCTTACAGTATAAACACTACGACAGGTGGGTCTGGGAATATCGTCAAACATTTTTGTTCCAGCGTCCCTGATTTTTGAGGACGGAAGTTTACATCTAAATTTAGATATACGTAATGCGCAATGCCGGTCCGTGATTAAGCCACCCCACCTTCCTATAGTCTCGTACCCAGACCCACCATGACGTAAGCGTTTATCGCTTACAGTATAAACACTACGACAGGTGGGTCTGGGAATATCGTCAAACATTTTTGTTCCAGCGTCCCTGATTTTTGAGGACGGAAGTTTACATCTAAATTTAGATATACGTAATGCGCAATGCCGGTCCGTGATTAAGCCACCCCACCTTCCTACGCTAGCCTCCCCACCTTCCCTACGCAAGCCACCCCACCTTCCTACGCTAGCCTCCCTACCTTCCCTACGCTAGCCTCCCCACCTTCCTACGCTAGCCTCTCAACCTTCCCTACGTTAGCCTCCCCACCTTCCCTACGCTAGCCTCCCCACCTTTCCTACACTAGGAGGCTAGCGTAAGGAAGGTGGGGAGGCTAGCGTAGGGAAGGTGGGGAGGCTAGCGTAGGGAAGGTGGGGAGGCTAACGTAGGGAAGGTTGAGAGGCTAGAGTAGGGAAGGTGGGGAGGCTAGCGTAGGGAAGGTGGGGAGGCTAACGTAGGGAAGGTTGAGAGGCTAGCGTAGGAAGGTGGGGAGGCTAACGTAGGGAAGGTTGAGAGGCTAGCGTAGGAAGGTGGGGAGGCTAGCGTAGGGAAGGTAGGGAGGCTAGCGTAGGAAGGTGGGGTGGCTTGCGTAGGGAAGGTGGGGAGGCTAGCGTAGGAAGGTGGGGTGGCTTAATCACGGACCGGCATTGCGCATTACGTATATCTAAATTTAGATGTAAACTTCCGTCCTCAAAAATCAGGGACGCTGGAACAAAAATGTTTGACGATATTCCCAGACCCACCTGTCGTAGTGTTTATACTGTAAGCGATAAACGCTTACGTCATGGTGGGTCTGGGTACGAGACTACCCCACAGCAGTTACCCAGGAATGGAAGACACAACACAGCCAGAGACAAGCTTATATCATGCTACATCACAGAGTTATTCATACTTGCTGTGTCAAGCCAAAATAAAATAGCTTCAAACACTGCCAATGCGCCAACCCTTAGTTACACACCCACTCTTGAGAACAGCACGTTCTTCAACTGCACAAGGTCACTATATTTCTCAAAGAGTTAATCATGCATAACTGTTATGAGTAAGATGTTTGCCAGTTTGTGGGCTGAAGTTCATGCACCAAAACTGAACCATACATCTACGAGCCTACGTAGATACACAGGGAAGTTTTAGGGGCTGCTATTGTGAATGTAGTGTAGAGGAGGAGCAACAGGCTGCTGGTTGTAAGGAGCAAGGCCCATGTCTAGTGGGACGGGACTGGCTTAGGGTCATCAAATCCATATGGTAAAAGGGGGTCTGTACTCTGCAGCATTTGTTGTCAAAACATATTTAAGGCAGAACAGGGCACAATGAAGGGGGTGGTTGCAAAGTTTGTTATTGACCCACAGCATTATAGGAACAGAGCGAGAAAACTACAATGTCTGAAGTCTTGCGGCATCATTAGCCCTGTGCAGTGCTACCAATAGTATCCATAATCAAACGAGTGATACTATTTATGAATAGAATTGCCATGATCACCTATTTTATGTGCTTCGAAATAAAGCATCATTGGAGGACCTTAGCTATAGTAATGGTACCACAATCGGTTTATAATAATAAACAGGAACACAGCAACCTCTAGACTGAAAAACAAAGGAGGAAGGAGATTTTCACCCAACATAATCATAGAACAAATACGCTCTCGCTAGCGCAATAATAACACAAGCCTGTTGACGCGCTGAATTGTGTGTGTAATATATATATTGCATTAGGAGCGTACTTTAGGCTATCTGTCGGAAAGAATTTGAATTTTTAATCTACTTTCTCTTTTTTCACTCTATTTCTAGAGGTTGCTGTGCTTTTCCTGTTTAGGGTATATTCTGTCCTGTGATACCTATATTGGCTAAGGCCTAAGCAGAGATAATATATATTATCTCTGGCCTAAGGCAGCTTCCATGAGGCTTTATTTAGAACCACATAAAATATAGGAAACCTCTTTGGCGGGCGTAGTGTGTAGCTTCGGCTAGGCATAACTAACACCACAATAGTACACCTTCACTGGCTGGCCTGACCACAGGGTACCAGAATATGCCACCTTCCTCATAGCCTTCCATAGGAAGGTCAAGACCCAACATGATGGGAGCAAGGGACCTCTATTGATGCACCGCAGGTGGGTAGGGGGAGGAGTGTGTGGAGGGGTGCCATGGTGTCCCTGTGACCCCACAGTGCTGGTGTGGGGCGTACTGGAACACTGATTGCAATAGACACAGTCCTGGAGCAGGTCAGGTAGGGATTGTGGACATAGCTGGTACCATCAGGAAGATGAGGAGACAGAGGGATGAAGATGGTCCAGACACCTGTAAGGGCACCTCCCATAGCCACACGCCTCCACCAAGCCACTTCCTCTGTTACAGGATCAGTACATATTTCTCTATGATACCATTCTGGAGTCTGTAATGTGTGGGGACACACAAGTACATCCTAACATCACTAAAACCGGTCCGACAGGAATGGAGTCACAGTTACAGGTTAGTCACACATACCAAAAGTGTATAACTCCTGTGATCTGATTGAATTGGTTGTCTGTACATCTTTACAGGTCCTGGGACAAGTGTCCCCTGATCCCAAAACAGTCTGCAGAGATGTTGCCATGGAGGAAGCAGGGAAGAACAGAAGTATGGACTACCTCCCACGTAGATGTGAGGGTGATAGGCAGTGATATGTGAGGGTGTGATAAGCAGTGATGTGAGGGTGATAGGCAGTGATGTGTGGGGGTGATAAGCAGTGATGTGAGGGTGATAAGCAGTATGTGAGGGTGATATTGGTTTAAAATTCAGGCAGTAGCTAGTGATGGTCACGCTCGTTAGATTTTATAGTGTGGGTGGGATGGGTGATACTGTACTCACATCCTCCGCATGTGTGTACATGGAGGACGTTCGTTCTCATAACAATCATGCTTGAGCTGCAAGTGAGGTGGTCTGAGCTGTGCCGTGTTATAGCACGGAGGAATTCAAGTGAGGTACACACTGTAACCATGGTGATGAGGTCATTATGCTCCTCCAACGTACACTCATGGTATCCCTTAAGCTGGTGGGACAGCTACTGTGTGACCTCCTGGTGAAATTCAAGTCATTGCTGAGTAAAGTCCTTGTGTGTGATGATGGAGAGTTGCTATTAACTGATGGTAAGCTTTTAATGTCCCCAGGTAGTGATACCTGATCCCTGAGGGATGCAGTGTGTTAGTGTACACTGTTAGCATTGGCAGGACCTCTGGTTACTTAAACCCTTAGCTGTGACATCATTACTATCGAGGTTCAGTTCTTTTTGGGAGGCCTTTTGTGGTGTTTTGGGTACATTGTGGGGATGAGGTTGTGTAGGGGATGAGGTGGTGTAGGGGTGAGGTGGTGTAGGGGATGAGGTGGTGTAGGGGATGAGGTTGTGTAGGAGATTAAATGGTTTAAATTCCATGACAACTTGGAGAAGGGGTTACCAAAGGGACAAAGGCATTTATCAGGACCACAGGAAGTTGACTGGTGACTAATCACAATGACACTTCTTTTAATGCAATATTTAGTTTACTGTGTTGTAGATTGACAAAATTTTAGGTGATTGGATAAGCATGTACATGTACATGAATGGAGAGTGTGTTTCCTTCATAGAGGTTATGTCTTTGGCACAAAGCCATTCCATTGTGGAGGTCACAATGCTGTTGTGTTCCCAGGTGAGCTGAGTGTGTGGAGAGTGAATGTGTGAAGTAGGAGGTGTGTGGTGTGGGACACAGGTTGCAGGGGTTGAGGGCATAAGTGAAATTGAAATTGTCTAATATCACAGCAGGTCATCTGACTTGCTTGATGAACATGGTTATGTGCAAGTCATCTGACTTGATGTACATGGTTATGTGCAAGTCATCTGACTTGATGTGTATGGTCATGTGCAAGTCATCTGACTTGATGTGCATGGTTATGTGCAAGTCATCTGACTAGAAGTACATGGTCATGTGCAGGTCATCTGACCTGACGATGTTCATGGTCATGTCACCTTGTCTCTCAAAATAGAACCGGCAGACATCACTAAAGAAGATTGGAGGGAAGGCTTTTGTTGAGCTATTGTCAGAAGGAAGGTAAGGCCCTGTCAGTAGTCTTTTCAAATCCTAATCTTCATTCACCCACAGCTTCATTCACCCACGTTGTCCTTACTCAGTCATGTAGCTCAGTTCTGTGACCTACATTTCCGAAGCATGGCTGCCAAAATACAGGATGACGTTAAGAAAGGCGCTGAAAAGCTGGCTGAGAAATTCATGACCTTCGAGGTATCATCTAGAGCCAGTGGTCCTATTAATTTGGAGGGGCTCATTAATGGCTCCATTTTCCTTTTGCAGGAAGAACTGTCTGGTTACTTGGGTGAACACATCAAGAGTGAGATTGAGGATACCAGACAGAGAAAGGCCGAGGGAAGGAGGCTTGCTGCCTCAGCCATGGAACTTTTGAGGAAGGTTAGCACACTGACCAGAAGCCACACCCCCTCCTATGCACACCCTCAGATCTGTTCCTCAATGGCTATGACTATTATCATTGCCATACATTTCAGGTGTCCTACCTTATGGACCATTCAAGTTCCAGTGACCTCATCCCACTCAAGTAAGCTGAATGGCAACATGATAGTCACATGATAGTCACATGCGTGGTCACATGATAGTCACATGCGTGGTCACATGATAGTCATGTGAAATCACATGATCTAGTCACATGTAGTTGCATAGTTATTCGTAGTGGCTTGTTCTTGGAAGCACCTTTAGGTGTAGAGATTAGGATAGTGTGCATTGATTAGAGTAACATGGAACCTATTCTTACCCTAGGATGATGCCATTCAAGAAGCTTGATTTTGGAGAAGACATGGCAAGACGTCGTCTGAAGGTGTTGCCCAACCCAACTGGGACCTCTCATCCAGAGAGGCATGCAGGAAGATGTCCAGAGATGAACTTGGGGAGAAGGAGGAGGAGCCAGCGTTGCCAGGGGTACTGGTGGTGGGCACCTCCCTCCAACAAGGGGAATACACACCCCATGGCACCAGGTCTCCGCCACACACCCCCTTGCACCAGTCTCCACACACCCCATGGCACCAGGTCTCCTCCACACACCCCATGGCAGCAGGTCTCCTCCACACAACCCATGGCAGCAGGTCTCCTCCCCACACCCCATGGCACCAGGTCTCCTCCACACACCCCATGGCACCAGGTCTCCTCCACACACCCCATGGCACCAGGTCTCCTCCACACACCCCATGGCACCAGGTCTCCTCCACAGACCCCATGGCACCAGGTATCCACACACCAGGTCTCCACACACCCCACGGCACCAAGTCTCCTCCACATACCCCATGGCATGAGGTCTCCTCCACACACCCCATGGCACCAGGTCTCCTCCACACACCCCATGGCACTAGGTCTTCAACTGCACAAGGTCACTATATTCCTCAGAGTCAGGGTGTCCCAGAATGAACTGGACAGGTTTAAATGGTTATAGCTTCAAATTGGAATCAGTTAATTAACAGATCATTTATTATTATATGGCTCTGATTAGGCAAATAATATTTATGTGATAAACCATTAAATAATTAAATTCAAATATTAGAAAATCAAGTTTATCAAGGCCCTCCGAAATTATTCAGTTAGTGCATCATAATACTTGTAACAATGTTGGTTACGTTCGTTATTAGAAAGTGAGGAGGGTGAGGGAGGGGGTACCCCTTCCTCTTACATAAAGAGTCAAATTAATTTTAACTAGATAATGTGACATGGGCTAATATAGTTTTTAAATTTAATAACTAATTTAAAAACTATATTAGCCCATGTCACATTATCTAGTTAAAATTAATTTGACTCTTTATGTAAGAGGAAGGGGTACCCCCTCCTCACCCTCCTCACTTTCTTTTTACTTAATAACGAACGTAACCAACATACATGAATGGTCGGAACTTTGGGCGGCATACAATACCACAACGTATGGGACGGCCATGGAACGGGAACGTTCGTGGCCCTACACACACCCCATTGCACCAGGTCTCCACACACCCCATGGATGGCACCAGGTCTGATCTCCTCCACACACCCCACGGCACCAAGTCTCCTCCACACACCCCATGGCACCAGGTCTCCTCCCCACACCCCATGGTACCAGGTCTCCTTCACACACCCCATGGTACCAGGTCTCCTTCACACATCCCATGGCACCAGGTCTCCTCCACACACCCCATGGTACCAGGTCTCCTCCACACATCCCATGGCACATGCAGGTCTCCTCCACACACCCCATTGCACCAGGTCACCTCCACACACCCCATGGTACCAGGTTTCCTCCACACATCCCATGGCACATGCAGGTCTCCTCCACACACCCCATGGCACCAGGTCTCCTCCACACACCCCATGGCACCAGGTCTCCTCCACACACCCCATGGCACCAGGTCTCCTCCACACACCCCATGTCCCCTCATGTATCATTGGCTAGCCCCCTCATGTATCATTGGCTAGTTCCCTCATGTATCATTGGCTAGTCCCCTCATGTATCATTGGCTAGCCCCCTCATGTATCATTGGCTAGTCCCCTCATGTATCAGACCTTCCCTTCTGCCCCTGCGGCATCTTCCCTTCTGCCCCTCTGTGATGGTCATCTTCCCTTCTGCCTCTCTGTTATGGTAATCTTCCCTTCTGCCTCTGTGATGGTCATCTTCCCTTCTGCCCCTCTGTGACGGTCATCTTCCCTTCTGCCTCTGTGATGGTCATCTTCCCTTCTGCCCCTGTGATGGTCATCTTCCCTTCTGCCCCTCTGTGACGGTCATCTTCCCTTCTGCCCCTGTGATGGTAATCTTCCCTTCTGCCCCTGTGATGGTCATCTTCCCTTCTGCCCCTGTGATGGTCATCTTCCCTTCTGCCCCTCTGTGACGGTCATCTTCCCTTCTGCCTCTGTGATGGTCATCTTCCCTTCTGCCCCTGTGATGGTCATCTTCCCTTCTGCCCCTCTGTGACGGTCATCTTCCCTTCTGCCCCTGTGATGGTCATCTTCCCTTCTGCCCCTCTGTGACGGTCATCTTCCCTTCTGCCTCTGTGATGGTCATCTTCCCTTCTGCCTCTGTGATGGTTATCTTCCCTTCTGCCCATGTGATGGTCATCTTCCCTTCTGCCCCTCTGTGACGGTCATCTTCCCTTCTGCCCCTGTGATGGTCATCTTCCCTTCTGCCCCTGTGATGGTCATCTTCCCTTCTGCCCCTGTGATGGTCATCTTCCCTTCTGCCCCTCCTCTGAAGGTGAGGCTAGTCACTGAAGGTGAGTCTAGTCAGGTGGCTGGGGGGCACCACCACTGAAGGTGAGGCTAATGAGAACATACAATCACAACCCACCCTGATATCAGAGAGAAATTTTATCTTGCTAGCATTGCATACACAAAGAGCATACAAATTTGCATCATGTGTCTGATGATGGTATTCTTAAAAACGTAACCAGTAAACCTGTTAGGTGTTTCAGTGACTCTTTTTTGGGCTTCATCAATCCTTCCATTTCAAGATTGTACTCATAGCGTAAAATAGAGTCTTGGCGATTATCGTAGAAAATCCAATGCTTGTAGTTGGTGACAATGCATAAAGACCTATCTAACGACTCCAAATCACAAATAACTTCAGAACCTAATAGTCCTTGTACGACTCCTTCTTCAAAATCTCCGCATTCAGTTACAGCACACATTACGTCTCCATGTCGAATCAGAAATTCAAATGCGCCACTAGCTTTAACTTGCTGTCCGGTTACTCTTTCCTCTAAGGAAATAGTAGCCTTAACTTCGATGCAAATTATTGCAAGGATGAAAAAAATCACGTGAGTCAATTTTGATTCTGAATGTGACTTTACATATAGGGCGTCGTTGCAAACACTTATGACGTTGAATAGTGTCTCTAAATTCTGTTCAGGCAAATCAAATTTTTCTTCCAGATGGTACGGTGAAACAAACTTTGCCAACATATTCTTCATTTCCATTTCATTCTTCATATTACTGAATGATGCGGTGCCATTTCTACCTTGATGCTTGGAAAGCACAGCATTTAACTTCTCCCACCTTTGTTTCCTTTGAATAGATGGTAGTCCGAGCACTAGATGATAAAATATACATACATGTATGTAACACATCTGGTTTTGCACAATGGTAAATCAACAATTTTTTAATGCAGCCCTCCCTTGGTGGTGGAAGGTCTGGATTTGTATGAGTGAGGGCTATTAATACATACACATTGTATAACTGACCTTCCACCAAAAACGTGGAGCTATACCCAACTGAGTTAAATTCTCCCCTTCTTTACTCCATAAGATTGCTATCTTTCCTTACTTTTTTAACGTAATGTAACAAGCTAATAAACATTAAAAAACTTACAAAAGTGAATTTTAATTCCTGTAGACTTATATACTTTTGAATTGCACTTTGATACTTGTGTAAAGCAGGCCAGAAATTCTTTTTGTACTTCATTGTACACGCCTATTGCCTTCATGTATGTATCTGCTGCTGTAGCGTGCATCGTTGTTGCAGTATGGTATGCAGTGACTGCTGCACTGAAATTTTCTGTTGCAGCATGGTATGCCATTGATGCTGCCTTGTAATCTTCTGTTGCAGTGGCATTCGTCTCCACTTCGGCTGTATTCTTCTTCACTTCGGCTTCATCCATCTTCACTTTGGCTGTATTCTTCTTCACTTTGGTTTCATCCATCATCACTTTGGCTGTATTCTTCTTCTCTTCGGCTTCATCCATCTTCACTTCGGCTGTATTCTTCTTCACTTCGGCTTCATCCACTGCCACTTTGGCGGCACGCATCTTCTCTTCAATCTTCTCCCGATCACTTACAGCTTTTGCCAACTGGGTTTCAGCAACAGTACATGCTTCGAAAATTCTCCTCCTACACCATACAAATATCATATTAATAATAAAAAGACTAAGCAAGGCATACATCCACACCACCACTGATGACTGAAATGTACCAAAACTGATGGCAATTTTGTTGACCGAATCATGGCATGTGCATGTAAATCCTGCACAGGTGACTAATAATTACAAAGCCTCAACCCTATGTCAGTCCAGGAAACAAGATACAAGATAGACTTCTCTCTCCACCTTAAGGCACCCCCTCCTAGTGGTTCGAGGCTAATTCGAGCACACACAAACACACGCTGCTTACCTCTTTGTTGGAGATGAATCTGAATCTAGGATCATTCACAGAAATATAAGGGATTAGAAATGCATCTTTGTACAAGTGTAATTCCATTTCTCTGCACACATACAAACTGTCACAGGTTACATTCCTATGAGTTTTTCTGTTGCCCTAATGAGGTAAAAGTAAAATCCTGAATTGGTGGTAAAAGACCTTTCTGGTGTTTTTATTACTCCTGTTGTTAAATTTAGGGTATATATATCATAATGTACATCATAGTATCCCATAACGTAAAATTTTACAATTGTAACGGAACGTAATATTATTTAGAGGTATGATCAGTACTATTCGACCATAATGCGTGGCGCCAACATTATTCTTTTTTACAACAGCATTTTTCTTCCTTAATAATCACTATGCACACCACCAATAACTGTAACACTACATGTATCAAGGTCCTTGTGCTGATTCCCTGGCACCATACCCCTAACGCCCTAGCTTCAATGCCAAAGCCAAACACAATGAACTCTCCATACTTGCTTAAACACACAACCGCAATTCTTCACCTACATGTAAGTATGGCAAACCCAGCACAAGGTGTTCCACCCATAACACCATGGACAAGCTTCCCATACCCACTGCCTAAACCAAGAAACAGGGTATACAACAACCCTGCTCGCTTAGGGCCTTGCAAAGTCAAATAAGGAAACCTCTTTGGCGGTGAAGGGGCCCATATTACTATGTGCTAATGTACAGTTGGGAACACGCAAATAGTAATTACACTTGGTTTGTACACAAATGTAAACGTTAAGCATTTCGTAAACTGATGATGTGTTCATTACTATTCGTTTCGAGGTCTGGAGACATTCACATACCATTGTCTTGCGATGATTCTGATTCTCGCTGATTCTCTTCTTGTGATGCCATTTTACGGGCACTTGAGCTAAAAGACAGACCAAAAGTGCACAACAAACTTGTGTTTTTATTTTGCTGTATGTGATAAGGGTAAGTTAGTTCTACCATAGATAATTGTATCAAATATCTATGGTTCATAGATACTTGATACAAATATCTTATCTATGGTTCTACCTTCAGAGCCATAGGGAAATCTGTCTCACTATGAGTTATAACACCATAGCACTAGCTAAAGAACGTGCAAACAAGGCAGCAAGACTTATAGTGCATGTAGTAGACAGCAGAGAGTGAAGGCTACAAACAAAGTGGGACTTTATGTGGTTCTAAACAAAGCCTCGCCTTTCAAAATGTTTGACAGTACACAGTTCAGCAGTCAGGAACACGCGATCACGATCTAGACTGACTGAACATTCACTTGCTGTGTCATGCCAAAATAGCTTCAAACACCGCCAATGCGCTCGCTAACCCTTAGAACACACCGACTCTAGGTTCTTCAACCGCACAAGCACTAAATTTAATCATGCATGCTGTTTATGTTTATATACAAGCAAATACAACCGCAATTCATCTTTTATATACATCATGTACTTGAACTCAAGAGGCTCTACCATCTACTCACCAGCTAACCGCACCTCAAAAGTATCACTCACGTGAGAACAACTCTGTCACGTGAGAAAATAACTTTAACTAACGCCCATATTTAGCTTATTAGATCGTGATGGTGGTAATGGAATTCCATGAAGGTCGCTGTTCCCCACCCCTTCCCAAAGACGCACTGTACACTAAATGCATATCCCCTCCCCGCTGCTTTGATAATCAACTCCGTCCGTAACGCAGGTTACGGCCGGTAATAGGAAACTCTGAGTGTGCGTTATTATGAATAGTAGCAGCTTGACCTCGCAGTGATGGACCACTGGACCAGGAAGGGTACAGATGAGTGGTGCTGCAAAACAAACGTTGAAGAAATAGCAGAGACCTGAGACCTGGTGCCATGGAGTGTGTGGAGGAGACCTGGTGCCATGGGGTGTGGAGGAGACCTGGTGCCATGGGGTGTGGAGGAGACCTGGTGCCATGGGGCCATGGGGTCATGGGGTCTGTGGGGTCTGTGGAGGAGACCTGGTGCCATGTTTTGAGGTCAAATCAATGCAGAAAAGGGACTGTCTATTGATGTGTCCCTTGGGATGTGTTGAAAGACATGCAAGCTGTGTATCTCTGTGGAGGAGCTGGTGTTGTGGGTCCAGAGCTGCCTCTTTGAAATATTCAAAAAGGTTTGCATGCACATCTCCACCGTACACTTGAATTAATGAGGGACCTTCCTTTTCAAATACATTGTTGACCTGCAAATCAATTAACCGAGACTGAATGTTGCAATTCCCGTACATCCATCCAGCCAGCCAGCCAGCCAGCCAGCCAGCCAGCAGCAGTCCCTGTGCCAGAGTTTCAGAGTTCCACTTGTACTTTTGACTCATATTTATTATGTAACATGTATCTTATTGTTGAGAATAAAAATTCAAAGATAAAAATTAATGTGGATAATTTCCGTCGCATAACTTTATTCCCGTCGCATTACTTTATTCCTGTCGCATTGTATTCCCGTCGCAACAGATCGATCATTACCGTCGCAAGACAGTATGCTCACATCGCAACTTCATAAACTCAAGAACAATGTGTCTCAGCTTCCTTTCCCTTTCCCAGCTTTTGAAGTTTTCTTTGCAGCTGCAGTCTTAGGGACACGCCCTTTTACCCTTGGATGCTCCTGCTGCTCAACTTTCTGGGTGGTTACCACCACATCTATGGCTTCCACCGCCTGCCTTTTGTTGTATGGCCCTAAAGGGAAGTAATGGTGATTTTCATCGTATCAGTGCAAACATATTTTTAACCTACTTTTATCTCCATATGTTTTAGGATAGCCGGCCTTTTTCTCCCTCCTTCAATAATGTTGCTTGGTGTGAGTTTTGCTAAAAAGTGAAGTGGCCAAGCAAGAGAACTGGCTCCACCCCCTGGAGAGGAAGCCAGTATAACCACCACTGAAGGTGAGGCTAATGAGAACATACCATCACAACCCACCCTGATATCAGAGAGAAATTTTATCTTGCTAGCATTGCGTACACAAAGAGCATACAAATTTGCATCATGTGTCTGGTATTCTTAAAAACGTAACCAGTAAACCTGTTAGGTGTTTCAGTGACTCTTTTTTGGGCTTCATTGAATATCCTTCCATTTCAAGATTGTACGGATAGCGTAAAATAGAAGTTTGGCGATTATCGTAGAAAATCCAATGCTTGTAGTTGGTGACAATGCATAAAGACCTATCTAACGACTCCAAATCACAAATAACTTCAGAACCTAATAGTCCTTGTACGACTCCTTCTTCAAAATCTCCTTTTTTGCATTCAGTTACAGCACACATTACGTCTCCATGTCGAATCAGAAATTCAAATGCGCCATTAGCTTTAACATGCTGTCCGGTAACTCTTTCCTCTAAGGAAATAGAAGCCTGAACTTCGATGCATATTGTTGCAAGGATGAAAAAAATCACGTGAGTCAATTTTGATTCTGAATATGACTTTGCATATAGGGCGTCGTTGCAAACACTTATGACGTTGAATAGTGTCTCTAAATTCTGTTCAGGCAAATGAAACTTTTCTTCCAGATGGTACGGTGAAACAAACTCTTCCAACACTTTCTTCATTTCCACTTCATTCTTCATTGTACTGAATGATGTGGTGCCATTATTACCTCGATGCTTGAAAAGCACAGCATTTAACCTCTCCCACCTTTGTTTCCTTTGAATAGATGGTTGTCCGAGCACTAGATGATAAAAAATACATATGTAACACATCTGGTTTTGCACAATGGTAAAACAACAACTGAGGAAACCCGCAAGCTACGTTCATTTCTGATTGGGGGCGCACGAAGGAGGAAAGACCCGGGGTGGGTATGAACGTTTGCACGACATGTTTGCGATGGTTGTGATCTAGCAATTCAAGCGAAACAGTTTGCCTGAAAGGCCAGCGCAAGAGCGCGTCATATTCCCCTCTCATCACCACTATAAACAAGGATAGATGAGACTTGTGCCCGACCCCCTCTCCATTGAGGTAGGCGCAAATGCACAACTTGTACCCGCTATGGCTGGTATAAAATTGAGGACTGTAAATGGGACATATTCTCTTGGCTTTGGCTTCGAGGCGCCGCTGCGCAATGTTAGGAATGCGCCAGAGGAACACACCATCCATCCATCCATCCATCCATCCATCCATCCATCCATCCATCCATCCATCCATCCATCCATCCATCCATCCATCCATCCATCCATCCATCCATCCATCCATCCATCCATCCATCCATCCATCCATCCATCCATCCATCCATCCATCCATCCATCCATCCATCCATCCATCCATCCATCCATCCATCCATCCATCCATCCATCCATCCATCCATCCATCCATCCATCCATCCATCCATCCATCCATCCATCCATCCATCCATCCATCCATCCATCCATCCATCCATCCATCCATCCATCCATCCATCCATCCATCCATCCATCCATCCATCCATCCATCCATCCATCCATCCATCCATCCATCCATCCATCCATCCATCCATCCATCCATCCATCCATCCATCCATCCATCCATCCATCCATCCATCCATCCATCCATCCATCCATCCATCCATCCATCCATCCATCCATCCATCCATCCATCCATCCATCCATCCATCCATCCATCCATCCATCCATCCATCCATCCATCCATCCATCCATCCATCCATCCATCCATCCATCCATCCATCCATCCATCCATCCATCCATCCATCCATCCATCCATCCATCCATCCATCCATCCATCCATCCATCCATCCATCCATCCATCCATCCATCCATCCATCCATCCATCCATCCATCCATCCATCCATCCATCCATCCATCCATCCATCCATCCATCCATCCATCCATCCATCCATCCATCCATCCATCCATCCATCCATCCATCCATCCATCCATCCATCCATCCATCCATCCATCCATCCATCCATCCATCCATCCATCCATCCATCCATCCATCCATCCATCCATCCATCCATCCATCCATCCATCCATCCATCCATCCATCCATCCATCCATCCATCCATCCATCCATCCATCCATCCATCCATCCATCCATCCATCCATCCATCCATCCATCCATCCATCCATCCATCCATCCATCCATCCATCCATCCATCCATCCATCCATCCATCCATCCATCCATCCATCCATCCATCCATCCATCCATCCATCCATCCATCCATCCATCCATCCATCCATCCATCCATCCATCCATCCATCCATCCATCCATCCATCCATCCATCCATCCATCCATCCATCCATCCATCCATCCATCCATCCATCCATCCATCCATCCATCCATCCATCCATCCATCCATCCATCCATCCATCCATCCATCCATCCATCCATCCATCCATCCATCCATCCATCCATCCATCCATCCATCCATCCATCCATCCATCCATCCATCCATCCATCCATCCATCCATCCATCCATCCATCCATCCATCCATCCATCCATCCATCCATCCATCCATCCATCCATCCATCCATCCATCCATCCATCCATCCATCCATCCATCCATCCATCCATCCATCCATCCATCCATCCATCCATCCATCCATCCATCCATCCATCCATCCATCCATCCATCCATCCATCCATCCATCCATCCATCCATCCATCCATCCATCCATCCATCCATCCATCCATCCATCCATCCATCCATCCATCCATCCATCCATCCATCCATCCATCCATCCATCCATCCATCCATCCATCCATCCATCCATCCATCCATCCATCCATCCATCCATCCATCCATCCATCCATCCATCCATCCATCCATCCATCCATCCATCCATCCATCCATCCATCCATCCATCCATCCATCCATCCATCCATCCATCCATCCATCCATCCATCCATCCATCCATCCATCCATCCATCCATCCATCCATCCATCCATCCATCCATCCATCCATCCATCCATCCATCCATCCATCCATCCATCCATCCATCCATCCATCCATCCATCCATCCATCCATCCATCCATCCATCCATCCATCCATCCATCCATCCATCCATCCATCCATCCATCCATCCATCCATCCATCCATCCATCCATCCATCCATCCATCCATCCATCCATCCATCCATCCATCCATCCATCCATCCATCCATCCATCCATCCATCCATCCATCCATCCATCCATCCATCCATCCATCCATCCATCCATCCATCCATCCATCCATCCATCCATCCATCCATCCATCCATCCATCCATCCATCCATCCATCCATCCATCCATCCATCCATCCATCCATCCATCCATCCATCCATCCATCCATCCATCCATCCATCCATCCATCCATCCATCCATCCATCCATCCATCCATCCATCCATCCATCCATCCATCCATCCATCCATCCATCCATCCATCCATCCATCCATCCATCCATCCATCCATCCATCCATCCATCCATCCATCCATCCATCCATCCATCCATCCATCCATCCATCCATCCATCCATCCATCCATCCATCCATCCATCCATCCATCCATCCATCCATCCATCCATCCATCCATCCATCCATCCATCCATCCATCCATCCATCCATCCATCCATCCATCCATCCATCCATCCATCCATCCATCCATCCATCCATCCATCCATCCATCCATCCATCCATCCATCCATCCATCCATCCATCCATCCATCCATCCATCCATCCATCCATCCATCCATCCATCCATCCATCCATCCATCCATCCATCCATCCATCCATCCATCCATCCATCCATCCATCCATCCATCCATCCATCCATCCATCCATCCATCCATCCATCCATCCATCCATCCATCCATCCATCCATCCATCCATCCATCCATCCATCCATCCATCCATCCATCCATCCATCCATCCATCCATCCATCCATCCATCCATCCATCCATCCATCCATCCATCCATCCATCCATCCATCCATCCATCCATCCATCCATCCATCCATCCATCCATCCATCCATCCATCCATCCATCCATCCATCCATCCATCCATCCATCCATCCATCCATCCATCCATCCATCCATCCATCCATCCATCCATCCATCCATCCATCCATCCATCCATCCATCCATCCATCCATCCATCCATCCATCCATCCATCCATCCATCCATCCATCCATCCATCCATCCATCCATCCATCCATCCATCCATCCATCCATCCATCCATCCATCCATCCATCCATCCATCCATCCATCCATCCATCCATCCATCCATCCATCCATCCATCCATCCATCCATCCATCCATCCATCCATCCATCCATCCATCCATCCATCCATCCATCCATCCATCCATCCATCCATCCATCCATCCATCCATCCATCCATCCATCCATCCATCCATCCATCCATCCATCCATCCATCCATCCATCCATCCATCCATCCATCCATCCATCCATCGCAACTGTGAGCTGTTTAGTTGTACAAATAATTATAAGCCATTCAGCCTAAGGATCAAATATCATATGATCTTGTATAAAATTAGCCTGAGTAAGCAATCTAATACAAGGTAGGCACACAAGTCATACTAATGTACTGTGACTCCATGACTTAGTCCCACCTGGTCTCCTACAGCGTTAGGCCTCGTGTATAATTTAGCTAGTCTCCTCATGTATCATTGGCTAGCCCCCTCAAACCAACTTGTGCCATCAACCCCCCCCCCCCCCTTCCCCCAATGGCTGTCCCACACAATACGTAGCACTCATGGCCACCCTTCTTTTGTTTGTGTGTGTTGTAGAAGTTGACAAGGAGTGTGCTACTATTTCTGCAGGTCACTCAGGCAAAAATGATGATGGTAAATTAAACTGTTATCTCCACCATGTTGTGTACACAAATTACCGTCTGTTCTGTGGCAGAGGCTTCTGGTGATGATCACCATGATGCAGCTTCTGAAGGTAACGTGTGTTGTTGTCATCTGACGGGGTTCGTCCCAAACGAACGTTCCCGTCCCATGCCGTCGCAGACGAACGTTCCCGTTCCATGGCCGTCCCATACGTTGTGGTATTGTATGCTGCCCAAAGTTCCGACCATTCATGTATGTTGGTTACGTTTGTTATTAAGTAAAAAGAAAGTGAGGAGGGTGAGGGAGGGTGTACCCCTTCCTCTTACATAAAGAGTCAAATAAATTTTAACTAGATAATGTGACATGGGCTATTATAGTTATTCAATTTAATATAGTTATTAAATTCAAGTATTACAATGCACTAACTTGAATATTGAATAATTTCGGAGGGCCTTTATAAACTTGATTTTCTAATATTTGAATTTAATTATTTAATGGTTTATCATATTTTAACATCAATATTATTTGCCTAATCCGAGCGATATAATAATGTTAATTAACTGATTCCGGATATAGCAGATGTGGTCATTGCTCAGATGGTGCGTCTTCAAGAGTTTATAGAGGTCAGTCTCTATTAGGGTCTGCACTATGTAGCTTCACAAGGAATCAAGGAGTACACCAAGATGAGTAGGAAGTTAAGGGTGAGAGGATGATGGGACGACAAGAGGATGAGAGGATGATGGGACAAGGGGATGAGAGGATGATCGACAAGGGGATGAGAGGATGATGGACAAAGGGATGAGAGGATGATGGACAAAGGGATAAGAGGATGATGGACAAGGGGATGAGATAATGATCAACAAGGAGATGAGAGGGTGATGGATGATAGAGCAGGACACATGCAGAAGGCACTTTAAGAGCTAGAATGGAGTGTGAAAAAGGAATACACACATCAGTCAGATTCCCATACTATCTACAGTCTGATTCCCATGCAAGACACATGCAGAACGGATACACAGCTTTCATTTCTGATGGTAGCACAATATCGAGAATGTCAATGATCTATAATTGAGGGGAGGGGTATGGATAAATAAACTACCCACTTATCACTTGGACATACATTTTCGTGCTGAAACCTCGTCAGGATCATGATTTCACGGAGTGTATGTTGGCAATACATCTGATGTTCGAATGGTGTTATCTTCTTGATGGCCATATTCTGCGTCGTACGGTTATCAATTGCAGAGCTAACAGGAGAGCCAGCGTATAGCGTGAAGTTAAAATGGTCGCCGAAGAGCTCGCGTTAGTTCCCCAAGCACCCTCCTGTCGTCACAAGTTCCTCTGCACACCATAAACTCACCAAACCAATCCGTACACCCCTTCCCCAATGATGGTTAAGCCCTCGCCCCTACACACACATTCCCTCCACTACTCACACACACTCCATCTACACACTCTCTCACTCTCTCCATCTCACCACTACATACCTCCCTCCATGTACCCCGAGAGAGTGGAACCTCGAACCTCGACACTAATCTGGGGATCTGACTGATCTGGTCACTTCATAACCAAATTGAACATGTGTAACGTATACAATTTTGAATTACCTAATATGAACATAGTGAGGACCCAAGCCATTTGAAAGAATGCCTTTTTTGGACATTCACAAAAAGTAAAGCAATTGTCAATATGTTTTATAAATGTGCTTCAAAGCCAAAAAGGACATTGCAAAAAAAGACCTTATGTAAGTATTTGCAAGTAAAGGATAATTAGAAGGGACTTGAAGGAAACAAGATCATGTGTAGGTGTATGTGTGTGAGTGTGTGTATGATTAAATGATGTTTCAAAACTGACATAACAAAACGATTCATGAATTGGATTCTATCTGCTTCAGCCTTCTGAGGTTAGTGTCGAAATAACCAAGTTATGTTATACACACTTTAACACCGGAATTTTAATGTGTGACATCATCTGTTGGGACGGGCATGGGACTGGATCCTTTGTCTTGGGACGGGAACGTTCTCTTGGGACGGGGGTGGGACTGCAGGCAAGATAATTCAAGTCTGCTTGGCGTAAAGCAGAGCTCGACAAGATCTTGACCAGGACAGCCATGGAGTTGCAAGCTGTTCGCAGTCAATGAAGAAGTGCAAGCAGAGTAGAGATCCTGCATGCTATGACAGTGAAGATTCAGATGATGTCACAAATAAGAGTACATTCTTTATGCTACACTGAACAAGAAATTGCTGTAGTTATGTTGTGCAAAAAAAATCAAAATGATGTTCCAAAATCCAACTTTCGTAAAACCAGCCTACATTGCAGCATCATTGTGGTATGCATTGGGACGGGAAGTTTTGTCTTGGGATGAATACATAAGAGAGAATGGAGGAGGTGCCCCATAAATTATTGTTTATACATTTGCTGATCGGATCAAACAAGACAGACACAAACAACAAACACACACAAGCACAACATTTTAAAAAAAAAGAATTCATTTTTTAAGTGGTCTTCTTTTCATCCCATACGGGAGAATATTGCTTGGTGTTAGGTTGCATTTGTTTTTTTTTAAACCTTGACATAAACAGAAAGGTGAAAGTGAATGTTAGATACTCAGGATCGGGGGTTATTACCACCAGGGAACTGTCTTGATGCCTGCATTGGAGTGGTCGTAACTACACATGAAGAAACAGATGTGTAGATGAATAATAAGTTGTTAAACAGTGTTACCTGCTGCACCTGGGAGAATTCTAGTTGGAACTACAACAACACAAAGAGACACATGGTAATTAAGCTTGCAGGAAGATGGGAGGGGAAAATGATATATCATAGGGATGGGAAAAGGAGGGGACAATGCAAAGAAGCAGGAGGAAGGGCCTCACCATCATCCTTGTCAATACCAGTGGATTGAACACTGGGAGGGGAGGACGCCTTGGCCTGAAATCCTGGAAATGATACAGAAAGCCCATGAATAAAGCAGCCTCTTTCTCTCATGCACCAGTCCCAATTGATTACATTTCCCCTCTTCATGCCCTGACACTATTCTTAATGGCCCAGCCCATTGGCATATGATACCAGGTCTCCTCCACACATCCCATGGCACCAGGTCTCCTCCACACACCCCATGGCACCAGGTCTCCTCCACACACCCCATGGCACCTAGTCTCCTCCACACACCCCACGGCACCAGTCTCCTCCACACACCCCATGGCACCAGGTCTCCTCCACACACCCCATGGCACCTAGTCTCCTCCACACACCCCATGGCACCAGGTCTCCACACACACACCCCATGGCACCAAGTCTCCACACACACTCCATGGCACCAGGTCTCCTCCACACACCCAATGGCACCAGGTCTCCTCCACGCAACCCATGGCACCAGGTCTCCACACACAACAGGTGACCTGGTGCAATGGGATGTGTGGAGGAGACCTGGTCGCAACACATGGCACCAGGTCTCCTCCACACACCCCATGGCACCAGGTCTCCTCCACACATCCCATGGCATCAGGTCTCCTCCACCCACCATATGGTACCAGGTCTCCTCCACACATCCCATGGCACATGCAGGTCTCCTCCACACACCCCATGGCACCAGGTCTCCTCCACACACCCCATAGCACCAGGTCTCCTCCACAGACCCCATGGCACCAGGTCTCCTCCACACACCCCATGGCACCAGGTCTCCTCCACACACCCCATGGCACCAGGTCTCCTCCACACACCCCATGGTACCAGGTCTCCTCCACACATCCCATTGCACCAGGTCACCTCCACACACCCCATGGTACGTGGTCTCCTCCACACATCCCATGGCACATGCAGGTCTCCTCCGCACACCCCATGGTACCAGGTCTCCTCCACACACCCCATGGCACCAGGTCTCCTCCACACACCTCATGGCACCAGGTCTCCTCCACACACACCATTGCACCAGGTCACCTCCACACACCCCATGGTACGTGGTCTCCTCCACACATCCCATGGCACATGCAGGTCTCCTCCATACACCCCATGGTACCAGGTCTCCTCCACCCACCCCATGGCACCAGGTCTCCTCCACACACCCCATGGTCACCAGGTCTCCACACACCCCATGGCACCAGGTCTGATCTCCTCCACACACCCCATGGCACCAGTCTCCTCCACACACCCCATGGCACCAGGTCTCCTCCACACACCCCATGGCACCTAGTCTCCTCCACACACCCCATGGCACCAAGTCTCCTCTGCACACTCCATGGCACCAGGTCTCCACACACACCCCATGGCACCAGGTCTCCACACACACTCCATGGCACCAGGTCTCCTCCACACACCCAATGGCACCAGGTCTCCTCCACGCAACCCATGGCACCAGGTCTCCACACACAACAGGTGACCTGGTGCAATGGGATGTGTGGAGGAGACCTGGTCGCAACACATGGCACCAGGTCTCCTCCACACACCCCATGGCACCAGGTCTCCTCCACACATCCCATGGCACCAGGTCTCCTCCACTCACCATATGGTACCAGGTCTCCTCCACACACCCCATGGCACCAGGTCTCCTCCACACACCCCATGGCACCAGGTCTCCTCCACACACCCCATAGCACCAGGTCTCCTCCACAGACCCCATGGCACCAGGTCTCCTCCACACACCCCATGGCACCAGGTCTCCTCCACACACCCCATGGCACCAGGTCTCCTCCACACACCCCATGGTACCAGGTCTCCTCCACACACCCCATGGCACCAGGTCTCCTCCACACACCCCATGGCACCAGGTCTCCTCCACACACCCCATGGCACCAGGTCTCCTCCACACACCCCATGGCACATGCAGGTCTCCTCCACACACCCCATGGCACCAGGTCTCCTCCACACACCCCATAGCACCAGGTCTCCTCCACAGACCCCATGGCACCAGGTCTCCTCCACACACCCCATGGCACCAGGTCTCCTCCACACACCCCATGGCACCAGGTCTCCTCCACACACCCCATGGCACCAGGTCTCCTCCACACACCCCATAGCACCAGGTCTCCTCCACAGACCCCATGGCACCAGGTCTCCTCCACACACCCCATGGCACCAGGTCTCCTCCACACACCCCATGGCACCAGGTCTCCTCCACACACCCCATGGTACCAGGTCTCCTCCACACATCCCATTGCACCAGGTCACCTCCACACACCCCATGGTACGTGGTCTCCTCCACACATCCCATGGCACCAGGTCTCCTCCACACACCCCATGGCACCAGGTCTCCTCCACACACCCCATGGCACATGCAGGTCTCCTCCACACACCCCATGGCACCAGGTCTCCTCCACACACCCCATAGCACCAGGTCTCCTCCACAGACCCCATGGCACCAGGTCTCCTCCACACACCCCATGGCACCAGGTCTCCTCCACACACCCCATGGCACCAGGTCTCCTCCACACACCCCATGGCACCAGGTCTCCTCCACACACCCCATAGCACCAGGTCTCCTCCACAGACCCCATGGCACCAGGTCTCCTCCACACACCCCATGGCACCAGGTCTCCTCCACACACCCCATGGCACCAGGTCTCCTCCACACACCCCATGGTACCAGGTCTCCTCCACACATCCCATTGCACCAGGTCACCTCCACACACCCCATGGTACGTGGTCTCCTCCACACATCCCATGGCACATGCAGGTCTCCTCCGCACACCCCATGGTACCAGGTCTCCTCCACACACCCCATGGCACCAGGTCTCCTCCACACACCTCATGGCACCAGGTCTCCTCCACACACACCATTGCACCAGGTCACCTCCACACACCCCATGGTACGTGGTCTCCTCCACACATCCCATGGCACATGCAGGTCTCCTCCATACACCCCATGGTACCAGGTCTCCTCCACACACCCCATGGCACCAGGTCTCCTCCACACACCCCATGGTCACCAGGTCTCCACACACCCCATGGCACCAGGTCTGATCTCCTCCACACACCCCATGGCACCAGTCTCCTCCACACACCCCATGGCACCAGGTCTCCTCCACACACCCCATGGCACCTAGTCTCCTCCACACACCCCATGGCACCAAGTCTCCTCTGCACACTCCATGGCACCAGGTCTCCACACACACCCCATGGCACCAGGTCTCCACACACACTCCATGGCACCAGGTCTCCTCCACACACCCAATGGCACCAGGTCTCCTCCACGCAACCCATGGCACCAGGTCTCCACACACAACAGGTGACCTGGTGCAATGGGATGTGTGGAGGAGACCTGGTCGCAACACATGGCACCAGGTCTCCTCCACACACCCCATGGCACCAGGTCTCCTCCACACATCCCATGGCACCAGGTCTCCTCCACTCACCATATGGTACCAGGTCTCCTCCACACACCCCATGGCACATGCAGGTCTCCTCCACACACCCCATGGCACCAGGTCTCCTCCACACACCCCATAGCACCAGGTCTCCTCCACAGACCCCATGGCACCAGGTCTCCTCCACACATCCCATGGCACATGCAGGTCTTCTCCACACACCCCATGGTACCAGGTCTCCTCCACACACCCCATGGCACCAGGTCTCCTCCACACACCTCATGGCACCAGGTCTCCTCCACACACCCCATGGCACCAGGTCTCCTCCACACACACCATGGCACCAGGTCTCCTACACACACCCCATTGCATCACGTCTCCACACACCCCATGGCACCAGGTCTGATCTCCTCCACACACCCCACGGCAGGCACCAAGTCTCCTCCACACACCCCATGGCACCAGGTCTCCTCCACACACCCCATGGCACCTAGTCTCCTGGGGTGTGTGGAGGAGACCTGGTGCCATGGGGTGTATGGAAGAGACCTGCATGTGCCATGGGATGTGTGGAGGAGACCACGTACCATGGGGTGTGTGGAGGTGACCTGGTGCAATGGGATGTGTGGAGGAGACCTGGTACCATGGGGTGTGTGAATGTGCCATGGGATGTGTGGAGGAGACCTGGTACCATGGGGTGTGTGGAGGAGACCTGGTGCCATGGGATGTGTGGAGAAGACCTGGTGCCATGGGGTGTGTGGAGGAGACCTGGTGCCATGGGTTGTGTGGAGGAGACTTGGTGCCGTGGGGTGTGGGGAGGAGACCTGGTGCCATGGGGTGTGTGGAGACCTGGTGCCATGGGGTGTGTGGAGACCTGGTGCCATGGGGTGTGTGGAGAGACCTGAAACCAAATCTGTTTAGACGCAATAAAGCATATTCACTTTTCATGCCCATTTTCTTTATGGACGATTACCTCACAGGATGATAATGCCTTCAGCATGATGGGCATTGCATCACAATTGTAACAAATCACTGTTTGATGCTTTAGGCAGTTGCAATTAAGTGATTGCTAATATCATTCAAAACGTGATCTCACGTGACTCTTGTAAGCCACTAAAAACGTGATCTGACGTGACTGGATCTTTTGCACGAACTTGTAAGATAAGAAATGCGGTTGTTTGCTCGTGGAAGTGGTGTTTAAACAAGTGGCTTTATTATTATGCGCCGTCCGTACCTGTCATATCAGCGGCGGCGGAAGGTTTATAAGATTGGGGGGGCTCTAAAAGCGAGAATTAAATTCATGAATTCAATGAGAGCAATTGTTCACAATATTCCTTTTGTCTGCCGGGGATGGGAGGAGTAAGAACTCCCCAACCATTACAATCTATCTGTACTGTTAGCATTTGGCATTCAGCTAACATTCAATCGGGACAGCCTTCGCTTCACATTGTCAAGCACGCTAATACGGGGGGGGAGGGGGGGGGGGGGGGAGGTGTCCCTCCCGCGCTAATTGTGAAAGCTTTCGATGCCCTAATAATTTTATATTTATGCACGAAAAAACTAGCTCTATGAATATTATTAGTTGAGAGGGGGCCCCCCTTTTCCCCATCGAGCGGTCGCCTACGGTGACTTTTCTGGATGTCAAATTATTTAAATGCGCGGGCACAAGCGAACATTAAGGGTATACGCAAGCGATCTAGTGGGCAAGGAATAACAATTGTACTATACCGGTTATTGTTTAGGAGGGGCTGAGCCCCCCCTATGTCATTATTGGGGGGGCTCGAGACCCCCCAGCCCCCCCCCCCCCCCCCCCCCCCCCCCCCCCTTCCGCCGCCACTGCATATGGGCCCCTTCGCCGCCAAAGAGGTTTCCTTATATGACTTGCAAGGCTCTAAGCGAGCACTGTTGTTATATAACCTGTTTCTTGGTTTAGGGCAGTGGGTGTGGGAAGCTTGTCCATGGTGTTATGGGTGGAACACCTTGTGCTGGGTTTGCCGTACTTACATGTAGGTGAAGAATTGCGGTTGTGTGTTTAAGCAAGTATGGAGAGTTCATTGTGTTTGGCTTTGGCATTGAAGCTAGGGCATGTCGCCAGGGTGCCGCGGACATGCTTGCTTATGGAGTTAGTCTACCGGTATTGGGATGCTACATAGACCTAGGGCAGGTTGGGGGTGGTCGGTCGCCATGGAAGTACTCTGCAGAGCTGCCGTAGACCCTTTAAAACCCTTCGTCTCCAGCAGGGTGAATATTAATTCCTTAACTGAACTTTCTGTTCTGTCATGGGGTCAAGTGAATGTACAATATTTAAAATGTGTGTTTTTGAGTGGAAACAAAGAGATTGTCAGTGGCATAGAATAATATAATACATGTATGTGAATGTACACACGTACACAACAATACTAGAGTGTGTGTTCATGTGTGTGTCATTTTCAAAAGGTGAGGCTGGCTCGGATTGATTATCTCTGTGACTAGTAAGAACATCCTGTAGCTTGTCCCTCTGCATGGGGTAACCCCTTTCATGTTTTTATTTTTTAACTCTTATGGTGGTCCTGCTTTTTGACTTAGCGATATTTTCAAAGTCCCACCTTTGTTCGTACCCTTGACTCTGTGCTTCTGTGAAGGAAAATGCAGTCTGATAAGGATGGGGAAAGTAGCATTGATGACAAGAATGAAGACCAGGAAGGGTGTTCTTACAGAAGAAGCTTTGATGAGAATAATGAAGACCAGGAAGGGGTAATGCTGCAGGTCCGTGGCTGGTTGTCCTTACATCTCCCATCTCTGTTGGTAGAACTGTCAATATAGGGAACCCCCTGCCATCTCCTGCCCCATACCTCTGTGGCCCACCCCCGTGTGTGACTAGGTTAACTTGTGGATATTGGATGCACAAGTCGCTTGCTTTTACCTAAAGACTGACGATATGACCAGTATCACTCACAGCCACCAATGTGACTATAGTGATGCCCTGTACATTATAATATAAAACTGTATACTGAAACTGAGTCATAGCTGTCTGGGCGTGTGATTGATGTTCAATGACATTCCAAACTATGCCCTATCGTTACGGGAAGGTTAGCTTACAAAAAGCCAACTTCTTTATGTAAATTATTATAGAAATGGTGTACTATGAACTGTTGAAAATGGGAGGTCGATAGCCTTTAGCCTTTTGGGAGATACATGTATAGCGATTCAAAAGTTATAACAGGATTATTTTTATAAAACATTTTTAAAAAAATATATGGGACAGTTCACGTGAAAATGATAACTCGCATTTATATATAAAATGTTTCTCGTTTGAATCGCTATATCTTCCGAACGGTTAACGCTATCAACATCCTATTTTCAACACTTCATACCACACCATTTCTCTATGGTAAAATACTTTTAGGGATCTTGCACTTGCTCCTTGCCAGTATTGCAACGTTCGATACCCCACTGGGTTCAAACCCGCCATAACTTTCTGTAGAAGTAATGAAATCGCTTCAAATTCGGTATGTAGGTAGAGAGGTCCTATACCTATCGATTTGTTCTGTTCGTTAATTTTTATGCCATCTGTTACGGAGATACAGTTGAATAAACTACGTGCACGTTTTCCCGCTTGATTCGCGCCAATGTTATAATCCCCGCCTCCCCATACATTGAGCGGAGAGCAATTTGCCCAAATCATTGGCGCGAAACGAGCACGAAAATGTGCACGTAAGTTGTTCAACTGTATCTCCGTAACAGATTGCATAAAAATTAACGAACAGAACAAATAGATAGATATAGGACCTCTCCACCTACAAACCGAATTTGAAGCGATTTGATTACTCCTACAGAAAGTTATGGCGGGTTTGAACCCGGTGGGGTATCGAATGTTGCAATACTGGCAAGAAGCAAGTGCAAGACCCCAAAACATATTTTACCATAGAGAAATGGTGTGGTATGAAGTGTTGAAAATAGGATGTTGTGATAGCGTTAACCGTTCGGAAGAAACGAGAAGAATTTATATAACATTTTATATATAAATGCGAGTTATCATTTTCGCGTGAACTGTCCCATATATATATATATATACCATACTTGATAATGTACACCAATAAATGTAAATGATGAATTCTCTACTTACCGATTTTTGGGGTTGTACTGTGTTTTCACATGGAAATTGTGTGGTACTTTTCATGTGGCGAAATAAAGGAGCAGGATGAGAAAGAGGAGAAGCTGAAAAGTGAAATGGACAAGCTGGAAAGTGAAAAGGAGGAGCTGAAAAGGAAAGAGGAGGAGCTGAAAAGGAAAGAGGACGAGCTGAAAAGTGAAAAGGAGGAGCTGAAAAGGAAAGAGGAGGAGCTGAAAAGAGATCTGATGCAGGCTGGATATAACGAGGTACAAGATTTGTTGTGGATATCAGGGTGGGTGTGATTGTATCTGCTTTTATTTATGTTCTACACCTTGGCCAAGAGTTTCATTTTATTTGTATACATTGTAAGATTTATGTTTTTTTTTTAAATGTTACATCAAATACAACCATCACGTTCATGAATAAGTACATGTATAGCTAGAGGAGATGAAGTTTGTTGATCAGGGTGGGTTGTGATTTGATCTACATGTACCTTGGCCAAGAGTTTCATTTATTTTTGTATTTTTGGTCGGACATTGTTGTATTTACATCAAATACAACCATCACATTCATGTATATAATCATAGATTGACCATAATGTGTTAAACGCGATGTTAAACCGGTTTAACACTTTTTAAACTCATGATTAGATATTACAGTGTGCATGATTAACAGATTATATACAGCACTCAGGAAAGTCCCAGTTACATTGAATATCTATAGCAAAGTATGTTTTACAATGCATTCACTACCTCGTTTTGAGGATAAACCACAAACAGTAACTATTTTGTCCTGTTCTACATTAGAGCATACAAGCTTGCAAGTGATGAACAATTTGAGCACCTTCTCAAAGCACGTGTTCCGTGTTTTTTCTTTCCAGCATACTGTGGTAATGCGTTTAATGGCTGAAAATCATGTGGTAGTATTCCTCTTGCATCACAGTTATCAGTATGATCACTTGAATGTTTTGCCAGTGTAGTTTTCAATCTAGTTTTTGAACCAGTTTCAAAGGTCAGGAGTGCCTCTGCAATACCCTCAGTAAAGTCAGCATGACCAGTTCTTACCTTGAGGATGAAATGCATAGTATGCATCAGTCTCTATTATTCCCAGCAAGGTTGACAGCACTCTGTGGTCCCATCGCTGAGTATTCCAAGCAGTTTCTAATGAAAGACGCAGCTGCCTGTCGTGCATGGTTATGGACATCCACTACCTTAGCAGACTCAAAGTAGTCCTCAATTACCTTGGGCCTCTTTGTATAGCGAATGTACACCTCTGTGCCACTGACTTCAATCTCACACCAACGCTGTTTTCCATGAGGATTGCCTAGATATGAAATGCTTCCTTGTAGAATCATTCCAACCACATGCCATGTATGGATGCCCATTGATAGTTGCAGTCAGAACATGATGATCTCCTTGTTCCTTGTACTCATGGTGCTTGAAATGATCCATGGGAAACTTTGTTGTAGCTGTTTTCACTAAACCTGTAAAATGCATACCATACATACACTTGCAAGCATTGATGACTCTACCTGTACCATGCCATGGTTCAGTTAGTCGTAAGACTTGAGCTGTGCCTGTTTTCTTCCACTCCTGCATGTACTTTTTAGTAGCCATTTCTTCCTTTTCCTCCTGTATTTCTAGTGCAATGATCACCTGAGTCACTGCACACGCTGCATCCTTTAGCTCTGCTCCCACTCCTTTAGACTTTCTTGCAATCTTGGTCACATGGGGCATACCATCTGAACAGTAATTGCCATCTTTTCCCCTCCATGCACTAATACTCTCATCTACACAAATACTCCATGATGGAAAGAATTTTGCAGCACGTTGCTTGTTGAATGCATCAATGAGTCTGCGAACAGGTGCCCACTTGTCATTTGCATCTGAAAATTCCAAAACTCAACTTCATTCATGATCTTTTTCTTTGATGGCATTGCTTTAGCACTCCATGTGATGATATCTGGTAGCAACTGTGAAGGAAAGGACATCCTGTAGTAATGGATTGGCTTCCTCTCAGTCATAAACATGTCATCCTCCCAAAGAAGCTTGGCACTATAACGTGGATGAGTTCTGGAATCTTCAACAACACCTTGAGTGACTTGCCATTGAACACCCCTTGAACATCAGTTGCTTCATCTATTTCCAAATCGGCATCATCCTCTTCCTCTCTATCCCTATCTGTTGTCTCATTGAGAACGCGGGACTCAAATTCGATCGAGATGTTAGGCTCGTCTTCGTTGCCATTTGCCACCACATCGTGTTGAAGCAGTATCTAATCCTGACAAATCAACACCATCAGCATCGTCATTTTCGCGTTCAGAAGAGTCCTCAACCAGCAAGGTTAAGGCCCTGGCACTCAAATCTACCGTCTTTTTCACTTTCGCGAAGTTCACCCGCCATTTTCTACCTCTGCCGATACCAACCTGCTGCAAAACATTACCAAAAAATTCCTGCTCTTCCAATTGGCCCCGTACAACGCTGCTGCAGCACGTTTTCCAATTACAACCTTCGCAAGGGGGCACTTACCTTAGCTCCGACAAACAACACTTTCACCATCGCTAAATAGGCCCGACGTCTGATTGATGACAAACTTGTTGAAAAACGAGGATAACCAGTAGCGAGTATGGAAAAGTAACTTCTGGCGCTCTAAGCTTGTTAGATTTGGAACGTAATGGCTATTTTAAATCGTCCTCAAGCATTCATATTACAGGCATAGCCAGCAGTTATATCGCGTTAAACTGGTTTAACGGTTTGTTAAACCAGTTTAACACCGGTCAATCTATGAATAAGTATAGCTAGAGGAGATGAGGTTTGTTGGGGTTATGATATCTGTGATTGTATATGTTCTACACCTTGGCCAATTATTATTTTTTATGTGCAGCACATGGAGATGATTCAGCAGCAACAGAAAAGCCTAGATTTGCTACAGAAAAGGCATATCAAGCTACAGGAAGAAAAGACTCAGCTACAGAAACAGCAGACTTTTATACAGGAACAGATGACACTGATATTCAGAAAGCGATTTGTTGAAGATAACGGTACAGTGGCGGATCCAGGGGGGCAGCCTGGGTATCCCCCCCCCCCCCCCCCCCCCACTCCCCTCGCAAAACCTGTTATTAAAAATTCATGACTTCTTACGGTGCGCATGACAATACAGATCCCCTCCCCTCCCTCCCCTCCCCTCCCCTCCCTCCCCTCCCCTCCCCTCCCTCCCCTCCCCTCCCCTCCCTCCCCTCCCCTCCCCTCCCTCCCCTCCCCTCCCCTCCCCTCCCTTCCCCTCCCCTCATGGTGCACCCTTTTCTGAACTTAGGAGATAACATGTTAATTACAAACGTTATGGGATGTGTGTTGCAATTGTGGATTTATGTTTATTTCATCTCATCGTATAGATGATGCCCCTTTAGCCAAAAGAATGAAATTGCATGGTGAGCTATCTATGTTATCTGTTTACTAGTACTATTAGCTGTTCTGTACCAGCTGAGAAAAATGATGCAATATTCGTACACATCATCTCTGTGGAAATCGATTTCAGTGCTCCACCGGTGTTGGATTACGGTGTTGACCTTTGTGCAAAATCCATTCCACCTCTAAAGCACTTCTACAGCGCTGTATTTTGTAACGACACAAGAATATTAAGTTGTTGTGAGATATGATGTAATGGGTGGGTTGCACTTACCTAGTGTCCGGATTATGCAATATTGAGGTGTTCGCAATTCAGGGTGTAAGTAGTAGGTTGGAATGGGCACAAGCGGTTTTGCATAAAGGTCAATTAACGTAAGTTGTTTGGGACTTAGAGATAGTGTCCTGTTTATCGAGGTGTCTGTATTTCAGGGAGTCCGCATTTCGAGGTTCCACTGTATTTTTAAATCAATGCAGAATAAGGACTGTCTATTAATGTGTCCATCCATTCATAGGTTCTCCTTAGAAAAAAAAAGGAAGAATGTAAGCTGAAGAAGGGACCCACATAAGTAGGCTCCACAAAAAATGATGTTTTTGCAATCGTAATTATGGCGCTTGTATGTACGCTAGCATTGTTCAGCGTGCACAAAATGTACATGTGTATATAAACCACAGAGGGTTTTATTGCCTATCAATGCAGTAGGTAGGTTGCACACAGCGCCACCTACATGTATGACAACGGGAGCGTCTCTATAGATAACTAACCAAGCCATTTGCTCGCCGTATGTTCTAGATACCTTACCAGTGTGCTACAAACAAACAAACAACATATAGACGACTTTAAATTTATTAGGTACTGCTACATGTAATGACATGACAGTTAAATTCTAACAAATAAACAACATATAGACGACTTTAAAGTTATTAGGTACTGCTACATGTAATGACATGACAGCTAAATTCTAACAAATAAACAACATATAGACGACTTTAAAGTTATTAGGTACTGCTACATGTAATGACATGACAGCTAAATTCTACAAACAAACAACATATAGACGACTTTAAAGTTATTAGGTACTGCTACATGTAATGACATGACAGCTAAATTCTAACAAATAAACACGACTTTAACGTTATTAGGTACTGCTACATGTAATGACATGACAGCTAAATTCTACAAACAAACAGCATATAGACGACTTTAAAGTTATTAGGTACTGCTACATGTGTAATGTGACATGACAGCTAAATTCTACAAACAAGCAACATATCATAGGCGGCCCCAGGGGGGGGCCCAGGGGGCCATGGCCCCCCCCCTCCCCTGGTTATGGCGCCCCCCCAACCCCTGTAAGTAATTTTTACTGTAGCGTTGCAATATGATTACGACATGTAACTATGTGTAAAATAACTACAAACATTCATCTGAGCGTACAAATAGCGATTAACAAACGACTAAGATTGCAAAATTGATAATGCCCCTCCCCCTCTGGCGCCCTTCGTGACGTTGGCCCCTCCCCTTTTGGCGCCCTTCGTGGCGTTGGCCCCTCCCTTCGGTAAGCGCTGGGGCCGCCTATGCATATAGACGACTTTAAAGTTATTAGGTACTGCTACATGTAATGACATGACAGCTAAATTCTACAAACAAACAACATATAGACGACTTTAAAGTTATTAGGTACTGCTACATGTAATGACATGACAGCTAAATTAAAATACAAGTAAGGCAAATTAGGCAAGAGCAGCTTATCATTGTGATCATTTCCACACACGATCGTACTTCATTAAGTCAAGATCATTTGCATGCCCATACATTACGCTATTCCATACTCATTCGCTCTCACTGGGGATCTTTATTTTTATGTCATCTTCCATCTCCATAGCTTAGTATGTCTGTGGTCTTCCTTTTTATGTTGATGCCTTTTTTATCTATTTAGCCAGCATTATATTTTACAACAATGATGAGGATGAGAGCTCCAATATTCCATTTTTAAAACTTCAATGCGATAGCACTGGTCGAAAGTGGTGTCGAGTATTTTTGTTTATGACTTCTGTTTGTGGTCCCTTTAACATCAATGACTATGTAATTCGAAACACAGGAACTAAGGACATTATTAATATTGACTTCAAGTCACCTACTTCAAGTTTAATACCTGGAAAATATACTATCATTGCTAAGCAAAGCAGTTCTCAACGAATTTGTGTCTTGCCAGAATATGACAATGCGAGAATCATACCACATAGTAGACGAAACTCTAAAAGTCTATGTCAAAGTCCAGCTCCAGTTCAAAGTCCAGCTCGAAGTTCATCAGCTCAAAGTGAATTTAAATCGCGTTTGTTGATAAGAGATAAGGGTGCCTGTGTGATTACTAGAGATGAATCATACCCAGAAGCATGTCATATTGTTGCCTTAGCTTATTGGAATCTCGCAAACAGGTCAACTCTCCCAGAGTCTGTCCGAGACGTAATAACCAGTTTACGATATGATATTAATAGCGTGAGGAATGGATTACTCTTATGTCCTAATTTACATGTTGCATTTGATCATGGTAAAATTGGAATCAAATATGAATGTAATTTTGGCAGTTATACTGTTGTTGCTATTGATACTGCATACGAAGTGTTTGATGGTATACAACTTTGGCAGCTACAACATTCGTCGCACAGACCACCACATCCTGATCTTTTGGATTATCACCTTGCATGTTGTGTAATGACTCATATGAAAGGTTGTGCTGAATATATAGAAGATTTTGATGATCCAGATTCAGATTTCTACATCCCTGATCCCTGAGATGCAACTTGTCGAAGTTTACTGACAGACTGATTTTAATTGTATATGTATTGTGTTGTGTTACTACATGATGATGTATGTCTGTGGTAAATTGGAGAACACTACATGAACATGAGAGAAGAGGTGGGAATTACCTAATTATTAGCATCCCTCTTAAAACACCTTTACAACAATTTACATCCATCAGTATAATTAGCAGCAGGATCCATCCCGATTGCGGCATTGGCGTGAGAGGAGGCATAGGGATTTCCCCCATGCCGTGGAGGGAGGTGCCAAGGGGTGGGGCAGGAATGGGGTAGCGTCCAAGTGCCATCTCAAAAAGATATTCCAAAGTTGGCTAGCACAGGGCATCCCATGATGCTGAGTGTGCTGGCTAGCCATGGGAAGGGAACGCGTACGTTCTCTTGGGACGGGGAACTATGGTGTGGTCTCAAAAAGATATTCCAAAGTTGGCTAGCACAGGGCACCCCATGATGCTGAAGGAATCATAGGAATACCTGAAGTATTTCGAGGAATACACGAACTACTCCTCGAAATACCTGAAGTTATCCATGGATCGCCTGAATCCTAGGAATACTTGAAGTAATCCTAGGAATACCTGAAGTAATCGTTAAGTAACCCAAGGAATACCTAGGATGCTGGTTGCAATCGCAACTACTAGTATGCTAATAACAGCTGCCATTGTTACTATCATGTCACTTCTGTGAATGTATTCGTCGTCGATGGGAAGGCTGGCTACAGAGTCCCATCCACTTGGACTGTGGGGACAATCCAGCCCAACCGTACATGCACCCAGCAAACACAGCCCCACCCATGGGCATAAAGCAATCCATTAACCATTTACATTCTCATATCGTTGGCCTCACCCACTGGCGTAAAAAAAAAGCTGCAGTTAATTTTAACCCCTAATTTTACATTGTTGGGATGATATGAACTCTCAATGTAGCTAATTTTTGTACTGTGCCTCCTCTCACCTGGATGACTTGAGGGTCATGCACATTGCTCAAAGCCATAAGGTGAGGGAACAGGGTGCTGAAGTAAAGATAGAAGTCGGACTGCAGGTCACGAGCCAGCTGCGCCACTAGACTGGAGGAGGTGTGGTCAAAGATATAAGTGCAACACCCACAAACTGTCAACAATGGCATCCCAATACCCCTCCCTCACCTAGTGGACACACCCTCTCCCCACCCCTCCCTCACCTAGTGGACACACCCTCTCCCCACCCCTCCCTCACCTAGTGGACACACCCTCTCCCCCACAACCTCCTCCCAATACCTGGATGACTTGAGGGTCATGCACGTTGCTGGCACAAACAGTAGTGATAGAAAAGTGAAATTAAAAGAACTAAAGACTCTTCCTGCTGAAAAGAGGTTGGCATATAGACTGATGTACGTTCAATAGAAATTTCAATACTGTATTTATCATATGTACTACCAACTACAACAGGAGAAAGACAATACGGAATGCAGCTAGCGAAGCATGGCCTGGCAACAGCATTCCTCTTTTTAACAAGGATACTGATGCCTCTAAGATGCTTGGTTCATTGGTGGACAAACTGTGTTCTGCAAATTGCTCTGAGTATTTCAACAGGGGGTCAATAATATAGATACACTGGCAGAACGAAGAAGACGGATAAAAAAGGGCCATAACTATGACAAGGTAATGAATGGCCAAATTGCTACTAATAGATAGTTGATAAGTTTAATGGGTAAAATGCAATAAGGTTATTTTTAAAAGTACAGTTTGACATTTTAAAAAACTTACAACTTCTATTTTACCAATAGTGAGCAGCCGACACTCGTTTGCACATTTCCATTTTAGTAGATGCATGCTGTCATGCCTATCGAGAGTTACGTTAGTAACTCTCATATAGGATTTGACCCCGATTATGAATGTCATTAAAAAACGCGACCCGCTTCTAACAAGACTCCCGACGAGCGGATGGCTTACCTTGTTATCGTCGTCGTACAAGAAGAGCAGTTTCGTGTTTGTTTGATGTCACAAAACCGCGTGGTTGTAGAGAACAAAACAATTTTCGAAACTCGTACCCAGTCCCACGTATTTCTCGTTCTTCTTCTTCTTCTTGTTCTTGACCACGCATAACTCGGGATAGGAACACTTTTAAGAAATGAAAATTACACCAATGGCTTCAGAATTCGTTGGCATTTTCGCTTCTGTGGTCAAAATGTCTCGAGGCTACATGACATATATCGGTGGTTGTGTTAGCAAATCACGTATAGTTAAGCTTACTGCACTGACACGACTCGGATAGGTCCTACTTCGCTCTTTATACGAAGTACTAGCAGTATACATCATGTAATCAAATGTGTACGGTCTGGGCACTACACATAGTGGTAATTAACTGTGGCAGTTATGTATTTTTAATAACGTGCACGAACTATAATCATTCTTGTTATTCGATTGTTGTAAGTTTGACGCTCTTTGTAACTTAGTGAAGTGGTTTTTTTTTTTTTTCAAAATGCCTTCACGTCAGGAAAAGAAGAAAGCCAAACGACGAGCATAGTACCTCAAAACTAGAGACGACATATTAGATTCAGCCCGAGCGGAACTACAAAGCAGAGCCTGAAAGGAAGCGGCCCTCTCAACGTGAAAACTATCGAGCAGAGCCTGAAAAGAAACGGACCTCTCGACGCGCAAGGTATCGAGATGCGATTAGTAGAGGGGGAGGGGGGGGGGGGGGGGAGAGAGAGACGGTGCTGTATCTGGCCCGGTACAAAATGCGTTCGTGGGTTCGATCGCGCTGGGGCGACAATCTATTTCGGCCGCCCATTAAAGCCCCCTCAGATCCTGAAAAGGAACGGACCTCTCGACGTGCAAGGTATCGAGCAGATCCTGAAAAAAGACAGCGATATTGCCATAGTCCTGAACGGGCGAAAAGACTTAAGGTCAGTCAAAGGTATGTCGTACCTTTACAACCTCCCTCTCATATCAAGATGGATTACTTAACATGCTATACGGCTCATAATCGGGTATGAATAAAAATCAATGAAACAAGTAAATAAAAAACATTCTCTATGAGAAAGTTGGTGGCATATAGGATTTGAAGGCAATGGTGGTGTAAAAAGGAAGGAAACAAGGGTCTAATAATAAGGGAAAATGGAATAGTCCTATGTTTAGCACATTTCTATATGTAGGCAAGGCCGTAGTAAGGGGGGGGGGGGGGGGGGGGGGGGGGGGGGGGGGGGGGGGGGGGGGGGGGGGGCTTGGGGGGGCTAAAGCCCCCCCAAATTTTGGTCCAGCATATCATTTATAATTGATGTTATTATTGTTATAGAATGCGCGGTACCACAAATTGAACACATTCCGGTATTGCAAGCCGCCCGTAAATTTAGAACGAGAAAGTGTGTGGTCAACCGTCGATCAATCCGCGATGCATCGTTTTATCAAGTCATGAATACTAATCAGCCCCCCCCCCCCCCCAAATTTTTGTGATTGTGCTAAATATAGGACTATTCCATTTTCCCTTTTTATTAGACCCTTGTTTCCTTCCTTTTTACACCACCATTGCCTTCAAATCCTATATGCCACCAACTTTCTCATAGAGAATGTTTTTTATTTACTTGTATGCTCTGCCACTACACACTGACCATTAAACAAAACATGGGAGACATTATCTGAAGTCCAAGTCTGTGAAACAGAAATTTTTATATTGCCTGACCTGAGCTGTTCATAATTTTGAACAACGTTCATTCAGGCTGTGGGACAAACATTGGTTGACGTAATTAATGTTAGCCATACAAGAAATAAATGACACAGCCAAATTGTATTTTATGATACAGATATGTAACATAATTGTTACATATACGTTGTCAGAATATGTGATAGCAATGTCAACACAATATGTAACATACCCTGTTGACAAAACGTATGTTACAATATCCATCTCATCAGTATGCTTCTGTGCTGTGTGGAAACAGAAACACCCTGGTACATGTTCCAACATATTAAGTGAATCTTTTTATTAGATAGATTGATTTAATTCCGGTCCATGCATAAACGCACTCGATGCCTGTTGCACAAGCCAGCTATTTTAAAATAAGTTGAATTGCACAATGCACAATTAAACAAATAGGTGCATTGTTGGAACGTGAAAGCTCAATAATCCACAACTAAGTCTCCAACCAAGAAAAGAATATCAGTTCAGGAACAGCAACCTCTAGAGTTAAAGAGGGAGATTAATTCTTTTTTTTTTATATATATCTGTGCCAGCTTCTTGGATGTAAGGGCCCTTGTCTCCCTCCCCCACACACATGCACCTCTCTCCCTTTGCCCTCGGGGTTACAGGCAGAGTGCCTTCATCATCACCCAGGCCCCCATGAAGGACACAGTGGGAGATATCTAGAGAATGATCTGGGAGGACAAGTCTGCTGCCATAGTGATGTTGGCACAGCTGGGGTGGGCAAGGTACAGGTAGAAGGTTGGAGGGAAGGTGTGCAGTGATGGGGAAGAGGGAGGTCTGCCAAATGGGAGGGGAAAGAGGGAGGGTCTGCCAAATGGGAGGGGAAGGAGGTAGGGTGTGCCAAATGGGAGGGGAAGGAGGTAGGGTGTGTTAATAATATCTCTCCCCTTCCCTGTACAGACTCGGTGTGGCCTGTGTTTATCTTAGCAGAGGAGGTGAGCACGAGGTTGAATATCATCGGCCTCCACATCCTCGTACTCAGTGGCACGGTCCCCAGCCAAACCGTTGGTACCTTGGAGATAGTCAGTCCTGCAGACACTAATAACGCGGTCGTCTCCTGGTTGAGGGATAAGCTGAGGAGGACAGGAAAGACTGGGAACCTGGTCTTTGTGGAGATTGGCGGTCGTTGCAAAAGAGGTCCTGGCCTTGTGTGGCTTTACACAGGGGCGGAGCCACTGCATAAGTATAAAACATAAACAAAGCTGGATAGATAGATTACCATGATTAGAGACACACTGCCTTGCTTATATAACCCTGCTATTGTAACATCCCATTGTAAAGCCCTATTCATAGCGATTTTAGGCTAGTAGTGAACTCTTAGTGGTGATCGCTAGGAACACAAAACCCTCACTATGATGATAGAGGTGCGGGAGTTGAACCCGCAATAGTTAAGATCAAAACTTAATGCCTTACCACTTTGGCTAACCACTAATGCCCTGATATCCGAGGACGGGCACGGTCCCTGCCCAGAAGATCGGCGATGGGACCGACGTAGTCGGTCCAGATAGTCCTAGGGATTACAGCAAGCTGGATACCGACGTAGTCGGTCCGATGCTCAGTCCCATTAGGACGGCGCCGTCCCGGATATCAAAACAAGGTCATCGGCTACCTACAGATACCTGGGTTACCCGTAGCCAAGTGCCGGATCCTTAAGGATCCCGGCTCAGCAACTGGTGTGGGCTTATGAACCCCATCAATACATTAACATAAAAAGAAATAATCAAACTACATCCACAAAATGTCAATATCATATGCCGCCGCCTCAAAACCAAAATGATGGTGTCTAGTAAATTGATGATTTATTAATCTATAAAGACAAACAAAACCATACACTGAATCGGAAATTGTAAAAGGAGCTTCATAATACTCCATTGCCTGTAATCCTGTAAAGATTAACCCCAATGTCACAGTTAAGGCTAAACTGATTATAGCTTCTTTTCTTTTGCCACTAATTATTGCCGCACCTGAACTTAATAAAATAGCAGTATTTAATAAAGGAATTGAAAATGGATTTAAAGGATCAACTCCCCTAGGTGGTCAAACTGCACCTATTTCAATAGTTGGAGCTAAACTACTATGGAAGAAAGCTCAAAAAAACGATAAAAATAAACATACTTCAGATATTATAAACAAAATCATTCCATATTTTAATCCTTGTTTTACAATTAAAGTATGATGACCTTGATATGTTAATTGCTTCTCTAATGACATTCATTGCTTGCTCTGATACTATCTTTCGTTGCTGCCTGTTGCACAAAAATTGTACTTCGCTTTTACACTTCTGGTTGTGTTTATGCATGCGTAGCATGCGTAGGGTAAGCCGGGTTCAGCGTCCCTATCACCTGACACAGAAAATCTCTCCTAGACCCTCCTGTAGGGAGTGGTGTGTAGAGGGGAGTGTTGTGGTGTAGAGGGTAGTGGTGTATGGGGGTGATTAGTAATGTGATGGGAATGTATTGCGACGGGAATGATCTATTTCGACGGGACCCGAGAAATGTGATGGGAATGAAGAAATGCGACGGGAATGATCTGACTGTGTCCGATTCAAATCATTCCCGTCGCATTACTTTATTCCCGTCGCAATGAATCATTACCGTCGCAACGGATCATTCCCGTCTAAAACCAATTCCATGTAGTCTGACTCTGTGCATGGTCATCGCTGTGGTACAGAACAGTATCAAAGTACGGCACAACTGCGTACTCTTTTTTCTCTTTCTCCTCTTTGTAGTGTAGCTTCCTGAAAACCACCATAACATGTACATGTACTGTAATCACGTCATATATTTTGGTGTATGTATAGCTATTAGTTATCACTATGTGAACATTTTGCTTATGTGTGAATTGTATATACATGTTCAGTGTACAGGGTGTTTGCATTTGACAACCTAGAGTTGCCTATTACAATACCTCATTTGATCAACATGTGTACCATTTGGAAAGGTTCTGTATGATCATTCTGTGTTATCCACACCAGGCATATTGGCTACTTCGTACCAATGAAGGACAGCTTAGGAGGGCATCAGAGGAGGGGAATATTGAAGTGGTCACTAAGCTTCTTGGACAGGGCGTGCATGCTGATGCTACTGATAGGGTGAGTCTAACCACATTATTAAAGGATCACCTTAAAATGATCTCAGCACTTTAATATATGTCAGGTATTCCTAGGAAGACATCAAATATTTCTATGTATTCCTACGTATTCTTAGGAAGACTTCAGGTATTCCTAGGTATTCTTCGAAAGACTTCAGATGACTTCAAATATTGATTTGTATTCCTAGGTATTCTTAGGAAGACTTCAAATATTCCTAGGTATTCCTAGTATGACTTAATTGTATTCTTAGGAAGACTTCAGGTATTCTTATGAAGACTTCGGGTATTCCTAGGAAGACTTCAGGTATTTCTAGGAAGACTTCAGAGATTCCTGGGAACACTTCAAATATTCCTAGGTATTCCTATGATGACTTCAGTAATTCCTAAGAAGACCTCATAGAGAGTACAAATCAGATTGCCTTACACATGCATTCACTTGAATTTCTACTCCAGCAATCAAAATAGTCATGTTCTTCAACCAACTGCACATAAGCGCAATGTAGTGTTTTGGATTTGAGACTGCCTCCTCCCCTCCCCCACACTATTTAAGTACAGATATCAAGTCACAAGAGACAAGGCCCATCTCAAGAAAAAAAATTGGTTATGATAGCAGGCATTTATATTAGGTTGCTAGTTAGCAGTTCCTCCTAATGGATTTCTCCCAATACAGTGTTTGACATTGCAGAGGATCCCCTGCAGCTCATATTTTCAAAATACAGGTTTATATTTCAGTCCCCTGATTTGGTATTAGTTACATATAACATTCATTACACCAGTCATTGATGTGTGCTGGTATGTTGACTTCCCGTAGAGCAATGTCAATTGTTTTGAACTATCAATGAGCAACAAGCACGATATACATGTAGGAGTGCTCACCTCATCCTGTACATGCAAATCATCTTTGGAACCAGGTAATAACATCCTCACAACCTCTTTGTGACCAATATCTGATCAATGATGACCGTCCATACTGAAGAGATGAACATACAATTATGGAACATTGAACCCATCATTGACACAGATACAGTCCACACATGAAAGAAATAGAGAAATAGAGAGGGAGAAGAAAAGGAGGTATATCTATAACCCCCTGAACATTTGACACCAATAATATGAAATGCTATTTGAGTTATGACATAGTGGTGCAATGAGATGATATCACTTCAAAATACAGTTTTACATTGGTTCCCTTCTCAGGTGCAGTGTTGAGTATTGATAGCAAGGGAAATTGTGTAAATGATATAGAACTCACTTTGTCTTGTAGGTCAACTTTGGCACCAGCTGATAATAACATCCTCAGAACCTCTTCATGGCCTTTCTCAGATGCCATCATCAGTGATGACTGTCCACCCTGAAGAGATGAACATATGACAGCAGGGTTTGCACAAATATTTATGCAGTCAAAATAAGACCTTTTTAATCCCTTTATACTGTAAAAACTAAACTTCTTAACACATGTTCATGAACATGAAAATGGACGTCAGAGCACAATATTAACAGTCTTATCAATAGCTTTTCTACACCTTTGTTACATTATCTCATCCCCAGGCCCCCAATCAAAGCAGCACATGCATGTAGTACTCAACAATGTAGATGTAGCTATACAAGCAGGGACGCTACACATTCAGTCTTTCTCATTTTTGGGGGGTAGGGTGGTGAGGGGTTATAAGACACAGTGTAAAATTCAATGCCTTCATATAGAATACATCAATAAATACACACGATTTTTTTAAATTGTATTTAATTCCTTTTCTATACTTTGTATGAATCTGGCTGTTAACAACAGTGTGGTGTTTTTCCTGCAGGGAGATGTGGATGCATCTCTTCAACTTAGCGGATTTTCATTCGGTCCGCACCTCATGTAGATTTGTGTGATTGTAATGATTTGTGTTGTGTTGACTACCAGTAGAGCGATGTCAGCATATATAGAACTGTCAGTTGGGAGGGTAGTATGCATGATATAGGAGTATTCACCTCATCCTGTAGATCAACTTTGGCACCAGCTGATAACAACATCCTCACAACCTCCTCATGGCCATTCTCGGATGCTCTCATCAGTCCATACTAAAGAGATGAACATATGATTATGGCTTTAATAGTAACATTCTATCACAGAGATAACACCAACACATGAATAGCAGGAGAGTGGGTGAGGATGTGAGGGAGGGAAATCTATCACCCCACAACATTTGAACACTAAAAACATGTGATGGTATTTGATTTAAGGTAACACCTCAATTGGGTGACATTGTGAGTACATTTTAGCAATTTCTCCGACCCACAAATTTGGATTTTCACTCATATTGGATTTAATGCCATAATGGCAGTGAGACGTGAACTCATCTCTTCAATAATTAGACTCAGTGTTGATTTGATGACGGGTACTGGGAATATCAATACGATAGCATAAATAGGATACTCACCTTATCCGATAGATCAACTTTGGCACCAGTTGATAACAACATCCTCACAACCTCTTCATGGCCATTCTCAGATGCTCTCATCAGTGATGACTGTCCATTCTGAAAAGATGAACAGATGATTATGGTTGAACCAGGAACATCCTACAACACAACCCATCCTTCACACAGTCACAGAGGACCATCCACACATGAAATGCAACAGGAGGATGGGGTGGGGCATGTGAGGGAGGGCCCCAGAACATTTATACACCTATACATGTAGTGCCTATTGAGTGCAGTTATAACCTTACTACTGAGGTGACATGGTATGCATGAATTTGACAGTGGATACAGACAATGAATTGCAAAGAGTGTTCAAGCTCCTGCTAATTAGCAGTTTCCTCCCCCCAAAAATATGGATTTTCCTGATAGTTCCCAAGTGGTGTTGTTCCCGCAAGGAGAGATGTGGACTCATTGCTTCGAAACAGAGGTTTTAATTCAGTCCCTCGCTCAGGCTTGGTGAAATACATTGATTTGAATATGAGTACAGTGATGTCAGTAAGTGAATGTTGTGAAGTGTCAGGGGGAGGGGAAGGGAGGTTGGAGTGCATGATATAGAAGTACTCACCTTACTCTGTAGATCAACGTTGGTACCAGCTGATAACAACATCCTCACAACCTCTTCATGGCCATTCTCAGATGCCATCATCAGTGATGGCCGTCCATACTGAATACATGATTATGGTTGCACTAAAATGTACTTCACAACCCATCATTCAGACAGTCACAAAGGACAAACACACATCAAAAGTGAAGGAGGAGTAATCATCAAATTACTTGTCCATACCTCCCAACATCACATCCGTGTATACTAGTGTTGTAGTGAACAGAGGAGGGGTGAGGCATGCGAGAGACACGAAATAGGGGCCGTTCATAAATTACATCACGCTATAGGGGGGTATCAGCCAGTTTGACGATGTATGACATTAAGCATACATTAGTATGGGATACTGTGTGACGAGGGGGGGGGGGGGGGGGGCGTCCTTAATGGTCAAAAATAGCATGACGTAATTCATGAATGGCCCCATACTTGTATACTGTAATTAAAGAACCTTATCATGCTAAAAATATGTGGAGGATATATTTAATTAGTACCTACCTTATAAAATTAACATCTACTCCTTGTTCAAGCAGTTTCTTAACCACTTCAATATTTCCATCCCTAGATGCCTCCATAATCTGTTCGTGCAGCTGTTCCTCAAGCACCTAAGGAGGAACACCATAGTCAGTGTGCTCAGGTGGAGGAAGGATTATGAACCAAATACATCTTCAAGCAGCCATCATTATATTGTTATAGGACTCCCTGGAATTTGGGTTTTAGTTGCACTCTTTTTTGTTTCATATTTGTTATACTTTACAATACAATATAATTCATAAAACCAAAAAACTCAGCATGTGTGCATGCATGACAAGAAATGAACCAGTTGAGTCTACTGTAAGCTACATAGAGCTTCCTTAGACTGGAGGTGCATATAATGTCAAAGATTATGGAATGTCATTATCGGGCTTCACAGCAAAGAGCGTATCTCAACCACAAACCATAAGCCTTTGCTCCACCATGCAGAGTGCAGAGGTTATAACTTGTTGTGGCTTGAGGGCCAGGCCAACTCCCTGTGCAAGATAGAATGTGTGGTATAAAAGGTACATGTTCCACGTAGGTCACATTTCCATTCCCCCCCCCCCCCCCCCCCCCCCCCCCCCGTGGCTATGGTAGCAGGCTGATGATGGGACTTACTGATTTGAGGGGAGGTAAGAATTAAAGACCTTTACATCAAAAAAAATGTTCGCTAGAACAGACTTCCCCAAATGCCATCCACCGCAATATCCTGCACCATCAGGTTAGTCCTATGTTGTAGATGAGGCTCAGAGGACACATTGCAGCACATCTCTGAAAACAGCATCGCATGCTGTGAAGTCCCTAATTTTTATTGTGTAGTTGATGGATACCAACCCTGTGGGCCTAACAACACACGCTCAACAGCATAATGTCAGTGTGAATGTCACAAGCACGATTTAGTGGAGCATTGGCAGGGATCAGCTATAATGTACAGCCAATGCATTGCAAAAGGTTCCCTACAATAAAGCCACATTCTTCAAGTTGCAGAACTGTGAGCCAGGTGGCCTTTTCTTGGGAGTAGTCCATGGCATAAGGAAGAGAGGGTTGAACAGTTTCCTTTAGGGTTGAAGCTGTGTTAGAAAGTTGTAGTCGGTTGGACTTTTGGACTAAAACTTAGGCAGTGTGTTGACCTTGAAGGATTTAATATTCGTCTTGCTTAATGATACTAAGGTCTACTAGATGCTGTGTGACCTTCATGGAGAAGTAGAGATGTTAAGTATACCCAGACCTCCTAAGTGAATAGGAGGAGGTAGTAAGCCACTCACCAGATCATAAAATATTGGGCAATAGGAATGAATTTGGTTCTTAGCAAATCTTGAAGTGGTTAAATTATACATCTATAAAGAAATTGTCAATCCCTTTTTGTAATTTGTATGAATATTTTGACCTAACTTTAATTACTCATCACAGGTACATTTGCACGTGATAATGATAATACACACTAATGTTACTATATGAGTCCAAAATGACGCCATCAAAGGCAGATGATGGCAGGGATCTCATCAATATAGCTCTAGCATTGGTCTGTACCAAAATCAAGCTTGACCTAACTAAATGCTGAAGTGCGTACCTTGTATATTGACGCTGGAGTTTACCGTAAAAGATGATCGCAGTAGTTGCACGTGCATGCCCCACGCCGGCCGACTACGTACGTTTGTAAAACACGAAGCTTTATTCTTTGTTGTGTGCACAGGGTATTATATGTGCGGTATAAAACGTGCTGCATACGGCTACGAACAGAGATAATATTCATCATTAATATTACCGGGCGCGGCCCAACTAATATCTCTGGCCTGGTAGGCCCTGAATGAAAAATCTGCTTTATAGGCTTGAAGTTCTGATTAGAGGGCGGAGGAGGGCGGCGGGGGAGGGCGGGCGGGCCGGTGGGGGCGGGTAGTCAGTACCTATGTATATCTACAAGCCTAAAGGAGGGCTCCGCTGCGTGATTGTCTCGCCTTAACACGAAAACATACGTACCTTAAGCTTTGGCTTTTCATCCATAGTTTATAGGAGCGGGCGCGCATGACTTTTCGTTCCCAGACCACATAACTACTTACGTTTTACGGTTTTCATTGTCATTTGTTAATTCAAACCAGAAACATATAGAATAGTGGGCACGCGGAAGCACATCCACGAGGACGAGCTAGCATACATGTATCATTATAAATCAAAAATGCTCACATGAGTCATGTAAACACTGGCACCAATTTTAACACACATGGGCGAGGCTCAGTGATCTGTAATTAGTCTCATGCAGGGTCCACGGACCTCCCTACAAAGCACAGTGTAAGTCTGAAAATATTCACAAACAACCATGACTCACATGATATAGTTTCGTGTATATTTCACATGAACATGTTACACCATAAAGAACACTATATTACAAACATTTCTGGCTAGGTCTCTTGAGAGAAAATATTAATTCTTTTTTGTTATAAGGATGGAAGTTTTATTTTGTGTACCGCTTCAATCCTTTGTGCTGTGCATCAACAATTAATTTAATCATGTTATTGCACCCACTTCAGAAACCGTCAAGCTATTCCTATTAATGATGCATTTAGCTTCACACTAAATTTGTTTTGTTGCATAACAAATTGCATCTGGCGTGACCAGTTCTTCGTGCATGTTTGTGCACGCAGCAATACTAAGTCCTGCATGCTCCCACTTCTCAGCTGGCAACTGTAGCACTCCCTGCAATGAGTTATTCAGTGATACTCCTTTTGCTAGGCATGCAGTATGCTCCTCCTACACAAAGGGGGTTAATATGCCTTTGAGAATAATGATATCGGGTATGATTAGAATAAACTTTTTGAAAGTTGCGATCATACTACACTGATTGCATGACCACTCCATACATGCCCTTCAAAGTCTGTCATTTTCTTTTCGTCTAGAGAGAACAGTCCTGGGACCTTGGTACAAAGTAAGCAAGCAATGGCATGCATTTGTGTGACATCTTTAGTTTTTTACATCCATTTTGGTATGACTGCATGGTACCAGCGACGGGTGTAAATTCCTAATATCATGACTTAGTCATTAACTTTTGCAGTTTTTAAGAGGCCGTTTGAATTGATTACAACAATCTGGTCCGTTATGTTTCAGCCGTGCGGCAGACATGATTACATGGCCCGGTGTAAAAATTAAGTCCGTCCTTAAAAAGTTGGCCTTAATTGTGTAATCAGGTCACTTTGCTATAGTAGTGCATTTAATATCTATCTAGGATATCTATGACGAGTACGTTTCCAAAATACCGTAATAACACTGTCTACTATAGTATTGATCCCCCTGCCTTATATTAATTGGCTTGCTTGCATGGACCTGCCTTAGCACGCCAGAGGTCGCCTCATATAGGTACTTATAGGTACATTCAAGAGCCCAACGACTAACTACAGTGGTTTTAACAAGAAGAAATTTTGCGGTCAAATTTTAAAAAGTGGTCGGCGACCTTTTACATGACCAGTGGGCGTTCTTTAGAATATGTCCTGCAGTGAGGAAAGCCAAGCACCCGTACTGGCGAAACATGAACCAGGAATGGCCTCGAGCGCCGGTGTGTCGTTCAAGTTCCAGAAGAAGAAAACGGCTCCCTTGGTATTGGGGGTAGTCAAAGGTGAACAGGGAGAAGAGAAAGACTTCGTCACTTCTTTGGAAGATAAAGAGATTCAGAGGTAGGGTAGCGAGACAGAATAAACGCTACTGCTCAGTTTATGGTTTAGGTTACGGCACGCAGTGACACCTGTTGCACGTGGTGTTCTATTTGTGCAGCTCTAAGGGTAAAGTGGTCGAAAAAGAACACGTCGTTCGCCTCATAGAGAAGAACGTATGGAGACAGCCCGCCGCGAAGAGACCACGTCCCTCTGCTGGAGAAGGCCCACACAAGTCGGAGGAGGAGGCGGCTCTTGATAAGGAAGCAGCTGATGCCATTATCAAAGGTACATACTTCTTTCCCTGTTCGCCCCGCCCCTTGTGGGCGTGTCCGAGGGGTTGCGTGGGAGTAATTTGTGCACAAAGCATACCTCAATGCACACAGCACATATAGACAGTCAGGTAATAGCCTCCATGATCCCTCTGGAGGTGTGTGTGTGCGTGTGTGTGTGTGTTTGTGTGTGTGTGTGTGTGTGCAGGAGCACTACATCTACCTATAAGATGTCTAGTAGGTAATAGATGGAGGAGGAAAGGGGGGTGGGGCTGTGTTTGTGTAGGCAATCACTGTTTATACAAGGCACTATGCCCTCAAATCCACATCACAAAATATCAAAGTACATGTAACCTCATTTGCCATTCTTCTGTCTAAGCCTCTCTCTCTCTCTCTCTCTTTCCCCGGTTCCAACCATCAGATATGCAGGAGGCCATGAAAGGCGGGGGTAAAGATGGCCGTGGAGGAGATGGAGGTGTGGTGGTCCCCCTGCTGCTCCAGAACAAGCCTCCCATGGTACCTGGTAAGGAGGGAGACGAGCTGGCCGACGTGGACCTCAGGCCTGATGAGGTAATGGTATGAAGTGAGGTGGTGGTGGTGGTGGGAGTCGTGAAGTGAACTATCATATAGTGAGGGGGGATGAACGGATAAAGCTACAGATGTGTTATGTGCTGCTAAATCATGGAGAAATAGTGAAGCATGATTTAGCTGCAAATGGCACATCTGTAGCTTTATCCGTTATAGCGGGGGGAAAAGTGCATTTAGGTTATGTCTTGCATGTACTGTTACGGAGTGGACCTAAAGTGACAACATAATAATATGGATAATATGGTGAGGGGGTTGAACGTTTATAGCCACAGATGTGCTACATGTATTTGCAGCTAGTCACACCTCGCATATTTATTATGTTGTCATTTTTAGGTCCACCCCGTAACGGTACATGCAAGACATAGTCTGCATGCAAAGTGCATGCACCGTTTTCCCGCTTGATTCCCGCCCGATGATTTAGGCATGCCGTGTCCAACATCAAATGTACGGGGGAGGCTGGTGGTGCGTAACATGATTGGCACATATCGAGAGCGGGAAACTGTGCACGTACTTTGTACAGCTATGTCTTCGCAGAGTAAATATTAACGATCAGGGCAAAGCAATGGCTACATGTACATGTACAGGACTCTTCTATGTGTATGTGTACCAATTTTGAAGCGATTTGGACTCTGCTGCAGAAGGATATTTGAATTCCTGGGGGTAATGTCCTTTCTGTGACCGTCCGGAGGTATCCTGAGGGATGAAAATAATATGTGCCGTGTGGTGTGATATGTGCCGTGTGGTGTGATATGTGCCGTGTGGTGTGATATGTGCCATGTGGTGTGATATGTGCCATGTGGTGTGATATGTGCCATGTGGTGTGATATGTGCCGTGTGGTGTGATATGTGCCGTGTGGTGTGATATGTGCCATGTGGTGTGATATGTGCCATGTGATGTGATGATATGTGCCGTGTGGTGTGATATGTGCCGTGTGGTGTGATATGTGCCATGTGGTGTGATATGTGCCATGTGGTGTGATATGTGCCGTGTGGTGTGATATGTGCCATGTGATGTGATATGTGCCGTGTGGTGTGATTCGCTGCAAATAGTACACCAGTAGTTTTAATCGTTCAGAAGTTAAAGTGATTGTAACAGAGAAGATTTTCATAACTTTAGCCATGGCAGTAACTTAATTCAATGGCGTAAACAGAAGGTAACTAACCAGTTGAGAATACCAACTTTCCCTCATTGAATTCATTCACATCTGTCTGTCTCCACCCCTAATGGGAAAGAAAAGATCATTATTTTAAGGATGAGTTTGTCTGTAACCATGACCACTTTAGTAGCATAAGTACATTTTATTGGCATTATTGTTATTATTATTATTGTGATACAAGATACAATCATAGGACATAAAAAACACACGAAAACATGACCAAAACTAAATAACACTTCAGAAATAATCTTGAGGGCAATATCTGGACATTATAGCCCTCACATTAGCCCTTACTAGGTTCAGATTGAGCCGGCCATACAGCTCTGATAGAACGGCAGATTTGGGCCTTGATGATGTTATGGCTAGGCGAGAGGCTAGACTGGAAAATGACTCCATAGCCTCTTTCCCCCATGCGCCATTTTATTATTACCTACTGCGTTCAATTGTACGCACTTAATCATTTATATGTTTTGTGGGGGCGGGGCATGGGGTGGGTCTTGTGTGCAGTATTGTATTCTGATCTCTATGCACCATTGCATCAACATCTATACCTTGCCATTTCTATTTAGAGCACAGCAGAGGACTATGAAGCTATGCCTATAGAGAAGTTTGGAGAAGCAGTGTTGAGAGGAATGGGTTGGAACAAAGGAGAGGCTATTGGAAAGACCAACAAAGGGTGAGTAATGATGATACTCCTCCCCAGTCCCTTGTATGTTCATTGTTAGGGTGGATTACCTCCTCCCCATTCCCTCCTTACATGTAGGTTGACTGAACCAATCGAGTTCATATCTCGTCCCAGAGGATTGGGTCTAGGGGCCACCCCCAAGGCTGCTGAAGTGAAGAAAACGAGGATCAAAAAGCCTGGGGAAGTGGAAGCCAAAGTATGTTTATGAGGAGGAAGAGATATTTCCATATGTCCTCCATATCCTTATGTCCTCCATATGTCCTCCATATGTCCTCCATATGTCCTTCTTATGTCCTCCATATGTCCTCCATATGTCCTTCTTATGTCCTCCATATGTCCTCCATATGTCCTCCATATGTCATCCTTATGTCCTCCATATGTCCTTCATATGTCCTCCTTATGTCCTCCATATGTCCTCCATATGTCCTCCATATGTCCTCCATATGTCCTCCATGTGTCCTCCATATGTCCTCCATATGTCCTCCATATGTCCTCCTTATGTCCTCCATATGTCCTTCCTATGTCCTCCATATGTCCTCCATATGTCCTCCTTATGTCCTCCATATGTCCTCCATATGTCCTCCTTATGTCCTCCATATGTCCTTCCTATGTCCTCCATATGTCCTCCTTATGTCCTCCTTATGTCCTCCATATGTCCTCCATATGTCCTCCATATGTCCTTCCTATGTCCTCCATATGTCCTCCATATGTCCTCCATATGTCCTCCTTATGTCCTCCATATGTCCTTCCTATGTCCTCCATATGTCCTCCTTATGTCCTCCATATGTCCTTCCTATGTCCTCCATATGTCCTCCTTATGTCCTCCATATGTCCTTCCTATGTCCTCCATATGTCCTCCATATGTCCTTCCTATGTCCTCCATATGTCCTCCTTATGTCCTCCTTATGTCCTCCATATGTCCTCCTTATGTCCTCCATATGTCCTCCTTATGTCCTCCTTATGTCCTCCATATGTCCTCCATATGTCCTCCTTATGTCCTCCTTATGTCCTCCTTATGTCCTCCTTATGTCCTCCATATGTCCTCCATATGTCCTCCATATGTCCTCTGTACCCGCAGGTCTCCCAACCCTATATTGATAAAGATGGCCGTGTAAAGCATGTGAAGAAGATAGGAGAAGAGATACCTCCACCCCCTGTTCAAGGTACACCCATAAAAGGCAATACCTCCACCCCCTGTACAAGGTACACCCATATAAGGCAATACCTCCACCCCCCTGTACAAGGTACACACATACTTTACATACAGTCAGCCACGCATGCATATGCCCACATTTAAAGAGCAGAGAATATCACTTTATATTTATATCTAGTCTGGGTACCCGACTGATGGTTGCACAATGTACATGTACATGCATGTATCAGTACCAACCAACAGTCGGGTCCCCAGACTATGTTTTTTGTGTGGCCTGATTTAATAGACATGCCCATATAAAGATATGCCTGCAGTTAATATTTAACAGAAAGTGAAACTTACCACTGCATGCTAGGCTTTCAATTTTTACAGTGCACAAACAAACCTGTCATATGCACTTTGGTATTCCCCTTCCCATTTCAGGTTTTGTTGTGGGGAACGTTGCCAAAGTTCTGAAGGGTCCCCATGCAGATCTGTGTGGTAAGGTAGGTAAATCATTTCTAATTGGTGCACTGTCCACATGTTACTCCTCCCCTCTCCGTTGCCTTGTGTAGATAGTGGGGCTTGATGAGGACAATGCTAGGGTCATCCTCAAGATGGCTATTAATGGACAGGTTAGTTTAGACGCACGTGTGTTTGATGGAGGACGGTTGGGGGGGGGGAGGGGGGGGGTGGGTTGTAATGATGTGGTCGTATAAGGGACCGAGGCAGCAAAAAGGGACCTAGTGCATTATTTCCATGTTTCATATTCTAAGAGACACCTACAATGTATATGTCCTCCATGGCCTTTATTACTTATGCACCAGGAATTAGCCTTTCCATTGTGTTGTTACAAGTGGCCTGAATTTTTAATATGTGTTCTTTTTAATTCCCCTCCCTCCTCCTCCCCCTCCCCCTTCCCTCCTCCCCAATCAAAGTATAATGGCTCCTACATGTATTTAAAACAATCCTATGTCCGTAACAGTGATTGCTTGCAGCAAACTGTTAAACACATGTCAGGAAGTAAAAGGATACTTCTACGTGACTTTGAGAGGTTTCCATGGTGATGTACTGTAGTCTGTTCCTTGATTGCATTATATCTTACATGATTAGTGGTGTGACCAAGTGGTTGCTTGTATGAGTTGTCCATGTGTTGGTAAGCCATGATCTAAAGGTCCTTTGAACTGGATGGATAGGCCATTGTGTTGCGGGTACGATATTGGGTACAGTGTGGTTTTGACTTGCATGTAAGCTGTGCTTGTAGCAGATACGTGTAGTTAAGAACTGGATATGAAAGTTCCGTTCACACCATCAGATAGCCGGGTCCCTTTATTCATGTCATGTGGTGTCACACACATTCACTGGATGGCGCCAAATTATGCTGTATTCAGAGTCAGGGCGAGGGTGCTCTTTAAATAGGGTTATGTCCCTTGCTTCACTTCACTTCTGGACGTGAAGTCAACATGGAAGGATTTATCATACACACGTACTAGCCAGTATGCAAGGATTTACTAGTCAACCAGTAACAATGATGTTTGACGATAACACACACTTTCTGGGGTATCTGTACTTAGCCTGTATGTACTTAGCCTGTATGTACTTAGCCTGTATGTACTTAGCCTGTATGTACTTAGCCTGTATGTACTTAGCCTGTATGTACTTAGCCTGTATGTACTTAGCCTGTATGTACTTAGCCTGTATGTACTTAGCCTGTATGTACTTAGCCTGTATGTACTTAGCCTGTATGTACTTAGCCTGTATGTACTTAGCCTGTATGTACTTAGCCTGTATGTACTTAGCCTGTATGTACTTAGCCTGTATGTACTTAGCCTGTATGTACTTAGCCTGTATGTACTTAGCCTGTATGTACTTAGCCTGTATGTACTTAGCCTGTATGTACTTAGCCTGTATGTACTTAGCCTGTATGTACTTAGCCTGTATGTACTTAGTGTATTTCAGTAGTTAGAAGCAGGAGGGCCACGCTTTTATCAGAGGGGTGGGGGGGGGGGGGGGGGGAAATGCCCTCTCCCTTGCCCCACCTCTTGTATTCAGTGCCACCCATGTATGTAAGGAGAGGAGGAAGGTACTAAATGATAGTCTATCCTCCCCCCCCCCTTTACATACCTTTCCTACCTGGCTGTATCAGTACTTAAGCCTTATGGAGCTGTGGTATTGAGTACTGCTTGATGTATTATTTTAAAAACCTGTGGTTTTGATTGGTCATTCCTTCTGCTTGGCTTGCAGATGGAGAGATAGTTGTTCTCTTTTGTTCTGGCCTGAGCTATTGTTGTACTGCTAATGTATGCAGGTTAGGTAGACTTCTGTCATTCATGTACATGTAGGTGTATGCGTGTGTGTGTGTGTGTGTGTGTGTGTGTGTGTGTGTGTGTGTGTGTGTGTGTGTGTGCGTGTGCTTTGTGTGTGCATGTGTATGTGCATGTGTTCTTTGTGTATGCGTGTGTGTGTGGTTGTGTGTATGTGGGTGTGTGTGTGTGCATGTGGATGAGAATTGGATTACATCATACGTTGCTCATACATCATGTACCCATGACATGTGTGTACCCTTTAGTTTGGTAACTGGTTGGTTATCTCTTTGGCAGAGGGAGCTCACATGCATAGCCTGTAGTCCTCACACATGAATTTTGGTGACAGCTGTCATGCCATATAGTCCCCTATTAGAGTTCATGCATGGGATCAGGTGATGTTACCTGTTGTCTGGTATTGTTGTAATGTTGTGTGTGCGTGTGTGTGTGTGTGTGTGTGTGCATGTGTGTGTGTGCATGTGTGTGTGTGTTTTTGTGTGTGTGTGTGTGTGTGTGTTTGTGTGTGTGTGTGTGTGTGTGTGTGTGTGTGTGTGTTAGGTGATGTACACCATACCCGTAATATGCACACACTCAACCTACTATGATCTCACCCACTGGTACCACTCTGACATCACACTAACCTAGCATGTCATCAGCTGGACCTTCCGTGTGTGTGTGTGTGTGGGAACAGAGGGAGGGTGACCATCATCTGCTACACAACAGGTGGACTATAGGATGGCCTTGGACATGTCTCTGATCAGCTAACACCACTTCACAGGCCTTTGCACTCTTCAACACCTTAGAGAGCTAGTCAAAGCAATGTATGAATAACTAAGCATTGCACAACAAACTGTGTATGTGTGGGTGTGTCCCTGTCCAAACCTGGACTTAGGAGATATACGTACAATCATCCATACACAATACAGTTATGTGATTGCATTTATGCACACATGTTCACACACACACACATACTCACATGCACACAATCACACATGTCCACACGAGTGCTCATATGCACACACACATGCACATAGACACACATAAACACACACACACATGCACACACACACACACACGTTCATACACATGCACACACACATGCACACACATACATTCACACAGAGGTGCAGTCCTCAGCTGATGTGTGCAGTAGATAGGTGATGTGGCTTCCTTTGCCAGGGGCTATCACTGTCCAAACACACTTGTGGTTCCCCCTGACCTCTCTGGCCCACACATATATACACACGTAGACGTGCAGCCCATTCCCTTCCATCATACCTGAGACCACAGGAATGACCAGCAGCTGGGGCCCTCCACAATAAGCGTCATAAGAATGTTGTGCTCCAGGCAATGATGGAAACTATATTATTTAACCTGTTCCTTAAAAAATTAACCTATCTTGGATGTGTTTGTTTTAGACATTTGCATCTCACTCACCCTTGTTTCTGTTGATATTTTTACACCATTAACATCCCACTTGACCTTTCAAATAAAAATTAAAAATTAAAATACGGATCCGTAATCATAACTATCAATCATTATTGCGACCGAAAATATTGTATTTTCTGCATGGATGCTGACCAGTGCGTGTGGAATGTCCCTTCATGTCAAAGAACATGTACTTTGTACTGTAATTAATCATATTCATTTGCCTTTGTACCTTGATTAATCATATTCATCAAATTAATTCAGTAGTTGTGCTAATTTAGCATCAAGGTAATATGGGAGGTGTGGGGGGCATGGTAACATAGCACTAATTCCCATCTTCTCTGTAATCCCCATCACTCTGGTATAGCAGTAATCCCATCTCTCTGGTATAGCAGTAATCCCATCTCTCTGGTATAGCAGTAATCCCATCTCTCTGGTATAGCAGTAATCCCATCTCTCTGGTATAGCAGTAATCCCATCTCTCTGGTATAGCAGTAATCCCATCTCTCTGGTATAGCAGTAATCCCATCTCTCTGGTATAGCAGTAATCCCATCTCTCTGGTATAGCAGTAATCCCATCTCTCTGGTATAGCAGTAATCCCATCTCTCTGGTATAGCAGTAATCCCATCTCTCTGGTATAGCAGTAATCCCATCTCTCTGGTATAGCAGTAATCCCATCTCTCTGGTATAGCAGTAATCCCATCTCTCTGGTATAGCAGTAATCCCATCTCTCTGGTATAGCAGTAATCCCATCTCTCTGGTATAGCAGTAATCCCATCTCTCTGGTATAGCAGTAATCCCATCTCTCTGGTATAGCAGTAATCCCATCTCTCTGGTATAGCAGTAATCCCATCTCTCTGGTATAGCAGTAATCCCATCTCTCTGGTATAGCAGTAATCCCATCTCCCTCGTATAACAGTAATCCCATCTCTCTGGTATAGCAGTAATCCCATCTCTCTGGTATAGCAGTAATCCCATCTCTCTGGTATAGCAGTAATCCCATCTCTCTGGTATAGCAGTAATCCCATCTCTCTGGTATAGCAGTAATCCCCATCTCTCTGGTATAGCAGTAATCCCATCTCTCGGGTATAACAGTAATCCCATCTCTCTGGTATAGCAGTAATCCCATCTCTCTGGTATAGCAGTAATCCCATCTCTCTGATATAGCAGTAATCCCATCTCTCTGGTATAGCAGTAATCCCATCTCTCTGGTATAGCAGTAATCCCATCTCTCTGGTATAGCAGTAATCCCATCTCTCTGGTATAGCAGTAATCCCATCTCTCTGGTATAGCAGTAATCCCATCTCTCTGGTATAGCAGTAATCCCATCTCTCTGGTATAGCAGTAATCCCATCTCTCTGGTATAGCAGTAATCCCATCTCTCTGGTATAGCAGTAATCCCATCTCTCTGGTATAGCAGTAATCCCATCTCTCTGGTATAGCAGTAATCCCATCTCTCTGGTATAGCAGTAATCCCATCTCTCTGGTATAGCAGTAATCCCATCTCTCTGGTATAGCAGTAATCCCATCTCTCTGGTATAGCAGTAATCCCATCTCTCTGGTATAGCAGTAATCCCATCTCTCTGGTATAGCAGTAATCCCATCTCCCTGGTATAGCAGTAATCCCATCTCTCTGGTATAGCAGTAATCCCATCTCTCTGGTATAGCAGTAATCCCATCTCTCTGGTATAGCAGTAATCCCATCTCTCTGGTATAGCTGTAATCCCATCTCTCTGGTATAGCAGTAATCCCATCTCTCTGGTATAGCTGTAATCCCATCTCTCTGGTATAGCAGTAATCCCATCTCTCTGGTATAGCAGTAATCCCATCTCTCTGGTATAGCCGTAATCCCATCTCACTGGTATAGCTGTAATCCCATCTCCCTGGTATAGCCGTAATCCCATCTCTCTGGTATAGCAGTAATCCCATCTCCATGGTATAGCAGTATTCCTATCTCTCTGGTATAGCAGTAATCCCATCTCTCTGGTATAGCAGTAATCCCATCTCTCTGGTATAGCAGTAATCCCATCTCACTGGTATAGCTGTAATCCCCATCTCCCTGGTATAGCAGTAATCCCATCTCCCTGGTATAGCAGTATTCCTATCTCCCTGGTATAGCAGTAATCCCATCTCTCTGGTATAGCAGTAATCCCATCTCTCTGGTATAGCAGTATTCCTATCTCTCTGGTATAGCAGTAATCCCATCTCTCTGGTATAGCAGTAATCCCATCTCCCTGGTATAGCAGTATTCCTATCTCTCTGGTATAGCAGTAATCCCATCTCTCTGGTATAGCAGTAATCCCATCTCCCTGGTATAGCAGTAATCCCCATCTCCCTGGTAATGCACCCATCCCCTTGTTCACTTTGCCCCCACCTCCTCTTGTTGTGATGGTGGTTTGGTGTGTTGACTTAAGGACAGCGGGCCTGCCAATGCAAGCTCAGGTTCCTTGTACCAACTTTGGGGGCTAGCCCAGGTACACTTGGGGTGGACCACTTGGTGTCTAGTGTGTAAGCAACAGCGCTTAGAATAACTTTAGGGGCTTGCCTAGTGAACATTTGGTGGGTGAGTGTGTAGACAGCTAAGTGCCTGTTTGATATCGACGTGCTGTACAAATTGATGAATACTATTACGCGTGCTTCGTTTTGATGCAGACATCGCTACTTTGTGTTCTTGAGAAAGTTATTGTAACAAATGTAACAAATCGTATTCATGGCTACCGTCTGATAACATTCCACGTATTCATGCCGCTGGCGCTGGTGCATTTCGCTGCCGTCAGCCAATTCACTCCATTAATCTTCACGGAAGGGATATGTGAGGGCTTTTGTTAACTTTAAAAGTCAATATCATTTCTTGGTCGGTTATGATAATATAAACTTTGTGATTTTAGCTGTGAGCCCGCCTAAAGTTTGTTTTGATAGCTGTACAAAGTTTTGAAAAGCGGGTGGTTTGGTAGGCACACACTACTATGGCCTTGTAAAAACAGCACTGTTGTGTTTAGTTAGCAGCTGCTATTCACAGGATACACAGAAGTTAAGGGCGATAATAGGTACAGCGGGCCCACATAGTAATTAAAAGGCGGGTCCCTCAGTAACAGGTTGGTAGGCAATGGTAGCAGCAATTACCAGGTGGTGAAGAGACTGTTCCCATTTAGGCAACTCTAATTCTCACCTGAGGCTGTACATGTACAAGTATGGGATGTGTGTCCAGTACTGCGGCTTCCTTGTAAGTGTAAAGGTATAGCACCTCTAGTAAGGGTATGGCACCTCTAGTAAGGGTATGGTACCTCTAGTAAGGGTATGGCACCTCTAGTAAGGGTATGGCACCTCTAGTAAGGGTATGGCACCTCTCACCTCTAGTAAGGATATGGCACCTCTTGTAAAGCTATAGCACCTCTTGTAAAGGTATGGCACCTCAAATGACACCTGTAATAATGGTATGGCGCCTCTTGTAAGGGTACGGCACCACTTTTAAGGGTATGGCACCTCTTGTAAGGGTATGGCACCTCTAGTAAGGGTATGTCACCTCTAGTAAGGGTATGGCACCTCTTTTAAGGGTATGGCACCTCTTGTAAGGGTATGGCACCGCTTGTAAGGGTATGGCTTGTAAGGGTATACCTCTGGCATCCATTGTTATTATTTGGTCACTTGTACAAACTGCATCACCACTTCCATCCAACACACTGCCCTCAACCCCTTCCCCCCCCCCTCCCCCCTCACCATACAATGGCCTCTCTAAGAGTGGCCTATGCCGTAGCTGGTCCAGTGAAAGGGGTGGGCTTTTAGTGGATGACTAGAAGAAGGGGTGGAAAACAGCTGCACTCAATCTTGAAGTCCAATGACTCATGCATAGGGGTGTATATGTTATGCTCTGTTTGCAATCAACAAGTGTAAGTCTATTCAGTGTTGTTTATTATGGGAGTATGGACTGTGTGTGCATAAGACAAGCCCACTTTTCTTCATTGTGATCATATTCATAATTCTCTCTATCACTTGGCTTAGTGTTGCTCAGAGAGGCCATTGGGGAGGTGTGAACAATTTCCCCTCCTCCCCTGGAATGTCCTACATGCTTCCAAATTTTTTTTTTTCCCCACACGTTGCCAGACACATGCCACTCCCGTTGCCATGGTGCGGCACGCGACCAGGTGTACCGCAAATGGGCACCCAACCGCTGTGGGATGGCAGGTGTCTGGCTTCACTTGGCGACATTCCAAAGTCCTAACCTCCAAAGTGGACCTTTGTGTTATTCTGTGGGTATCTTCCTCATTTGATTTCTGGCACGCAGCCATTTTTTTTTTTTTGTTGTTGTACACATGGTGAGCTATGCATGTGTAATGAGATATAGTGGAGGGGTGGAGAAGAGAGCAAGTTCTCTGAGGCGTCCGTTCTTTTCACTTTCCCTTGAAGAGCTTTTCACATGACAACGTGATTGTGTTGAGCCTTCCTGTGTTTGTGTGTGTGTGTGTATATATCGTGCCAGGGACATGATTAGAATTGGATCCCTTTTAGTGGAGGGAAGTTTTGAGAGAGGCCTGACCACAGCCTGTGTGTCGTGTACACTGCAAAGAAAACACACTAATCTCTTTGTGTACATTGTGTAGATGACCTAATGTTAGTACTGCCTAATGATGTGTGGTTGGAGCTGTGATCACTTCCTAGTGCCCTTGCCTTCTCCCCTCATGTACGTGGAAGTGAAGCTTTGTTGTGTGGTGTACACACATCGTGTGTACATGTATGTTAGTGGTGTGTGCATGCGTCGGAAGTTTCTCGTGTGTGTGTGTGTGTGTATTATGTAGGTGTGTGTATGTGTGTATATGTGTGTGTGTACATTGTATTGAAATACATAATTACCCGTAACTGGATGTAGGGTTACATGAGTGTGTAGTCCTTAAGTCATGGCATAGGTTTTGAGTGTTTGCCTCTCCTCCCCTGAGCTTATCTGCGCCCCCGTATCCCAGGGGTGAAACATACCTTCTTGATGCTCTGGTGTGACTGGTATGTGTGTGTGGATTTTTTTACTTTTTGTACTTACAATGCAACATTACGAAGTTTGTCACGCAGTCAGAATTATTGCACTCCATATTGGTGCATCGCACATGTGTGTACATGTGTGCTGTCTTTAATTTCCTCATGCTCCTACAGTACCTACTGTAGCCTTGTGGTGAGGCTTCCTCTCCACCGCCATGCACACACACACACACATCTGTTCCCCTCTGTATGTCGGCTGTGCAGAGACTAATCACATTATCTCTCCCCATTCGTGCCTTTGTGTACGTCTTGAGGGTATGCTAATGTTGGGTGGGCTATGATTGGTGGGACATGACACCGTACAATTAGGGTTAATAGGGACCCACAGTGTGCAGGGATGGGAACAAGTCTTCCTGTTTGTCCCTCTGTAAAGGGAGCATTGTCATCTTTGCACCTGGCTTAGGATGGTGCCCAGGCCTATCATTCCCATGTGAGTGTGTATGTGTGTGTGTGTGTTTGTTTGTGTGTTTGTCGGTTAAAATTAGTTTTTTAAATTCATTGCTGCTATTTTGATGTTCCGAGCAATGAAGACTTATTTGAATTTTTTTTTTTTTTAACTTTTAATTATTCAGTGATGTTACATTTTCCCCATAAAATGTGGTGACAAATAAGTACAGCCCCTCTCCAGTGATCTTCCGAATTATTCATAGCATTCATGTGCTGATGTTGTCTGCATCCATCTGGTGTGTGTACCGCTCTGGCTTATTACCCTCACCCACATTAGTAGGGCTGCTGGCGCTGCGGTGGTGTGACTGGCGCTTTCCGGGGGTCCCTTTTTTCCCCCTCAGGGCTAAGTGTGATGTCACTGACTGCTGGGGTCCCTTTCCCCCTCAGGGCTAAACTGTTGGGATCGCATTTCCCCCTCAGGGCTAAACTGCTGTGGTCCATTTGTCCCTCAAGGCTGACTGTTTGGGGTACCCTAATTCTCCCTCAGGGCTTGGCTGCCGTTTATACACATTAGTCCGCACAGTAGTGGCTAAAAGATTGGTATACTTATGTGTTCTTATCAAATGATCTTTTTTAGTTTCCGTAGCTGATGTCGTATGACATCACTACATGTGTCCTGTTGTGTGCACCTCACGTTACCGGTACACCTCTGGTGGTTTCAGCAGTCGCCACGTACTGTTGCAGACCTTTGATGCCTCGTGAAATGTGTGCAAGTGGGGGAGGGGTGTGTGTGCAAGTGTGGTGTGTGTGCAAGTGTGGTGTGTGTGCAAGTGTGGTGTGTGTGTGCGCAAGTGTGGTGTGTGCAAGTAGTCCATCTCCATGAGGTATCCATAAAAAGCTCATACACATTCTTAAAGACATGGTAACTTCTTGCCCTGGGGACCGGACCGGGTGGGTGGAGGCACTTAATGCAGATGATGAGATAAGGCTGTTGACCATGGCATGTGCTGTGAGCCATGACCAAACCTATACGCCACTATGCCTCATGAATCCACTCAGGCGGCTGTCATGGCTGCACCATAGTCAAGGTCACAATGGGCCCAAGGGGTCATTGGTTGGGGGGCGGCCGCAGGGGCATGTAGTGTCACGTGTGTGTGTGTGTGTGTGTGTGTGTGTGTTCATATATATCATGTGAGTGTGTTGTATGTACATTTACTTGTGCGTGTGTGTGTGTGTGTGTGTGTGTGTGTGTACTTGAACCAGTTCTCTTCTACTCTCAGACTATGATGTTCAGTCGTCACACCTTAGCTCTACTAGAAGACTTTAAGGAGAGGGGAGGAGGGGAAGGAGGGGCCACTTCTGGACAGGCCGGTGTGAAGTCAAGTTCGCAGAAATATGGCCTTGTTAGGAGAGAGTAAGAGCTGTGTGTCTTGTGCCACATCTGTTGGGTAATTATAGAACATTCAAATTATTTTGTACCATGCGTGCACATATGTTGACACGAGTTTGCATGTGTGTGCATGTCCTATACATGTACATGTCTTTGTTTGCATGTGTGTATATCAATGTTGCACTTGGGGGTCTGGTTGCCCCCGCCAGATGCCCCTCTCTGTAGGCTCCACCCACCAGAGTCCTGCATGTATGCATCATTGGCTTTGGGTTTCATGGCTTCTTAGCACAGCTGTCTGAAAAATGCTGCCATTGTCCCATGGGAGAATTCATATAAGTGATGAGAAAGGTGTCATGGGAGTGGAGAGGGTGAGGAGATAGACTGGTGGAGGAGGGAGGGAGGGAGGGGGGAGCTAGGTAGGCAGGGGACCTACGAAACAGTCCTGCACCCTATGTACGTGTGCATAAGTGTGTATACCATATTTTAAATAACATTCATATGCACTTGACGAGCGTATACTTGATGCTTGAATCACATTTGTGGGGAGAGATTGAACACTATTTAATGCCCTCCATCATTAGAGAGTTGGGATCTGTAGCCAAGGCTACCGATGCTGCCAACAGGGATGGAGGTGGAGTGTTGCCACGGCAGCAGACGTTGGTTGATGATGGCAGAGGGCAGGCAGCCAAACATTCCAAACAATCGCGACCGCTTGCCAACGCTTCTGATGAGGGCAAGCCTCCTCACAACAGTGGATCAGGCAGTGATAAGACATCTCACATCAGTAGCAGGAAGAAGCTCTGGGTGGCACCAAACCTCAGGGTTAGGATAGTGGACCGAGGGTACAAGAAGGGACAGTACTACAACGTCAAGGTAAGGGAAGGCATGCTGCTAGTGTGTGCGTGTGTGTGTTTGTGTGTGTGCCTGTGTGCGTGTGTGTGTGCATGTGTCTGTGTTTGTGTGTGTGTGCCTGTGTGCGTGTGTGTGCGTGTTTGTGTGTGTGTGTGTGTGCATGTATCTGTGTGTGTGTTTGTGTGTGTGCCTGTGTGCGTGTGTGTGTGCATGTGTCTGTGTTTGTGTGTGTGTGTGTGCCTGTGTGCGTGTGTGTGTGCGTGTTTGTGTGTGTGTGTGTGCATGTATCTGTGTGTGCCTGTGTGCGTGTGCATGTGTTTGTGTGTGTGCCTGTGTGCGTGTGTGTGTGCATGTGTCTGTGTGTGTGTTTGTGTGTGTGCCTGTGTGCGTGTGCATGTGTTTGTGTGTGTGTGCCTGTGTGCGTGTGTATGTGTGCATGTGTCTGTGTGTGTTTGTGTGTGTGTTTGTGTGTCTGTGTGTGTGTGTGTGTGTGTGTGTGCATGTGTGTGTGTGTCTGTTAAATGTACATGTATGTGCTCTCTCGTTGATGGATCCAGGTAGTCATATTGGATGTAGTGAGTATGGGAACCTGTGTGTGCCAGACTGCAGAAGGAAGGCTACTAGAAGGTGTGTGTATGTGTGTGTGTGTGTGTTCATGTGCATGTGCCTGTGTGCATGTGTGTGTACACATTATGTGTGTGGTACATATATATATGTATGTATGCTGTGTACTCTAGGGGTGACTACATAGGTGGCCTCATTTCATATGTAAATGTCTATGCATAGGGGATACTCCTGATATGTTTATCCAGATATCGCCGTGGAAACCATGTCATGAAATTCACACACGTGCCTGATGCCTTGTGTGTACCGTGATCAGAGAGACAACACATGAAATCACCACACCTCAAAGCCTCCCTAGTACATGTCCTGACATGTCCAGTGGATTAGCTGCATGTGTTACCTCGTGTGCCTGTAATGTGGTGTCATGTGCTCGTAATGTGGGTGAGACTCAAAGGAACATGTTTGGAAGGACTTAGGCTTACAATATGGCAGGCCATATTGTGTTGTGTATGTACATGTATGTGTAGTGCATTATGTGTGTGTGTGTGTGTGTGTGTGTGTGCATTTGTGAGTGTGTGTATACGTGCATTTGTGTGTACATGTATGTGTGTGTGCTTGAGTGTGCATTTGTGCGAGTGCAATGCATGTGTATGTGAGTGTGCATGTATATGTGTGTGTGCATGTATATGTGTGTGTGAGTTTGTGAGTGTGAGTGTGTGTGTGTTGTGTGTGTGAATATAGACATGGGCTGCATTTTGTTCACTCCGTGAATACTGATAGGCCTGGCCACTGTGAACACCTATTCACACGTGGCCTCAGTGCAAGCATCTTCATGTATGGCCATAATCCATCCAGAAGTACATGTGTGCATCTGTGTATGCGCGTGTATGTACATGTGTGTATGTACATGTGGTTGTGTGCGTGTCACATCTTTTTTTTTTTTTTTTTCTTCAATGTGACCTTTCCATATTTGACGGCACACACATTACCGATAGGCGTGTTGCCCCTGTTCTGGTTCGTGCACACATCACCACACGTATTGTGCCTCCTCACAATCGACCTGATTTGCTTGTATGAATCTTGTTTCGCCCTCCCTCTCTCTCTCTCTCTCATCTCTCAACCATGGTAAACGCACACTTACTTCCGACGCGGGTGTAAGGATATATTTACTTCAACGTACAAGCGTGCGCGCGTGTACTGTGTTTTTGCACACGTGTCCAATCCTCAGAGGTCATTCGATGGATTAGGATAATAGACACCTCACTTTTTCAGACAGAATTCACAAGGGTTCCTTCCTACCGCAGTTGCCTGTCGCCATCCAGCGTAGCACAGGTGTCCTTTATTCATTGTTTGGTCCATAATCTCAGTATCTCTATTTCGGCCACAGCAGTTGATGGCCAGGGTTTTGTGTGTGTGTGATTCGGAAGTGCAAGAACACTCTCAGGGGTGCCCAGGTGGTGAGAAATGGGGGGGTTTTTTGTTTAATCCCGTGGGTTCTATTGTTCACTGAAGGAGGCACATGGAGCTCTTTCAGTCATGTAGGAGGTGTGACCTGTTTGTGGGTTAGCCATGACAGGCCTGGTGCCAAGGACGCTCTGTGGCAGGTGCTGCACTTGTTAGCCGGGCTGTGGGTGGGCGTGGCGAGAGAGAGGGGAGATGAAACGTGGGAGCACTTTTGATGCAATCTGCAGGAGTATTTATAATTATGTTTTTGTGTGCACGTGTGTGGATGGATATCTGTGTGTGTGTACATGTGGATTTGTGTGTACACATTGTGGATATCTGTGTGTACATATGTACATGTGCATGTGTACATGTGGATAGTGTGTGTACATGTGGATAGTGTGTGTACATGTGGATGTGTGGATTATGTGTGTGTGTGTGTACATGTGGTATGGTACACACACACATAAGGATGTCATTGTTACATTGCAGACATTCATCAGTCAGCACTTGAGACAGTGGTGCCTAAGGAGACCAACGCTGTGGTGCAGGTGTTGGTGGGGAGCAACAAAGGACAGGTCAGCCTTCAGAGAGGGAGGAGCTGGGAGTGTGTGTGCATGTGTGTACATGTATGTATGTATGTGTGTGTATGTATGTGTGTATGTATGTATGTATGTATGTGTGTGTATGTATGTATGTATGTATGTGTGTATGTATGTATGTATGTGTGTATGTATGTATGTATGTATGTATGTATGTATGTATGTATGTATGTATGTATGTATGTATGTATGTATGTATGTATGTATGTGTATGTGAAGATGGCAATGTATAATGGAGTACATGTGATGTATTAATATTTATTCGTTTTAACACATAAGGTCTGTATTGTGCGTGTGCACCAGGAGTTTAGAATTTCTGAATGGAAATGATTCTAATCTGTTGTATGGTAAACATGTTATGTTCCATAAATTTAGCGTCAGTGCCCTTGTATGGTATTACAGGTGCCTCTCCATCCCATGACTTTGAGATCATCAACATATTCCATTTTAGCAGTGTAGTTGTCCCTATGAATCATGACTGGAGGGGCAGAGAGGTTACGAAGAGGGCAAATGGCTGGGGGGTCCCTGACCCCTAGGTGTGCTGTATTTGTAGGCCCAAAGGTGTTGTGTACGCACGAGCCGTTGGTAATCTGGTGTTCTGATGCCTCATCTAGCGTACTTGCTTGTGTATCGTGTGTGTGTGTTATGTATGTGTGTTGTGTGTGTGTGTGTGTGTGTGTGTGTGTGTGTGTGTGTGCGTGTGTGTGTATGTGTGTGGCCAATTATATCCTATTAACAAGTTTCTGGTTTGATGATTACTTGTGAGTTAACCATGTACTTTATCTGAGGTCAGGCTATGTGTATGTATGTATGTATGTATGTATGTATGTATGTATGTATGTATGTATGTATGTATCTATGTATGTATGTATGTATGTATGTATGTACGTGCGTATGTATGTATGTAATATGTATGTATGTACATGTATGTATGTATGTATGTATGTATGTATGTATGTATGTATGTATGTATGTATGTAAGTATGTAAGTATGTATGTATGTGTGTATGTATGTACATGTATGTACATTTGCATGTGTAACTTGGCTACCAGTATAGTAGAGCCCTCATTCCACAGGGCAGAGTAATATGAATTTAGTATTTCCTTTGTTGGCAAGCATACATGTAACATGCAGGCTATGAATAGGCACTGCTTGGGTCTTGTGCAAATTAATTAAGTGCATTTTTATGTAGCGTGTTTTTGTTTTGCTGTACAAGTGTGGTGTGTGTGTGTGTGTGTGTGTGTGTTTGTGTATGTGTGTTTGATGTGTGTGTGTGTGTTTGATATGTGTGTGTGTTTGATATGTGTGTGTGTGTTTGATATGTGTGTGTGTTTATGTGTGTTTGATGTGTGTGTGTTTGATATGTGTGTGTGTTTTTGGTGTGTGTAAGTTTGTACATGTATGTATGTGTGTCTGTGTGTGTGTGTGTGTGTGTGTGTGTGGCTCCAAATTGTATGGTTGCATGTCGAACATTTGAATGCACTTCTGATGTGTTCTGATGTGTTCTGATGATGGCTGTAATGAACAGTGCATATGTATATGTTTTCCCCCACCTTCAGCTTGGCATCATTCTGGATCGCGACAGGCATAAGGACACAGTTACAGTGGAGATGTCCCTCTCCAAGGAAGTGCTGACTTTAGGTTATGATGATGTGTGTGAACATGTCTCCTCTGAACACTATTAATCAGTGCTATGTTTTCTTTCATCTGTTTTTTACAAATTTACGTTTTCATGCTGTTAATATGAAGACGGCAGTCTACAATATGTGGCATTGTAAAATTCCTCGTAGGCGTAGTTATCAAGCCTTATCTCAGTATGGGTTACTTGTAGCAACTGCCAAACCCCAGTATGTGCAACGAAGCGAGCATCCTCCGATATCTAAGTGTCGCATCAAATAATTTGGATGCATTGGAGCGTGTACGATGAGTTTACACGTGTGCGTTCACTTCCTGCTCAGCATGCAGCTAGCAGCTATGTGTTATGCGAGGAATGCACGTATTAACTGGTACGGAATTTAAAGCATTCCGTTTTATGCGAAACACACGATTCGTGAGTTCAAGCTTTGGTTCATGGAGCCCGCATGTATGTATATGAGCTCAATACACTAACAACAGTAATTCAAAAACATGCATGTTCGTGTTAATATAGAATGGAATACATATATAGGGTGCTGTACACAAGCTTGCAGCATGTGTACGTCCATGGACACGCACATAACTATGTACATGCACATCCACACACATGGCGACACACGCAGAAACGCAAATACGCAAGCAGTGCAACTCAGCAACTTCGTGATTTTTGTTTCACTACTTACCAACTAGCTTAAGCATATAGGCTATGCCTAAAAACTAGAACGCTAAAATGTAATTTCATCAATGCCATTCCGAACAAACTCATCCATGCACGTGACATAATCTTAATAAATTAGCACGTGCTAACACGTACGGCGAATCAGGTTGCGTTATTACTTAAACTAGTGTCTCGAGGTCTAATATAAAAGACACGTATTAGGAAGGTCATTTCATCGTTGACTTCTGCCAAGGACGCGAGCGTGCCCCTTCGCTGAATCTACTAAGTGCTTCTTTTTTTTTTCGTGTCAAGACACCACGAGGTGAAGCCATAAATGGCCTGCAAGCTTGAACCGATTTCCATGACCTACATGAACGTCCACTGTGCTGTTCTGCACCCGCATTCCGGGGTGAGTGCGCCATACGTGACCTCGGCCATGCACCAGAGCGCCTACGACGGGAAGCCCATCTTCAGCCGACCCTGCGACCTCCAGCTCCGTGTGTCGCCCAACAGCGTCATCCACGAGCCCCCGCTGCCTCACCCGTACCCCGATCCCAGCTATGCGTACGGCATGTACCGCAACCCTCCCTTCGATGTGAACACGCCGTGCACACCTGCAGACATGCCCGAGCTGGACGACTGTATTCTTCCGGACATCCACCTCGACGCCACCGACTCGGGCCTGTTCGACGGCCTCCTGCACAGCCTCGACTGGGACCGGGATCTTGACATGGACTCCGAAGGGTCCAGCCTGGACTCTGTGAGCAACTCCATGATCATGCCTTCGTTCCCTGGTGTGGACGGCATAATGGCTCCACCCATCGCAGCCACCGAAGACATCGAGACGTCAGAGCAGCCTCCCAAGCGACGAGGGAGAGCAAAGGCGGGAGAGGGGGGAAGGCCCCGCCAGAAGCGCGCGAACACAGCGCGCCGCGAGACAGCTGCGTCGAAGAAGGTGAAGGCCGAGGGAGAGGAAGAACCTCTCACGGACGCGGCAGGATCTCCCGGTGAACCACAGGAGGTGGACCCACTGGCTTGCGACAGCGGTAAGATCTACTACTGCACGTACCAGGGCTGCCAGAAAGCCTACTCGAAGAGCTCCCACCTCAAGGCACACCTCAGGCGCCACACGGGCGAAAGGCCATTCGCCTGCACGTGGCCGGGATGCGAGTGGCGGTTCTCGCGATCGGACGAGTTGGCCCGCCACGAGCGAAAGCACACCGGGGTGAAGCCTTTTGGGTGCACCCTGTGCGGGAAGAAGTTCACGCGATCGGACCACCTGTCCAAGCACGTCAAGATACACTTCAAGCCGCGTAAACCACGCGGGGGCAGAGCGAGAGGACGGAGAATCAGCTCCATATCGAGCATTGAAGAGCCCTCGTCCCCATTGTCTTCACCACCGCTGTCTGACGGAAACGCCAACATCTGAAGAAATCGTCTTTTGACCTGCGTGCAGTATTTCACTTCACTGAACCCTCGTCGAATTTCACAATCACATCACTCTCTCTCTCTGTCTACCCAGATTGGCCCGTTGATCACTTAAATCTTCGTGTCGTTTTTGTGTATTTGTACGTGCAATTTTTGTTGTGTTTTTTTTTTTTTTTTTTTTTTTGGTTTTTGTAAAGACTAACTGACGAAACTTCTGTGTGACATACTATTTTGTAATTTTATTTAAATAAAAAGAACCATGACACATTATTGCTATTCTCAGCTCACTCGGGCGGCATGGTCGAAAGATCTGGCGCATTGCGTGCTCATTCTGTTATGCAACCGGCTATGAAGTCGCTTGGTCGGAATAGCAAAGTCATGACGTACGATGAATTAAAACAGACCTACCGCGGAGCTGGGAATGGGCTACAAATAGAGTGCAAGAAATATTTGGCAGGGCTCTACCCTATACGGTACATGCGGGGACAAAGCGTACAGTATTGTCAATATAATGCGGATCGGATTTTTAATATTGCAACATTTACGTACTAAGGTGTGTGTCAATACATGCATGTACAGGGACATGCTATTGATCCGTACGTGGTGCACGTTTCATATTTGATGTACACCTCATAATATGAACAATAGAACGTGCAGAAAAAATGATTATGCAATTCAATAGTTAAGAGCACGTGCATTAATTAGTAATAATTGAAATAAACGATAAAGCAGATCGCGTGACCAAATGGAGGCGGGGCTCACTGCTGGTGCAATCATTTGCACAATAATTACAATTCTATGCTCGATGAATTACATCCCAAACTTAATTCTCTACCGAAATGCAAGTGGCATCTTTTTGCCTGCAATGCAACGCAAAGTTCTACAATATTAATGCTGAGTTCTGCCCAACGGTCACTTACGGCATCGCTTCCAGTTACTCCCAGAGGATGCAATCACATGTGGGGGCGGGGCTCCCATACTTCGATTAAGAGTATTTTTCTCCACCCAAGACGCAGATCATTGCACTGACTTAAGGAAACCTGTCAACCATCGTTCAAAGCTGTGCTGCACGAGCAGATGTTTGCTCCAACAACGCTGCTACACATCAGCCCTGCTATCTGCAATGCACCAAGGGGGCGTACCTACTGCTGACGTTCTACCTCCCACGCATACGCATGCGCAAAAAAATCACAGCTGTTCGGACGGCCATCAAATAAATAAATTCTTTATACTACGAATCATAACTGAGGCAGCGCAACATAACAGATTGCCATATCGCAGTGCTTTGAGCTGCGGCCAACTGTTCCTCGAGCGAAAATAACTGCACTCGCGTCGTGTGCATTAGCTGATCACTGACCTGCACAGCCACACTTTGCACGTGCACGCACTGGCCATGTCCCAGCATACCAGCTTGGCCATCATTCGCGCAGTAAGGCGCGGAAACGCCGCCAGCGTCGACCGCCTGCACACGTGACGATGACCCCGGGTCATCACCAGCTTCAGTTTGTGTAGATGTCTCGACGAGATTAGGCGGCCGCTGCTGCACGATGGCATCACGTGACGACCCAGGAAGACATGGTGCATCCCAGCGCACGGGGACACACTCTGGTTCAGTCTGTGTGCCTGCCTCTATGGATAGGTGCTCCTGATGTATAGTTCTGTGACACGCCCCTCCTGCACCAGCCACTCCCCCATCCATATCTCCTTTGCACCCGACCACACCCACTCCATGACCTATGGGATCTTCAGATGCTGCACATAAGAAAGGTGGACATGTTGGTTAACACAAGCACATACATCTCTGGGCACCTTCAAGGGGAAAGGTTACGTCTTGGGACGGTAGGATATCATTGAAGGAGCGAGATAGGTCATGTTCCAGACACAGTAACTGAAAAGGTATAACCCACAGTGACAATGTGACCCTACACACACACACACACATACATACACACACATACACACACAAATACACACACTGCTCTTACCTCATCAAGCACTGACACATTCTTCAACCTGGAATGGAGTGCCAAATCTGCACGTAGCTCTTTCTTGCGAGTGGGAATTTCATTTCCTGTTTTAAGGGTGTGTGTGTGTGTGTGTGTGTGCATGTGTGAAAGAACAGTTCTAATGAAGACACATGGGGCACCACCAAACACTCACTCAAAGCATTGCCTTTGGGCAGTGGGTACTCCGTGAGCATGCTGATGTCACCCATGTGGGGTGTGGCCTCCTGTGCCACCACCACTCCCCCTTGACATGCAAAGGTCCTCCATTTGTCGTCACGGCAAACACCTGCCTGCTGCTCCCCTGGGGGTGGCTGCAGTCGGCCCTGAGCCATGCCCACACCACCCTGGGGGGCCTTCTCAAAGAACATGACCATCTTTTCAAACGTACTCATTGGTTTGTGCAGAGACTCGCCACACCCCTGCTGGGAGAAATGGCAGGTGTCTGTGACTTTAGCCTCGCGATGGCGCTTCAACAGTGGTAGCATAACACTCTCGTTGAAAGTGGTGTCCACCACTGTGCAATGCTCCTCCTGTTGATGGTGCACTTTATGATCCAGACATGTCTGCTGACTGGTGGTACGATTGCAGACAGCACAACTGATATCTCCTCCACACCATCCCTCCACACACCATCTCCCCACACCATCCCTCCACATCTCCCCACACCATCCCTCCACATCTCCCCCACACCATCCCTCCACATCAACCTTCCCTCCAACCCCTGGAGCTGCTAACCCATGATGGAATGTTTTGTCACCCCTATAGCCCCAAGGTGTCACCTGTCCTGACCTCAAGTAGTGTGTGTGCACAGGCAGCCACCACAGGGCCACTACAGGCTAACAGTGCTACCACATCATAGCTATTCGTGGTACACAGGTGTATGCATAAGGGCAGGCCTCCCATCACCACAGCCATCAAGAACAAGTAGTAGGTTGTACTACTTCAGGGTCAGTGGCTGGAGGAGAGTCAGCCACTGACCCTGGCCTGGCCTTGGCCACACTCACACACACACACACACACACACACATGCAGCACACATGCTTGCAGAAGGATAGGTCATCCATACTCTGGTGAAATGATATCAATCTTGGTTTTCTTATCCTGTTCCTGGCTGGGTTTCCTATCACAGAATTCATAACCAACTGCTCCAAACTTGCCCAAGCAGGCTGGGATATGTGGTCTGTTTTGTGCATGTCTGTGTGTTGTACAGACATAGTACATAAGTTATATGTGTGGATGCACGTGTTTCCCCAACCATATATTTAGCAAGGTGGGATGTAACAGAGCGAGGAAATAAAGTAAAACAATGCAGATCACACACACACACACACACACACACACATACACACCCACACACACACACACACACACACACACACACACACACACACACACACACACACACACACACCTCTTTGCTGCCATGTCCTGCTGGTGTTGTGTGCTCTCCTTCTCCCTTTCCAGCCTCTGTGCCCTCTGAAAGGAGATGAGGTCACCGTCAGGACATGACGCTCTGGTGTCGCTGCCGCCTCTGTACCTGAGCGGAGCCTATGGTGGGCCACACCCACAAACCACACCCCACGGATGGTTGGATATTAGACAAGGCATATGGTTCAAACCATTACCATACCTCGGAGTCCAATTTCAATTTCTGCCTCTTTGCCAATGGCTCCGTCAGCTCACCGCTGGACCCTAGGGGGTGTTTTGTGAGCTCCTTCAATGAGGGGCCAGCAGCGCGTATGGGCACGGGGGGAGGGGCGGGGGCGGGGGGACGTACGGGCACCCCCGCCACTTGCAGGTCCCTGCGACACACCTTGTGCCTGGCTCCATCGGGGGGTGCCCCTAGACCCCTCCCGAGTGCGTGCTGCTGATGGTGAGGTATCTTCTCTGTGGACACCCTGGGGAGGTCGTGGTACAGGGAGACTGTGCTCACGTCCATCAGGTCTAGGGAGGAGGGTTTCTCTATGGGAGACATGGGCAGCTCCAGATCCATCCTCTGTTGGAACGCAGGCTTCTTGGCGTCCATGTTCACAGCCTGCACAGGTCTTGATGCGTCACGCTCAGCTGATGTATAGAAGGCGACATGGTGATCGGTAACCATGAGTAACCTTAATTGCATTTAATAACACTTGCATGCATGATGGGATAATTAAAACTGCACAGTTTACACGACGGAAGTTGTGTGCATATTGTATGTGGTAAATCAATGTCAACTCAGTAGAGTGGGAAGCATGGGGGCCCGTGGGGGCAATTGTCCGTTACATAGAGTGGGAGTGGGAGGAGGGGGAGGGGAGAGTGGTACACACCATCCTCAGGTCTCTCCCCTCCCCCCACCCCCCCCCCCCCCCCCCCCGTCTATAAACACAACCATTTATTGCCCCCCCATCACTATGCATCAGCAACTAAACACTTGCAATTAATTGTTTCCATAGGTCCATGTGCATAATTGTAGTTCTCAAAGTAATAGAAAACGAATACTTGCATCCCTCCATTACTAGATTATTTCTCACTTTGTTTCATGTTGTGGGCATGTGTCAGAGCCTGGAGCAGCAAGAGGTCATGACTGATGAGGGTCTTTGAGCGGCCATCCCCAGGAGAAGTGGGCTGGGCACCCCTCACCCTCTTCATCAGCCTCCTCCTCTCAAAGAACTCCTGGGGGCACCGATAATTGTGACGTCATAACCCCACGCACACGCACACACACACACACACGTGCTGGCGCGTTGGCATAGCGTTGCCACCACAAACGACATGCAGCTGGCTATGAATAATGATGACGGGCAGGGAGGCGTGGCTGCGCCCAGGTGACGTTACGTTTAAGGGATGGGAAACCTTTAGAGACCTTTTGGGTTCGTCTTTCGCTTTGCTGCCTAATTCTGCTCCTGGAAAAAGAGAGGAAACGAAGCAATGGACAATGAGAGACTAACACACACTTAAACACACACACACATACACATACACACACACACACACACACACACACAATCAATCACCTGGCTCCTCCTACCCAGTTCATAGCTAGCTAGCCGTAATACATGCAATATACGACAGACTGTGTTTTGCAGGTGTTCAAACGCGCGCTGGCTTTTGTGGGTCACGTGATCCTGAGGTAGTAGGTCATATGACCAATTCAAGAAATACAATAATAACAACTAAATAAGATGGCGACCCTGGGGGAGGAAAAGGACTGGACGTTCGATGCCTTCGACACAGGGACCCTCCGTAAGTAGCCGGCCTCTTCCTCACACACGCACACACACGCTCACCACAGGGAGCACACACCTCGATCACTCCGTACTTGTCCCTTTGTGCGCCCAGAACTTGCGGGAAAGAAGGAGCAGGAGGGATACGAGCAGTTCCTCCGGGAGTATGCGGAGCAGCTGCGGGGGATAGAGAATGCCCTGGACGACTCACTGGGTGACGCCTGGGACTTTGGGCTGGACCCCGTAGCTCTACAGGTAATGACTCTTCCTCCCCCTTCCCCCCCCCCCCCCCCCCCCCCGGGTAAAGGTAAATTATGTGAACATAGTGTACAGTGTGGGCATGTGTGTGTGTGTGTGTGTGTGCATGTGTGTTTGTGTGTGTGTATGTGTGTGTGTGTGCATGTGTGTTTGTGTGTGTGTGTGTGTGTGTGTGTAGTCATGGTTACGTCTGTTTTGCCACCCCACATTTTAAATGCACTCTCCTTCACACAGGCCTCTCACTACGAGCATGCCACCTTACTGGAGCTGATACGAACGGACCACAAGGTATGGAGAGGGGAGGAGGAAAGGGGAGATCAAAATGGTGACCAAATGTCTAGCAGATCTCAGATGACATGTCATTCATTCACGGGGCACTGCAGCTAACAACTGCTCTTACTAGGTGTGATAGTTGTACATGTGGTGGGGACTGTGTGTGTGTGTGTGTGTGTGTGTGTGTGTGTGTGTGAGGTTGTGATGTACCCATGGAGTTATTGTAGTTTGAAATGTCTGGTCCTCACCAATATTATCTCTCCCCCGCCCACTTCCCCTCTCCCCGCCTACTTCCCCTCTCCCTGCCCACTTCCCCTCTCCCCGCCTACTTCTTCCCTTTCTGACCTCCCAGATCCTAAACAAGGTGTTGATTGTGTTTTCAGCCCTCTGCTCAGAGATCGATGAACACAAATCCAAGGTTGGTACACGCCCCCATAGTCACATTTTCAGGGACCCAAACACACAATGCCACATATTGTAGTTTAGGCCTTCATCACCTTAGTGATAGCTACATTTATGCCATGTTGACATTATTAGCAAAATATTGTTTAACACTGTATCCCTCATCACCTCCTCCCCACCCCTCATCACCTCCTCCCCATCCCTCATCACCTCCTCCCCACCCCTCTCTACATCTTCCCCACTGCCACTCCTGTCTTGGCTGCTAACCATTTATATTTATTTTTGCACACTCACATGCACACACACACACACGCTCACGTTTGCACACACTCACATGCACATTCAGGCTGTCACAAAGTTCTACCTTCCCTTGTTGATGTATGGTGAAGGAGGTAAGCGGACGGGGGAGGGACCGTGATGACGGGGGAGGGACCATGATGATGGGGAAGGGACCTTGATGACGGGGGAGGGACCATGATGACGGGGAAGGGACCTTGATGACGGGGGAGGGACCATGATGACGGGGGAGGGACCATATTGACAAGGGGGGGGGGACCATGGTAACCAGAAGCTGTCCAACGCATCAGCACACACATCGTCAAAGCACATGGGACAGCACTAACTAGCTAGCTACATGTACATGTAACTATTTTTCTGGTGCAGCATTGTCATGACAACAGTGTTGTCATGACTGTCCTAATGCATTGCATAGCAAATTAGCCTGAGGGGAAGTAGAGGGGGTGGGAACACATGTTCCATGCTCCTCCCCTTTGCAGGTAAGGGGGAGGCCAGTGTTCTTGATGGAGAGGCTCAGCTAATGATGGGAAAAATGTTACATCTACTCCAGGTGTGCTCTCCTCTCCTCTCCTCACACCATATAGCATCCTCCTCCCCTCTCCTTACACCCTCCTCCCCTCTCCTTACACCCTCTGGGCCCTCTCCTTACGTCTCCTACCCTCTCCTTACATCCTCCTACCCTCTCCTTACACCCTCCTACCCTCTCCTTACACCCTCCTACCCTTTCCTACACCCTCCTCCCCTCTCCTTACACCCCCTCCCTCTCCTTACACCCTCCCCTCTCCTTACACCCTCTGGACCCTCTCCTTACGTCTCCTACCCTATCCTTACATCCTCCTCCCCTCTCTTACACCCTCCTACCCTCTCCTTACACCCCCTCCCTCTCCCTACACCCTCCTCTCCTCTCCTTACACCCTCTGGGCCCTCTCCTTACGTCTCCTACCCTCTCCTTACACCCTCCTCCCCTCTCTTACACCCTTCTACCCTCTCTTTTTTTCTTCTTTCAGGATTTAACACAGTTCGTGAATCGTATTTATGAGCTCGTGAGATGTATGGTTCAGCAGTTGGCCTCGCTCTACGTTCAGGGGTAGAAAACTTCGCGGGTTGTGTGACATAATGTAATGTTACTTTTACTTCTCGCAGTTCTGGTGGTGTGATAAATCCCACCGGGATCCACTTGCAGGTACGTAATTGTCGGAACGTGTAGTGCTTCCTTGGCGCAGCAGGCAGCGCGTCAGTCTCATAATCTGAAGGTCGTGAGTTCGATCCTCACAGGGAGCACTTTTTTTTTAAGCCTTATTGCTTTTTTCTTGGGCCTTATCTAATTATTCTCACCTATAGTTTTAGTGCTGCTGGCCTCTTTTTTATGTTAGCAAACATACCTCCTGTTCCCCACGTGGTTACTACAAATATGGATCGCGTTTTCAAACTTTAAAAATCTCATTTCAGACCGTGTTTGAGCACATTGGTTCAGCCCTGGGCATCCTGATCACACTGGACCACATATTTGACCAGGGGGAAACGTTCAAAGAGCACTGGCAGCAGTACAAGCGGTAAGGAGAGGGATGAGGTGTGTGTGTGTGTATGTGTGTGTGTGTGTGTGTATGTATGTGTGTGTGTGTGTGTGTGTGTGTGTGTGTGTGTGTGTGTGTGGATGTGTGCACGCTGGTATGGTTGTTGGTGGACACAATGCCACACCTCCTCCCCAGGGTGATCACTTCCATAAAAGGAGCCCCTGCAGAATATGGTATGGACGAAGCCAAACTGAAGCCTTTTGAGAAGCTGTTGCAGGCCTTGGAGGGGAAGCTAATGGAAGGCCACATATTCAAGGTTACCATCCATGTCATTACCCCACCTCCACCCCATCACATTCCCCACCTCCTCCATCACCACACACCTCCATCACCACACACCTCCATCACCACACATCTCAACACACCTCCATCACCACACACCTCCATCACCACACACCTCCATCACCACACATCTCCACCATCACCACGCATCTCCACACTCCACCACATCTCTATCACCACATACCTCCATCACCACACACCTCCATCACCACACACCTCCATCACCACACACCTCCATCACCACACACCTCCATCACCACACCTCCACACCTCCATCACCACACACCTCCATCACCACACACCTCCATCTCCACACTCCACCACACCTCCATCACCACACACCTCCATCACCACACTACACACCTCCATCACCACACACCTCCATCACCACACACCTCCATCACCACACCTCCACACCTCCATCACCACACACCTCCATCACCACACCTCCACACCTCCATCACCACACACCTCCATCTCCACACACCTCCATCACCACACACCTCCATCACCACACACCTCCATCTCCACACTCCACCACATCTCCATCACCACACACCTTTGCTTTCTTGGCAGACTTGTGTGAACCAGATATTCGACAGTGGTACTATCATCAACGTGACCCAGAATACCGTGCTGAGAGATGAGTTCAACTTAAACCTGAGGAGCATTTTTAGTCACCTTGATAGCAGAATAGGTGGGCTAAGTTTAGAGCCGTGACTTGGGCTCAATTTATTAAAAAATATTTAGCACTTGTCAAGTATTAGGGCATGAAAATGGCTATGCACGGTGACAGTCACACACCTCCATGTTGTGTCAGTTAGTGGACTTTAACTTACCTCACCTCCTCCCCTTCCTCCCCCCCTCTCTCCTCCCCTTCCTCCCCTCTCTCCTCCCCTTCCTCCCCCCTCTCTCCTCCCTTTCCTCCCCTCTCTCCTCCCCTTCCTCCCCTCTCTCTTCCCCTTCCTCCCCCCTCACCTCCTCCCCTTCCTCCCCTCTCTCCTCCCCTTCCTCCCCTCTCTCCTCCCCTTCCTCCCCTCTCTCCTCCCCTTCCTCCCCCCTCACCTCCTCCCCTTCCTCCCCCCTCTCTCCTCCCCTCCAGGGGAGATGAATGAGATGGACCAGAGGCAGAAGTTTGTTGGCTTCAGTGGTCTGTTGGTCCTTCATTACCAGCTGTACAATGTGGCTGACAAGAAGATGTTGCGGCAGGTGTGGGAGATCCAGAGAAAGGTATGGTGATGGTGGGAGGGGTGATGTGGGTGCGGTGATGGTGGGAGGGGTTTAGTGATGCTGGGAAGGACCACTGATGATTTGAGAGCTACATGTATTATCTCAACCTGTGTTATGCACGTACATGTACAGTGTAATACATACCTGTATGTATGTGCATGTGTGTGTGTGTGTGTGTGTGTGTGTGTAGTGCACATGTATACATGTATGTGTGTGAGTGCCTCTGAAAAATACTTTTGGGGGGTAGGGGTGGGGGGGGGGGGGGGATGGTGGGAGATCTGTTCTCTGATTGGTTTCCATACAGTGGAGCCCTATTGACTTGTGACTTCCCTGTATGTTCACACATCCTCTCTTGGTCTGAGGGTCAGTTATTTTATTCAACCATACCTTTAGCATGAATGGCCTTATAGACTGCAAGGGCTTGTTAAAAATGGACAATGGACTATTATGATGTAATGCTGGAATTCTATTTTAGGACTGTGCACTCAGGCCATTTAGGTTGATAAGGGTCTTATTAAGCCCTAGAGGCTACTTGTTTGCACCTTGCTGGCATTACATTTATGCAGGCCCGGTCCCCTTTCTTTATCCTATTGGTGGGCAATGTGTTATCATGTGTCAAGGCTTTCTCCGGCGAAAGGGAAGTAGGAAGCTCATATAACATCATGCATGTGATAGTGTACACACGTACATGTGATAGTGTACACGTACATGCATGTAGGTAATTATGTGCACGTGGTCTCCCCATACCTACACATGTAGCACCTGTGTCTCTTGATATCTTGATCTCTTGATGTGGTCAATCATTACCATTTCCTGCCTGTACATTTTTGTGGTACCCCCACCTCACAGGGAGGGAGGGGTAATCCAGGGGACTTTCCCTGGGGGGAGAGAGCCCTCACCCTAAAAGGAGGAAAACATGATGAAAGATAATCCTGGGATGGCACGTGTTAAGGGCAGTGCTACAATGGTTGATGGTGGGGGAGGGGGGGAAGGGAAATGGAGCTGCTAGTTACCATACACGTACATGGTGTGGTCTAGTAGGTGTGGCCTAGTAGGTGTGGCCTAGTAAGTGTTGTGTCCATGCTGGTGGCAAAGCGTTTCCGCCAATATCGCCTAGGCCACACCCCCTTGGCACACATACAACCCTTTGAGAGGTCCCAGTGGTGACCACATAAGAAGTGACTGTGAACATTTCCTTGTTAGTGGGCAGAGCTGAGCCAACCTGTGGGGAGGCCATACCTGTGTGGCCACGCCCACTACTGGTTCCAGGGTCATAAACCACATGGAGATGTAGTCACCTGTGTGTGCACTAATATACACATCTCCACACATACACGCACATTTACACACACATGCACACACACACACACACACACACACACACACACACACACACACACACACACACACACACACACACACAGCTCCCAGCAGTACACTTACTAGGTAACCTGGTGTGGTTCCCTGGCGCCTTTCTGCTGGCACACTACCCACACCTAGCCAAGCACCTGGACAAGAAGACCCTCACCATGTCCTCCACACTGCCACCAGAGTACCTGCAGATGCAAGACCAGAACCTCACAAGGTACAGCTGACCACACCCCCTCATCACCATGGTAACCATGGTATGCTGCATGTTGGTCTGGGAACTAGACAGCATCATGCCTTAATTTGTTCCATCGTCCTGGTGTTACCGTAGCACCTCTGCTGGTGTTAGTGCAGCACCTCTGCTGGTGTTAGTACAGCACCTCTGCTGGTGTTAGTGTAGCACCTCTGCTGGTGTTAGTGTAGCACCTCTGCTGGTGTTAGTGCAGCACTGTGTTCTGATGTTAGTGTATCATCTCTGCTGGTGTTAGTGTAGCACCTCATGCTGGTGTTAGTGTAGCACCTCTGCTGGTGTTAGTGCAGCACTGTGTTCTGATGTTAGTGTAGCACCATATGCTTGGGGTCACAGCATGTTGTCATGTGCTCCCCTACCCGCTATGTCTGGTCCCCAGGATGTCCCAACAGTACTACATGGAGGTGTCCTCATGGATGATAGAGATGGAGTCTTCTGCTAGTCCCCAGGCCAAGGGGAAGCAGAGGGACACACAGAGGGAGGAGGTGGCTGCAAGAGCAAGCCTCTTCATTAATGTGAGTGGGCGGTATGACCTGGGGAGGAGGGACATGGTATGACCTGGGGAAGAGGGGATGTCCGTACATGTATGTATGTATGTATTGTGTGTATGTATGTATGTATGTACATGTATGTGTATGTATGTATGTGTGTATGTATGTATGTGTGTGTATGTATGCATGTATGTATGTAATAATGTATGTATGTGTGTGTATGTATTATTGTGTGTATGTATGTATGTATGTATGTATTGTATGTGTATGTGTGGTGTGTCACCATCACACACACACACCTCCACAGGGGATGCTGCTGGCACACACCATCAGCAATCTTGTGCGCACAGTGCTGGGGCTCCACTCGGCCCTGAGCAAGCCCATGTCCAAGGGAGGTGTGCTGGCCATATGCAGGCTGGTGGAGCTACTCAAGGCCATCCAGGTCACCTTCCACAGGCAGTCACTGATGGTCATGGAGTACATCGCACTCACCATCAACCAGTACGAGGCAACCATGCTTAACTACCTGGATGCTCTCTGTGTAAGTGTGTGTAAGTGTGTGTGTTTGTGTGTGTGCATGTGTTGGAACGTTTGCATACATGTGTGTATGTGTGTGCATGTGTGTGCGTTGCATGTGTGTGTGTGTTGCATGTGTGTATGTGTGTGCATGTGTGTGTGCATGTGTGTGTGTGTCTTGCATAAAGGCATTATTGGTTGTTTATTATCACAGCGTTCAATCCAAGAACTCACACTGCAAGACTCCAAGCAGAAGTACTCAGAAAGAACATTGGTGTGTATGTGTGTGTGCATGCATGTGTGTGCATGTGTGCACATGTGTGCGCATGTGTGTGTGTGTGAGTGTGTGCATGCATGCACATGTGTGTGTGTGTGTGAGTGTGTGTGTGTGCACATGTGTGTGCATGTGTGTGTGCATGTGTGTGTGCACGTGTGTGGTTCATACATGTGCTGTTCCACCAGGATGTCTTGGCAGCCCTGTCGGTCATGAAGACTGTTCTCAATGGACCAGGGACCTCTGACAGACGGCTCATCGCTAACTTGGCATACCACTTTGCAGTCGTGGTATGTGAGGGGGGGTCTGGTTTGGGAGGAAAGGGGGAGGAGCTAATCAGCGGAGGGGGTGTGGTTTCATAGGGATATGGGAGGAGCTAATCAGCAGAGGGTGTGTGGATTGGGAGTAAAGGGGAGGAGCTATTTAATGGTGAACCTTTGCAGGTGAAGAGGGAGAAGGAAGAGGATAAGCTTCCCTCCATCATGAGGAAGTTGGACGCCATATGTGAGGTCAGGATGAGGTGAGGTGTCTCATGGCTTCCCACGTCGCCTTACCCTCCTCCCCATCCCTCTCCTCCTCCCCATGTAGGGTACAGGAGTACTGTGACTGTAGCTTCTTATACTGGCACAAGGTGAACTGATGACCCCCCTCCTCCCCTCCCCCCTCCCCCCCCCTAGTCTGGTGGTCATCATTGTGGGGTGTTGTGTGTGGGAACAAGATTAAATCTACATATCCTATTGGCCAAAGATTCTTTGTGCTTAGAAGTGTGGGTTGTCATCTACTAACCAATCAGTGTAACCTTTGGAGATGATGCAATACTGTTGGTTATTGCAGCAGGCCACACAGAGATAAGGACTTACCATCTCTCCTTTTCTTAGGAAGTGCTGGTTCCTTTGTACTTCAAGGACCTCTTTGAACACCCTGTGGATGCACATAGATTGCATGTAAGCTGTGTGTGTGTGTGTGTGTGTGTGTGTGTGTGTGTGTGTGTATGTGTGCATGTGTGGTGTGAGTGTGACTGGTGTGCATGCGTGACTGATGTGAGTGTGATTGTGGCTTGTGTGGGTGCATTGTATTGAAATATATATTCACCGTGTAGATCATCTGAATCTGGATGTGGGGTTATGTACATGTACCATGTGCATGGGGTTAATTAACCAATAATTGGCACAGTTTGAAAAGCAACCAAATATTTGAGTTGACGTGTCTTACCTCTCCTCACTAACTCCTCCTCCCCTCCTCCCCTTCCCCCCTCCTCCCCTCCCCCCTCCTCCCCTCCTCCCCTCCTCCCCTCCTCCCCTCCTCCCCCCTCAGTACATGTTTGCTGCCTTTCGCGACTGTGTCCCAGCTCTGAGGTGGAGCAGACACGTGGGTGACACAGGTCCCCTGCTGCAGACATTTGAGAAGGAGGTGGATGGCTACCTGAAGGAGAGCATACTGCAGCCTCTGTGCCTGTCCATTGAGGAGGACCTCAGGCTTAGCACACACCTACACCTGAAGCTAGACGACAGGAATCCATTCAAGGTGACCTCCTTCATGTCTTCACTATCCTCCCCATCACACCCTTCCCTCCCTCTTCCCCCTCCCTCCCTCCCTCCTCCCCATCCTATCAGGTTGGCCTCAAAGATTTGAAGCATTTCATGATGGTGAAGCCGTTTAGGTTCTTTGACAGAAGTGTGGATATCAAAGGTAACTATCAGTCATGTGATCAGTCACGTGTTCAGTCATGTGATCAGTCAAGTGCACAGGTACATGTAGCCTGATGACATGCGTAACTGTAGTGTAGTACCCGGGCCCAATTGGAATGGGGGAAGAGGAGCACGCACCCACTGCACCCCTCCTCCCCTCTCCCTCATGGGGCACACCTCCTCCTCCCCTCTCCCACATGGGGCACACCTCCTCCTCCCCTCTCCCACATGGGGTACACCTCCTTCCCTCTCTATGGGAGCACTACATAATGTACGTGTACACGTACATGTATATAGGCTGATGGTAGTGCTTATGTCGTGTATGGGATGCAGAAATGGTGTGTACAAGCAGGTACACCATTCCTGTGGTACTCTGGTAATGCATTATTGACACTGATATGAGGGTTACAGGATATTGAAGGTGGTTTTGAAGTGATCAGAATGATGTTACTGTATACATTCTCAGAATAGCTTCCTCCTCCCCACTCCCACCTCATTTAGCCTACCCCCTCCTACTCTTTTCCTTCCCCCCTCATCCCCCTCCTCCCTCTCCTCCTCCCCTTCTCCCTCTCCTCCCCTCATCCCTCTCCTCCCCTTCTCCCTCTCCTCCCCTCATCCTTCTCCTCCTCCCCTCATCCCTCTCCTCCCTCTCCTCCTCCCCTCATCCCTCTCCTCCCCTCATCCCTCTCCTCCCTTCAACCCTCTCATCCCCCTCCTCCCCTCATCCCTCCCCTCCAGCCGTGGTCACCCATTACCTGGATACCACCTTCTACAACCTCACCACTGTGGCCCTCCATGACTGGAAGACCTATGGTGACATGAGGAGCCTTGCTGAGCACAAGTATGGGCTCTCCATGCTGGAGCCACACCTCCCTAGTGCTACCGTGGAGCAGGTGGGGGTGTGATGGTGTTACATAGTGGGGGTGCGATGGTATAACATGGTGGGGGTGTGATGGTGTCACATGGTGGGGTAGTGATGGTGTCACATGGTGGGGTAGTGATGGTGTCACATGGTGGGGTAGTGATGGTGTCACATGGTGGGGTAGTGATGGTGTCACATGGTGGGGGTGTGATGGTGTTACATGGTGGGGGTGTGATGGTGTTACATGGTGGGGGTGACATGTACCAAGTCTCAGGCAGGGGGACCATTAGTGTTGAATAGTGAAAGCCTGAGGGGACGTTCATTGTATCCATGGATACTGTGTTGGGAATGGCTCTCATTACCTGCTTGCATAGTCTCGGCCCCAGACCCAACGGACGCTAGCTGCGGATGGATTACATCACCGCTACGCGTCAGTAGGGTCTGGGGAAACTGGCAACAAATTCGTGGCCAACCAGGTAGGAATTTCATCCTGCCAATCAGATTGCAGCAATGCACTAATTAGCATTCTTCGCGTGACTGTCACGCGCTCTGCGATGAAATCAAGACGTAATCACCCTAGCTGCTAGAGACCTTGGATACGAAGACGTGTCTTCTGAACAGCGCTCAGTTGTACAAGCCTTTTTGGACGGTCATGATGTGCTTGTTTGCCTCCCAGCCGGTAGTGGGAAGTCTTTGTGCTACTGGATACTCCCCGGAGTATTTGATAGGTTGAGAGGGCTTGATAGCTATAGCATTGTGGTTGTTGTTAGTCCTCTGAAAGCTCTGATGAGGGAACAGGTAGAAGCGCTTAAAGGCAGAGGGTCAAGAACAGTATGTGTGGGGGACCCTTTACACAAAGAGCTAGTACACGACGAAATACAAATAGGTCGCTATCAATTCCTTTTTTTTGCAAGCTGCCATGCAGCTGTATTCGTCACGCATGACGAACCATCATTAAGGCACAAATGTGTTCATCTCTTTATGCTTGACAAATGCGTGACTAATTGTTAATTGTGGCATGGAATTTGTTGGACCCTACTGACGATTAGCGGTGATGTAATCCACCTGCAGCTTTGTCCGTTGGGTCTGGGGCCGAGACTACTGCTTGCATTTGTGTATGCATGCACACATACACACATTGTAAATGGTATCTTGATTTTGGGGGGTCTTGATTAATTCTGTGGAACCGACGCTGTAGCATAACTGATGAAGTACCTGCCAACACGGGACCTACATGTACATGTACAAACTTTGAACGAAAAGCAATAAACAATTAACCCCCAATTCTCTTGAATATAGAGGGTGATATATATTTATGGGGAAAATGATTGCCATAATCTCATTAATAGTACTGTTACCATTAATGGTACAGTGATGTCGTAGTACTCACCATGTTGGAGCCGCGATGATTTAATAGTATCACCATGACAACATAGGGTCTTGACGTGCTGGAGATAATGAGGAACATACACGTGTTTGTGTGCCACTACTGCTACAACCTCAACAACCAGCTCTTTGTGGAGAGGACCTCTAACAGCAAGCACCTCAACACCATCAACATCAGACACATTGCTAACTCCATCAGCACCCACGGCACCGGGAGCATGAACACCACTGTGAGTGTTGTGGGAGCACCAGGGTGTTGTGGGAGCACTAGGGCATTGTGGGAGCACTAGGGCATTGTGGGAGCACTGGGGTGTGGGTGCACTGGGGTGTTGTGGGAGCACTAGGGTGTTGTGGGAGCACTGGGGTGTTGTGGGTGCACTGGGGTGTTGTGGGAGCACTAGGGTGTTGTGGGTGCACTGGGGTGTTGTGGGAGCACTAGGGTGTTGTGGGTGCACTGGGGTGTTGTGGGAGCACTAGGGTGTTGTCGTGGTGCATCGAGGTGGCAACTTCTTTTGCACTTGGTGTGTATGTGTGTGTGTGTATGTACGTGTGGGGGTGTTAGGTGTAACCGTGGCTACCTGTGCTGTGTCCCCTGATGCAGGTCAACTTCACGTACCAGTTCCTTAGGAAGAAGTTCTTTATCTTCTCGCAGTTCATGTATGATGAGTACATCAAGGCACGCCTCCTCAAGGTAAGGCCCCCCCCTCCCCTCCCTCCTCCATCATCATCAGGGTTTAGCACATTGGTCCATCGACCAACCTATGTTAGTTATGTGCCCTTTGGAAAATATGTTGTGCTATAATTAGAACACATATAATGTCTGTAGGCATGATCAAGCAATATGCCCATATTAGGAGGCCTCATTGAGCAAAATGCATTCACCCAGTGCCCATTAGGAGGCATGGCCAATGAGAGCCAATACCATATAGGGAGCCACTCTGATACCTATGTGTGCCTACATGTACATGGTTGTCGTGGCGATGCCTTACATGTGCCTGTGCCTATTATGAGATGCCTGGAATATTTCAACTGATGTGTTGGCTCTGAACACGTTGATGTGTACAGGAGAGGTCAGGGGGGTGCAATGGCACACACCTCATAGCTCACACACACCTTAGCACACTCACACCTTAGCACACTCACACCTTAGCACACAACCTTAGCACGCACACTTTATAGCACACTCACACCTCTCACTATACACATTCACATTACAGTTATGTGCTATTGCAAGTAATACTTTGTAGGGTGTTTGGTGAATACATGTACATATATGTGGATGGATTGTGGTAGCCAGCACTGTAAGCGCTGATTGTTATTGTTCCAATGTATATTTGGTCTAGGGACTAGTACAGTGAGGTAGAGGAGGAGCTTCCCATTTAAATGCCACCCTGTCATGTAAATTGTTGCAATAAACACGGCACATGCATTTGTACGCTGGTCTGCGTGATATGAGCATGTTTCCATATTGTCCCTCCATATTGTCCCTCCATACTGTCCCTCCATGTTGTCCCTACGTACATGTATTGTTCCTCCTCCATAGGAAATAAGGCAGTTCAGAGAAAGCAAAACCACATGGGACCAGAAGGTGTGTGTGATGATATCACGAGGAGATACATGTAGACTGTCCTCCCTCCCCTCTCTCCCTCCATCTTCCCCCCTCCCTCCCCTCTCTCCCTCCCCTCCCACCCCTCTCTCCTGTGAAGTATCCATTTGCCAGGGCAGAGAAGTTCAATAAGGTGATAAGGAAGCTTGGGGTCAGTGAGGATGGTCTCAGCTACCTGGACCAGTTCAGAGTTCTCATTACACAGATTGGTAAGTGTTCACAATCTCTGTCGGGTGTGTGGTCCAACGTCTGGGGAGGTGTGGTCCCACGTCTGGGGAGGTGTGGTCCCACGTCCGTGGTGATACATACATGTATTAGTTGGAGGTTTAATACATGTACATCTTAATGTGTAGGTAGAGGTAAACTTGGACGTGACTAGTGCCTTGCTTAACGCTACATGGTGTGTATGGGTAACTGGTGAATTGCTCGTTTTGAAGAAACAGCTAGCCATGGATTGCAATGATTGAGTGTGTATGGCAAAGGAACGATTAGATCATCCATGGCCTATAACACTGCTGTAATGAGCACCATTGGTATGTGCTGGTGGCCTGTATCATTGCACCATTGGTATGTGCTGATGCATTAATATTATAAGGCTTCTAAAAGAAGTTGTTGTCCATTATCCATGTTGCAACAAGTGATGGCTAGTATATGTCGATAACTTTATAAGTAAGGCGTTCGAAATTTAGTTCTTCGCCACTGCTTCCTTGGCGCAGCAGGCAGCGCGTCAGTCTCATAATCTGAAGGTCGTGAGTTCGATCCTCACAGGGAGCAGCGTTTTTTTTATCCAGGTTTCCCTGGTCCATTTTATTTGTGTGTGTATTTTTTTTTTGCGTGAAACGATTATATACAGCCACTGCCCTACAGCATAGTCTCCAGTTTGAGATGACCTGTCACGTTGTACTGTATGTATAATTAGAGTTCAATGAAATCTATAATAAGTACATGTGACTCTCTTGTTTAGATAGTTAATATGTTAATATATTGTTTAGAAGCACATTAAGATCTTAATCTGTATGACTTCTAGCTTCTAACACGTCGCTTAAGTTGGACCTAACGATTAGTATTTACAAGTCCTGATGATTCACCTCACCCACCTTTACAAGTAAACCTCCTGATGTTTTTTCACCTCACCCACCAACCTCCTGATGTTTCACCTCATCCACCAACCTCCTGATGTTTCACCTCACCCACCTAACCTCCTGATGTTTCACCCACCTAACCTCCTGATGTTTCACCTCACCCACCTAACCTCCTGATGTTTCACCTCACCCACCTAACCTCCTGATGTTTCACCCACCTAACCTCCTGATGTTTCACCTCACCCACCTAACCTCCTGATGTTTCACCTCACCCACCTAACCTCCTGATGTTTCACCTCACCCACCTAACCTCCTGATGTTTCACCTCACCCACCTAACCTCCTGATGTTTCACCTCACCCACCTAACCTCCTGATGTTTCACCTCACCCACCTAACCTCCTGATGTTTCTTCTCACCCACCATTTTCCTACATGCGTTCTTGGACAGTGGTGTTTTCAAAGTAAGGTTCCATCTTGCTGCGAGTACTCTTCCTCTTGGAATAGGGGTGTCATCACTGTTATAAGGAGGATTAACATTTCTTTGTACAATGAAAGTAATATTAATTAATACTTCAGGCAGTAGAGCTAATTTTAGAGCACTTTGTACTGCAATAGAGCTTGTCTTAGGAGCAGGAACATACATACACGTATCAATATGTATCTGCTAGGTGTACTTCGTAGTGCTTCCTTGGCGCAGCAGGCAGCGCGTCAGTCTCATAATCTGAAGGTCGTGAGTTCGATCCTCACAGGGAGCACTTTTTTGAACTCTCTTTTGTATATTGCGGTTTACGACGCTTGGGGAATGTCACGTTTAATAATACTCCAATTATTGTAGATGAAATGAAAAGTAAAGAGGGTACAGTTCCGATATACATACTTAATAAATGGATGCAAAAAATGAATGTTATAAGAAACATTTTTATATACTGTAAACCAAAGTAGTGCGATCGACCAGGAATTGCATAGAAAAACAACAAAGGGCACCTGGTGCAGCATGTTTTCCGACAATACAAGCCTGT